>CAIGQW010015581.1:1251212-1261640 GCA_903798125.1 Danio choprae | reverse complement strand
TATATATATATATATATATATATATATATATTGTGTACAGTACATTTGCAATACAGTCTTAGTATATCAGACAGCATCAACAAAGTGGGCTCTAACAGGAAGCTGTGTGTTGCACACAGAAACCTAGATCACAGTCATGCACAGCAGGGGCTTCAGATCGATGGAAATAAATACGCAATATCCTGCCTGGAAGATATTAATCTGAATTCGGAGGTTCTTAAAAGTGTTCAGATCTACTTAATGCTCAGACCATGAGCTTACAAAACCAAAAAGACCATTTCCTCTCCATATCTCTAAACAGTTCTGATGCAAAGCTGTTCTTAAAATAGTTACAAAAGTTGCATGAATGTGCACAAATGCATTCAATTAAACATGCATAATCAATGTGCGCTATGTTCAAGTGTTTTTGTTTCAAATCTGCAGGGCCAGAGAAATATTTAAGTGCTGCTGAGAAATTAAGGCAATCAAAAGAAATTAATCAAATAATAAAATAAATAAATGACTCTTACTTGTGCAGCCATATCAATCAGCTTCGAAACTTTTAATTTATGGCCATTCTCTGTCTTCAGAAAGTCTAACAGGCTTCCTGTAAAAAGAAAAATTGCATAATTTGGACATTTCACGTTTGTCACATAATTTAAAAACACATATGTTTTATTAATCATATTAATATGATGGTTCTAACCATTAGCCATGTATTCAGTGACAATATAAATGGGCTCTCTGGTGACGACAGCGTGCAGTTTGACCAGTCTCTCGTGCTGGAGCTGCTTCATCAAATTGGCCTCCTGCAAGAAGGCTTCAGGCTCCATTGTGCCCTCCTTCAACGTCTTGATGGCAACTTTCTGGCTGTTTTTATAGAACCCTAAAACAAGAGCCACAGAAACACACAGGTTATTGTATATATATTCATTCATTCATTTTCTTTTTGGCTTAGTCCCTTTATTAATCTGGGGTCGCCACAGCAGAATGAACCGCCAACTTATCCAGCATATGTTTTACACAGCAGATGTCCTTCCAGCTGCAACCCATCACTGGGAAACATCCATACACACTCATTCACACACATACACTACGAGCAATTTAGCTTACCCAATTCACCTGTACCGTATGTCTTTGGAATTGTGGGGAAAACCGGAGCACCCGGAGGAAACCCACGCAAATACGGGGAGAACATGCAAACTCCACACAGAAATGCCAACTGACCCAACTAGGGCTCGAACCAGCGACCTTCTTGCTGTGAGGCGATTGTGCTACCCACTGCTCCACCGTGCTGCCCTTGTATATATATATATATATATATATATATATAGTTTTTATGATTATAGATTAGAAATAGATTCTTTTGGCCATATGATTAATTAGAAATCAATAATTCATTTATTCACAGAATCATATATTCTGTATCAATTTTTGAATAATTATTTTTGTCTAGTTTCAGTTACAAGTATACAAACGTCCTTCAATTTTACAACATAAATTTAGAAACAATTAGTCATTGTTTACAAAGAATATAATGCATTTATTTTTCTTACACATCTGGTAAACAATCTGGTCATGTTTCAAGCATAAACCTTACTAAATATAGTAAAATAAAATAATTATAATACATTTTTAATTACACTTAAAAACAAATTCCTTTCAAAAACAAAACAAAAAAATCTAATATAAACACAGAAATATATAAAAACATAGTGTAAAGTGCATTATATTGGATATATTATAGAATTTATATAATAGAAACATTTTGATAATTAATGCTACAGTATAATGTAGTATTAACTATCTTGAACTAATAAACTGCAGTAATTACTGCAGTATGCTTTAGTTATAAACTACAGTAAACTATGGTGTATTGTAGTACAATATACCCTATAGTTGTAGAAAACAACAGTGTTGGTTAATTTGTTTATTTTACTAGTTTTGTATTACCACAGCAATAACAGAATTACCACAACAGATTACTTCAAGTACTTCAAAATCACTATAGTAATTATTTTCATAAGTAAAAAAAGTAAAAATTTTCATAAGGGTTTCTTTTAGTTCAACATATAAGAACTTTTAACAATAAAATTAAAGAATGATCAGAATAAATATACATCTAGTGATGATACACACAGACACATACAGGAGAGGAAATTAGGTCAGAGTTTGTGGCAACTTCAGAGTAATGCTGACACTCGTGGTCAAAGTCAAGGCTATTGCAAGATGCAAACAATGTATAATATTTGTGGTTTGCATGTGACAATATCATACAAAGCCACATGACACACAGACCCATGGCCTTAGACAAACAAATACTGACCAGGGTCATTATAATAAGAATTTAACTCTGAAGTGAATCCTTTTTTTTGTAAGATATAGCAACTGATTACATCAAATACTAAAAAATGTATTTGGGTCAAAATGATATTTATGGAATGGAGGAAATACTGCCAAATTAAACATATGCTTTGCTGATGTCCGAATACTGAAAACTGGCTCCTACTATTGGTTTAGCCTTAAATAAATGAGAAAAAATGCTTATAAAAACAATACAATTTAATTCAAATAAAAACCATTAAAATGATGCAACGTTTGTATTTTACATTCAGATTTTTTTGCCTGCATATTGTTTAATACTATCATTTTAAATTACGAATGTTTTCTAACAAGCACAAATCGTCTTTCCCTAACTTAACTTACAAACTACACTACACTATTAAACTACATACAGTAACATTAAAATGACCACTACAATGTATTGTGACTAAATGACATTTGTATTAACTAATTGAATTATCCCTTCCTTATTAAATATTTCGTTTCTATCTCATGTGCTTGCAAAGGGAAATAAAATGATTTTATTACCCAAACTCAACATTGCACAACAGAACTTTTTGCTTCTTACCCATCCACACTTCTCCAAACTGACCAGCACCCAATTTCTTCACCAGTTTCAGTGTTTCTCTGGGAATCTCCCACTCATCCTGAGCCCAGGGTCTCTGAGGGGCGGTGCTTTTACAGGGATTTCCTAACCTCTGGCACAAACCATCCGCTGTTCCTATAGGTTAACGAACAAAAGGACAATGACTATGACTTTAGCAATAAGGATGCAAATATCTTTTAGCCATATTATTGTCTTTTTTTTCTGTTTCACCAATGAAAATTATTTTAATCAAAGCAGGACAACTCAGAGTTTTGTTGAATAGCACTTTTTTTTTTATTAACTGAGTGAGTTAATATTACAATGATCCATTCACGAAGACAGTCAGTTGTTTTGTTTGTAAATGAATCAGTCGTTCTAAACAGATTTGAATGAAGGATTCAGTGATTTAGACAGTGGGTCTGTCCAAAATGCCCGCACTTGCAGTCTTGGCCACTTTACTAATTGACAATTTATGCATTGTATTATATTAGTATACATTATATTTATTCATATTTTAATTAATATTTATTAATTATAGTAATATATATTTATTAACTTGTATTTTGGATGTGATTAATCTTGATAAATTGTTTGACAGCCCTACTATACAGTGCTGTGCAAAGGTTTTAGGCCAACATTAAACCTGTTGTTTTATTGATGGTACAATGAATATATGTGACCTTTTACCACCGAACGAGTCCTAAGTGTAAGTCAATTTTTAAGTCAGTTTATCATAAGTTTTGATAAATATTGCAAAAAAAAAAAAAATTGTCAATGTGACAATTTGTTTTGTCAGTTTGAATTATTTTGGTTTAATTGTTTAAGACATGTAACTGAAAGAGGCTTTTTGTCCTGAACTGAGCTACATTTCTACCAGTATTGTTAGCAATATTGTTTGAATTGATGGAATTGTGAATGTTGAAAAGTACAGATTCAGTTTTAATCCATTATGCCATTCCTTCTGGAAAGGACTTCAGTAAAGAGACTGATTGATTATATATTGTGCAAAAGTCTTAGGTCAACAAAGCTGGTATAGTTATAGAAACTGAAACTCTAGCCAATTTAGTGTTGGAGGTTTCATGGCTAAATTTGATATTTCCTGGTGGCCAATCATTATTGATTGCACATTTCACAAGTAAGAGCAGAGTGTGAAGGTTTAATTAGCAAAGTTATAGCACAGTTTTGCTTAAAATATTGCAATGCACACAATAAATTGTTGGTGCGCGTCTCGCTGGCGCATCTGGTTAGTGAATGAGACCCATTGTTTTGCAAGAATTAATGTATGTTAAATACATGTTTGCATCTACATTGTACTCTATTCTATGATATATAAATCATTTATTATTCTTACTTACAAAATTGGATGATTTATAAACAAACACATTTTTAATTGCTGTGTTGTTTCTAAGAGCAGTTGCAAACATTTCACAAAATACCAACATTTTGGAATAATAATGTCCGCAACACATTTTTCTACTCAGTTATATGTAAATATCAATAATTTATAACTAACACTGCAAAAAGTCTATTTCTAAAAATTTATTTCCAGAGCATAATGCATCATAGGATACGCTAACTGTAAATAGCACTCTAAAAGGAGTGGGTTTAGTGTTAGATGTCACACATTATATCTGCACTGTGCTTTGGCATTTTTCAGAACTGACACTTTACTTCCTGTCATGCACACGCTCACGAGTGGCCAAGACCACAAATTGGCATATTTAAACAGACTCGGTGATTCGCTGTCACCTATTGGTGGTTTTAGTGTCATTTCTATTTATCCATGACAGGCCAAACCAGCAATGGCACAATTATCATAATACTATATAATTATCATTATCGAAAACACATTAAGATTTATTTTTTTTCTCATTATCATACTGCTAGCAAATATAGTTATCATTCTTGGTTGGAATGCATAGAGTCACAAACATGAAAATAAAAAAACATAAAAATAATTAAGTAAAACAAGCATCTACTGTAGCTGTCTGAAATGAAACTATGTTTACTGGCTTTACATTACATTCCCAAACCAAAACGTAGAAAAATGACTTTGGTTACTCATAAACAGTTCTATAAAAAGACACAACAAACCAAAACGGGGGTGTCGGTGCAGTCTATGAGCTCTGACCTATTTATCTAGTGGTTAAAGCAAGTGTTTATCATGTTCTTTGCAGCTTCCACCACAGAAACTATACAGTGGAAGAAACAGAAAAGGCCTTTACTGCAGCTCTGAGCACTTACTGGAGTAATATTTCACCAGCTCTTGAAGAGAAGGAAAGCTTGTGGATGGAGAGATGTAATATCCGCCATTATCCAGGGCTCGGATCTTATAGTGCTTGACCACATCACCTTGCTCTGGAGTGGAGTCTCTGATGGACAGAGAGAACGCTCCTGTGAAGGAGCATTCACAAACATGAGTTAAATAAAGACCAGCTTCACAACAAGACAAATTATACTCAAATATGTGATTAATAGATACTCAAGTGAATTAAATGTCCTTGCAATCTGAGAGGCACCACTAAAAAACTAAAAATAATCATAAAAGTTTCACAAACAGATTTTTGGTAGGTTCAGATGTAACTAAAATAACTGATTTTGATTAATGCACCGTATATAGTGTAATAACTTCATAGATAAACTGGTGACAAGCTGTTTAGTGCTGTTTTGTAAGTGTAAACCTCCCTAAATGTACACTGTAAAAAAATTCTTCCTGTCTTACAATTTTCAGTTAAATCAAATGAACGTTTCTAGTCATCTCAACTTAAATCAGTCAAACTGACTAAAAATATTGGGCCCTATCATACACCCGGTGCAATAAGGTGCAATAAGGCGCAAGATGTGTTTGCCTTGAAATGTTGCTATTTTCACACCAGCGCAGCAGTAATTTTCCCATTTTCCGTCATGTTGTTTAAATAGCGAATCCATTTGCGCCACTTTGTGGACTTATGGGTGTTCCAGTCTAGAAAAGAGGTGGTTAAAGGTGCAATGTTGGCACGTTGCTATTTTGAGGAACTAAAATAGACTGTGCAATAGACCAGCTGAAAGCAGGTTTAAAGTTCAGCGCAGTTGTGTGCCTTGCTTACACATTGCTTAAAACATGCAGGATCTACAGCAATAGCAAATATCTTAACAAATAAAAAAAATAAAAGGATTAAAATATTACAAAAAATATGACTTTCTACACAATTATAAAAGCCACTGCCTCCATGCCTTTCAGTTTATTCACGACAACTTGCTTTTGTATAATGTTATTATAATTATTAGTAATATTTATTATATGCATATTTATATTTGTTTTATTAAAAACAAGCTTAGATTTGTCCACCTTATGGGGCATAGGATGTGTTTGTATTTAACTTGCTCATTTATTCGTTTGCTGGAAATTAGAACTGAATTTAGAAATAGCTTTGAAACAAATCTTTGCGCTTAACTAACGAAATTAATTATAGGCTAATGGATGTCTTCAGTGGAGTATACAACACAGTTTCCTTATCTAGGAAAGAGAGAAAGAGAAAGTAAAGGCCGATTGGAGGAGGCTCATTCTTTATCCTTGCGCCGCAGATGGTCTTTTTAACTGTTCTTGCTAGTGAAGCGTTTAGTTTTTCCACTTACAAAGTCCACCGACGCGACGCAACACAACTGAATCTTAAAGGGAATGGGAGATGAGACTCTGGTACAGAGCATATTTTTCCATCCTTAAAATAGTAAAAGTGGATTTGGACACGCCCTTAATGCTTTTGCGCCATGCGCTTTAGACTTTGCGCCTAGATCGTTAAAACAGAGCCCATTGGCTAGAAATTGGTTAACTTATTAAATTAAGTCAAAGTAACATAAAAGCATTTGTTATAAAGTAGTATGAAAAGAAGTTGTATAAAAAAGCATAAAATATAACAATAATCTGCATACAAATTAAAGAAAAAACTCAATTCCAGTTAAGTGTAGTCTCTGCACTTCCCCTGACACTAAAAGCAGACAAACAAAATTAGAAAAGCTATTAATATCTCTGTTTATGCTCTGATCATAAACACAAGCAAATCTCAGTGCGTAGTTTGACATTTATTTGCTCTTTCAGCACTCTGCGTGATGTGAACTGAAGATCAGCAGATCAGGCCATAAACTTTGAAAAATGCATCCTTTATCAACAAAGAATTTCATCAGAGTCAAATAAAAGTAATATTCTGAGGCTGGATATCCAGAGGTCCTTCAGATATTCATTTAGTTTGAACGAAAATACAGTGATAGTATATTATACACCTATGGAAAAACAATTATTGAAAGTTCTACTTCTCTGGATTTAGAGAGTGTGGATAAAATATTCATATTGATTTATTCTATAAAGGCCTCAAAACATTCATTCATTCATTTTCATTTCGGCTTAGTCCCTTTATTAATCTGGGGTCGCCACACGGCCTCAAAACATTTCTTCCCAAATCACACATTACAGTATAGACTTTTAGAACATTTTTCTCTGGAAAATTACACTGTCAGATTTGTTGTGATGAAAGTCTGGGCTATTTGACCATATATTGATTTCTTAACTCTTAAACAGTTACAACTTTGATATTGCGTTGTCTAAAAAAAATCTGCAGAGTAACAATTATTATGGCTGCACGGTGGCGCAGTGGGTAGCACAATCGCCTCACAGCAAGGTCGCTGGTTCGAGCCTCGGCTGGGTCAGTTGGCATTTCTGTGTGGAGTTTGCATGTTCTCCCCGTGTTGGCGTGGGTTTCCTCCGGGTGCTCCGGTTTCCCCCACAAGTCCAAAGACATGCGTTATAGGTGAATTGGGTAAGCTAAATTGTCCGTAGTGTATGTGTGTGTATGAGTGTGTGTGGATGTTTCCCAGAGATGGGTTGCAGCTGGAAGGGCATCCGCTGCGTAAAACATATGCTGGATAAGTTGGCGGTTCGTTCCGCTGTGCGACCCCAGATTAACAAAGGGACTAAGCCGAAAAGAAAATGAATGAATGAATGAATGAATAACAATTATTATTCTTTGCAAAATAAAACACTCAAACATAAAATAAATATCAAATCTATATAACGATTTTAAGTGGTTCCTTAAATTTTTACATAGAGTAGTCATGTCTTTAGTATAGATTAGGTTATTAGGTTTTATTTGTAGCAAAACGTCAATTTGTTTTGCAGTCAGGAGTCCTCATTCATGACACAGTCCCACACAAAAACTTACAGATAGTAAAAAATCAAATGTGAAACATAACAACATAAGACAAAACACAAGTCTTCAAGTCTTCAGTTCTCTTCCAAAAACAAATAAACCAAACAAACCATCTCTTCTGTAAGATAAATAAACAACAAAACAATAGCAAAAAAAAAAACATTCAGATAAATAGTCCAAATGATATATAAAATAAAACTACAAGATTCAGAAACTGAAATTCATAAGCCAGAACTGAACTAACTGTAAGCAATTTTTGCAGAATTGCATTATAATGTAATACTAACAAACTGCAGCAACAAATTAATTAATTAATTGTTATAAGCAGTGACCCAAAACAGTGAACCATTGACATACAGTACAACACAATAAGTGATGATGTGGAAATGTCTGACCTTTGGTTGTTTCACTTTCTCTCACAAGAAAGGAACCAGGTTTATTTCCTGGTGCCAGCAGAAGACGCTCTGTGTCTCTGCGATTCATCCCCTTAAAAAACCATCTGGAACAAAAACAGGAACCATAGTAATATCATTCTTCACAAAGTAAGTCAGCAAATTATATAACAGTTAGTTAACAGTTATATTCCAGTTCACTAAACATGACCAGCGACATTCCAAAGATGCTGATATTATTATGTTCAGTAAAACAGCAGAGCAACATTTGGAGTCTACAGCTGAAATACAGCAGAAAACAACAGACAAACACTATTTATCATAAGATATTGCAAATAAAAATATACACATATTGATTATATTTGCTCCTACCGCTCCACCTGTAGCGTTTGCACTCTTGCCACATATGTAGATGGAATAAATCCCTCATAACCTGTGACCAAGGACTTCGCCAACCACCATTCTCCATTTCTAAACAAACAAAAAAAACAAGACATATCAGATTTAGCTTTTTCTTTGTACTGTAAGATTGATGTTTGTACTATTTTACATGACTTTGCATTTTAAACAATTAATGCAAATCTGGAGTGAGATTAAATGGAAGCACAAGAGCAATATTAACACTTTTTAAAAACTTTTGTGGGTATTTTAACGCAACCTCTTAGCAATTCATAACATTTTGATTTACCAACTAATTAATACTAATTTGTATGATCTTATTCATACATTTTAGTACAATTTTTTCATGTCCCAATGAGGGGTATGGTTAAGGGTTGGTTTGGGGGCACAAAAATCATGTTAGCTTCTTTTCTGACAATACGAGTTACATTGCCCTGTGAGAGTGGTCTGGGTACTTATTATTTCATCTTTTATTTATCCATTCACTTTTATTTATACTGTACCATTATATTTACCATTTTTATATACCATCTATACCAACTTCAGTTCTTGTTATAATATAACATGTTAGAAGTTTTTTGTATTTTCGTTTAAATATGAAGTCCATATTCATATTTAGTATCTATATTGTTTACTCACTCCTTAATAATCCTGAGTCTGTCCCCTTTTTTGAATTGAAGATCATTTTCACTAGCAGGCTGGAAGTCATATTGTGCAATAACAACATCTTCATCTGAAAAGAAAATTCAACTCGATAAAACATTCATTTTTAAATAATTTTCCATCTGCAACATCTCATTATGTAAACCAGGGTTAAGAAATAACATTTTCTCTTAAGAGAAGATCATTTAATTACCTCTTTTGTAAACATTCACCTATTTTAATCAAAATACTCTAAAACACAATAACCAACTGATAACTAATAGCTTTAATACCAACTCATACATTTTCACTTTTCATTTTAATCAAAAGCTGAAAAATTTGGGGGCATTTTTGTCTGCTTTTCCTTGCATTTGTGATGTATTTTATTGTCTATATTTTAGACAACACAATATGCTTTATGATGTGACCATAGCATTATAAAAGTTTACGTTTTTTGTTTCTTTTCTTTTCTTTTTTCAGAAAAAAAAATAGTAGGAACACAAGAACTGGACTCAAAACCATTATGACTATTGAAATATTATTACTGGTTACAAAATAAGTAGCAATAAACAGATACTCTCCACTAATGCCAAATTCCATGACTGAATGTTGATAAAACATATGCATACCTTGATTGTTGTTTTGCTTCTTGTGATCTCTTGATACCTGTAAATAACAATAATAATATGTAATATATCTTAATATACAACTTATTGACCAAAATGTTTTTAAAAAGACAAGATATAATAACATTTTTAAATATAATTTAAGATGAACATAATATTTACAAACATAAAAAGAAAGAAAACACAGAATAAACACTAATTTAGTAATAAAGAATTATTCGATTGTTTTAAACTAATAAAATAAAATAAAATAAAATAAAATAAAATAAAATAAAATAAAA
>CAIGQW010015581.1:1240575-1251202 GCA_903798125.1 Danio choprae | reverse complement strand
AATAAAATAAAATAAAATAAAATAAAATAAAATAAAATAAAATAAAATAAAATAAAATAAAACCAGCAATACTTACATGAGATGTGTTAGAGTTTGTCGAATTATAATGCTCATGACCATTTGGATGGTTCTGGTCACTACAAGCACAACCCATCCTTAAAAATGAAAATTGATCATCTTCTTATGTAGAGTTTATTGCCATTTATTTTAAAAAATGATTTGATGCTGGAAATCACACCTCGTGGAGTTCAGTAATAGTCCAGAAGAAATGCTGAAAGGTCCAGACGTTCATCATTCTTGGTGCTGAATAAAAGAAGAACGATTTTAAGCTCATCCACATGAGTTAAACATTTATATATCTATATACATTGTCTGTATACACTTTAGGCTTTAAAAAACATAGTGAGAAATGTTTTCACAATTCCACTGTAAATACACGATTTACTCAACCAGACAGTCAGTGAAAAATGCAAATCTCATCACACAAATAATAATCCAGCATATTAAATATGAAATGTCATCCATACAATTATAAAATGAACACAGTCTCTTTATACAGATGAGTTGCACTAGCAGACACAAATGTCATACAAATAATAAACCAGCATATAAACATTTGAAATAAAATACCCTTATGTTATGAAAACAGTTTCCATTGGACAAAAATATGAACTAGCGCAAAAGATAAACAAGACATTTTTAGACCATTAACAGATCAGTGAGTTAACGTAAAAATGTTCAAAATGACGTTGATAATACTTTGGAGATGTTTGATAATCATTTTTTTTTTCTTTTCCTTTTTTACATTATTAATAAATACAAGCATCATCGTTATCTAAATCACAATTATTATTTTTAAAACATGATGTAAAACAAACAATTTCACTCAGAAATTACTAGTAAATATTTCAAACAATTACAGAACAACAGCATTAACTAATTTTAAAGTAAAACGTTTTGTGTGTTATGTCAAACATGGTCAAATAATCTAAAAATGTAACTTTAAAAAAACTCACTAAGTAATCACCTTATGGTCAGAGCTACATAAAGAGACAACAACTGCGGTGCAATTTTATTTAAAAATGAATTATATAATTTGTACTTACATTTTGTGTGTCCTCAGCACACTTAAATATTTAATAATCCAATGTCAGGTTTCAGGTATCTCTCTTGTTCATATATATATAAAAACATTGAAGACAGAGAGACTACCTACTGCACACACAAAGACACAGAAACACACACGTTCGGTCTGCATTAGAGGCCCAGCACATATGCCCCGAGAGACCACATTAGTGGAAAGAGATAAACAGAGATCAGTAGTTGTGTTTATTTAGGTTTCCCCTCCCTCTCTTTCCTCTGTCAGTGCTTAATTCACAAACTATGCAAATGCCTTAAAGTAAAGCATGCATATGATGAGCATGTGATTTCAGACATCTATGCTGCGCACAACATCATTTTTTAACATCCTTATTCTGGGAAACAGTTTCGCTCTTAAAGAGTTTAGCCAAATTCATGATGAAGGAAGCATGAGCGCTTTTTAGAAACACAGAAATAGCAATTCCAAATATGTTTCAAGAAATTAAAACTTCTTTAAAAATCGCAGAAGGAATCCGAAAGAAGCTCTCATCATATAGACTGAGAAAAATATTGGTGTAGAAATTATGTTTACACAGAAACTGCAATAAAAGTCCACGAATAATTAGACCACCAAAAAAGGTCATGTATTTAATTCAATGTGGGATTTTAAAAAATAGCTTTTTTGTTGTTGTTCCTGAAATATTCTCAAATTTTTATGTTTAAAATAATATTTTTATCTTATGTCTAGAGATAAAAATATATTTTAAAAAATCTTGCCAATTGATTTCAAGTTCAAGTCTGCAGCTACATAACATTTAGCTCTACGCAGCAGTAGCTTTTTTCACAGGATGTTGTTGACTAGCCAATACAGGCAGCGTTTCCCTTTTTAGGCACTGTGGTTTTTTACGGTTGAATTTCAGTTAATCTGATCTCTACCTTTTGCACATTCATTTTCTTTGCAGCTGAGATGTCATTCAATTTTTAGATTGTATGCCTATGTGTTATGTTATGAAAAACCATGCACGAATTCAGTGTTCAAGCCCTCTTAGGCCTTAAAAATTGAATTAAATCACAACTATTTGTGGCTTTTAATTTTCTTCAAATCACATCATCCTCAAAACCTGTGAATTCATAACACATCGACACTTTCTGCACTACAGCCAATTTTGTCCAGTTGCATGTTTTTCAGAAATGAGAATCTCCCTCCTCTTAATGCCAAGAACCTAAATTTCTTGAACGATTCAGATTTGGGGAAGTGGCATAAATTAAAAATCATGAAGGAAAGTAGATGTATAATGATGGAGTGTGTAAAATGTATTTTTGGAGTGAGACATTTTTACTGTAAAAGATGCAGAATATATAGCTGTATAAATCTGCATAAATCTGCATTGTTATGCAGAGAAGCCTCACAGCTCAAGCTATAATGCTGCTTTTCTATAGGAGGGAGGGGGCACAACCAAACACTTTTCTCGACTTTCTCAGTCTGTTTAAATCAACATGGGGTTCTTTTTTTCTTAATTAATTTCACATTTGTCTAGTACAAATATTGGTATGAACATGCATAATTATTTTGAGTTTATTAATGAGTAAGTTGTACAGCATAGGATTCAAAACAATTTGGGAAAATTGTTAATAAAGAGATATTAAGAACAAATATTGTTAATGTCACAAAAGCATAGTTTCTAATAAAATTGGGGTACAGGGTTTTTCTGAAGGCCTAGCATTTAAATTGGTTATATCTTCTTCCACAGTAGTAGCAAAACATCTGTTTATGCTACATAAGAGTCTGGAGATTAAAATAGTAGCAGATTTGTCTCATTATATAAAGAAAAAATAAAACGTACTTCAGACAGGAATTTACTTGAATCTTCAATATCATTAAACATTTATGTTGTTGTTGGGTTGATATGAAAACTAGTGAATACCATTTGTTTTATTATGTTATCACCTTTTTACAGTCTATTGTTAGCACGTGTGGAAATGTGAAAACCATGCTTGTTACATTTAACCCGCATTTTTGTAGGCAACTCACCAATATAGATTAAACGAACTTACTTATAACCGTGATGTAATACTTGTTAGTACAACTGTATACATTTTCAAGCCTACTTACACATGCTTAATGAAACTCGATGAACACGTGCAGTTTTATTTGTTAACCGCCACTAGAGGGTTGCATTGAGTAGCCTAGCATTTTTTCACTCAAAAGTTAACTCAGATTATTCAAGCACATTCAAAAGAGCATTCAAGAGGTAAACCAAAGTATTATTTGCAAATTTCAATGGATGTGTTTTCTGTTTTGATATTGGATGGTCATATCAGTGCTATAGGCTGGGACTTAAATCCGGCTTAAATCCGGCTTGAGTCAATTCCAGACCCAATTCTCCCTCTTTCCCCAGCTTTTCTGTCTGTCTTAATCTGAAAAAAATAATAATGTCAAAACACAAAGAGTGTTTTGATGTGTGACACGTGAGCAGATGTCATATCATTCCTCTCAATAATCCTGAAACAGACTCTTGACATATTATTGAAAGCATCAGGAGAACTTGAATTAAAACAGTTGGTCATCTTTATATGCACGCACCTTTAAGTCGTTCTTCACACAACTCGCTTCATGAAAATGTCAAGACCAACCTCCAGATGACCAGACTCTCTCTGACCAGACTTGGAGCGGCACAGAATGCCATCTGTCATAGAGAAATTATTGCAGTTACACATTTTACAAAGTCATTCTCAAGGTGATGTTAAACTTTGGGTTAAGGGAAATTAAAAATACAAATCTTTTATAACAGTATAGGTAAAACATATCTAGCAAGAAAAAAACAGTGTTGGGGTAACGCACTACAAGTAACGTCCTGGATACGTCCGTAACCCACATTCCCCGAATAGGGAACGGAGACAGGTGTCTGGAACCAATCACTCTGAAGACTCTGAAGACTTAGCTGCTGTAGCGGTGGAGACACACGTCTCCGTTCCCTATTCGGGGAATGTGAGTTACGGACGTAACCAGGACGTTCCCCATCATATGGGGACTTCAGCGTGTGTCTGGAACAAACTATAGGAGACTGTATGGAAAACCACAGCAGTTATGCCCATCACACTCCTGATGTGAAGTTTGCCAGGCATAGCGTGAGCGCACAAGCATCACCAAGAGCGCAACCTTCCAACGTCCCCTAGGCCCTTTAATTACCATTACATGGGAATAATTAGAAAATTTAGATCAGGGGTCGTAATGTGCTTTTACCTAGCTAATATAGACTAGGGGTTTTAGAATACGACAGTACGTTGGGAAAGCGTGCCAGTCCCCAAAGGGGGAGGATGCTGCGGAGGCCACCTGCTACCCAAGAGGGGAGACTTGATGGCAATAAGAACGTATGGACTAGCCCTATGGAGGGGGAGTGCTACATATGATAAGCTGGTTAGCGGGTAGGGAAGACACGGGTCTGCCTGGTTAGGGGGAACACTCCGTGGCTAAGAGTGGGCATACCAGACATCACACTGAGCCAGGCACCTGGTTCCTCCGCTAAGTCGGGTGCTGGGGGCCTCGGAGGAACTCTCTAGGGTTCGTCAAGCGGGAAAAAAGCGCACGTATCTCCGAGTTAGGAAGCATTGTGCAGCAAGCGTTTTTGACACTGAGCTTAATTTCGTCCCGATTGACCGGAGTAACCCAGTAATCGGGAGGAAACCGAGTCCACTTGAGAATTATAAAATCTCGCGAATGTTTTAGGTGTCGCCCTTTTTTTTAAAAGTGTTTCCCAGGGTACACAGCTCGCCCTGGCATATGAAGCGAGGGCAATGGCATAAACTATAGAATGGACCAAACTCTGCTTTGATATGGCACTTCCCTTCTGCGGATCATAACAGAAAAGAGCTATGATGTATGCTCTACGTGTCACATTAAGCGCAGTGCGTGGACATAGCAATGAAAGGACTGGGTCTGCCTCCTCTGCAGACAGCGCTTGCAGGCTCACTGCCACTTTTAATATTAAAAGGGGTGGTAGGAACCTTGGCACAAGCTGAATCGGGGTCTCAGGTAAACGTGAGAGTAGGCCGGTCCAAATTCCTGGCACGTTTCGCTGACCGAAAATGCCACCGGAATCCTAACCCTTCTGAATGATACCAACGCAACCAGCAGAGCTGCCTTTATGGGCAGAAAACTTATAGATACTGAGTGAAGTGACTCAACGGACCCAATCATAACCACTGGGACTAGAGAGAGATCCCGAGAGGGCAAGAGAGGGGGTTGGGGGAATTCTATGGAATGGAAGGAATTCCAAGGAATGGAATTAACTATCTCGTGCCACGCGTCTCTGAGGAACCGGCTTATAAGGTTATGCTTTCCCAGCGCGCTACCATCTGCCGACCTAAGTCCACTACGCTCTGTCTAGAAACCCTCATGGGGGTTCCAGAACGCTGCGTGGGTGCCAGAGGGTGCCTGTCCCAGAAAAAGGAGTGCTTCGTCCAGGGAATTCGTCAGGGAGAGCCATCACGAGGAGTGTGAATCCGAAAACTCGGGTCCGGTTGGGCCAAGGAGGCGCAACAAGCGAGACCTGCTCCTTGTCTCCCCGACCTTGCACAGAGTTTGTGTGCGCAGGCGCACTGGGGAAAAATACTACGACAGGCTGAGCAGGGCTAACCAGGCTGACAGAGTCCAAACGAGCAGCACCACCGGAATGATCTCTGACTTACCCGCGGAGGGGCAGCTTCGGGATGGGGAGTGCTCACCCCGGGAAGCAAAGCACCCCGAGTAAGAACTGAAAATAAGAGATCAGAATAAGAATCAGAATCGGTTTATTGCCAAGTGTGCTTACATACAAAAGGAATTTGTTTTGGCAACAGAAGCTTTCAGTGTACATAAAGTGACAGGTGACAACACGAAAATAAATATGAAAAAGACGACAAACATTAAACAGAGATGCAATTAGTCAAAAAGCTCTGGATGTCAAATTGTATGTACAGATTTGTTATAAATATACAAGTTATAAGGTGCTGTGTACAAGTGCGTAGAGAAAGTATTGCATTGTATACTGTTATAAGGTGCTGTGTACAAGTGCGTATGAGAAAGTATTGCACGTTTATTGCAAGGGGAATATTTAACTGTTCATGAGGTAGATAGCCTGAGGAAAGACATTTTTCCTGTGTCTGGCTGTTTTTTTGCTTGGTGTTCTGTAGCGCCGACCAGACGGTAACAGTTCAAACAGAAGGTGTGCTTGGTGTGAGGGGTGATTTTGTAAGCCCTTTTACTCACTCTGGAAGAGTACAGTTCTTGAAGTATAGGAAGGGTAGTGCCAGTGATTCGTTCAGCAGTCCGGACTATTCGCTGTAGTCTGTGGAGGTCGGTTTTGGCAGCAGAGCCGAACCAGACGGTGATTAAAGTGCAGAGGATGGATTGGATGACAGCTGAGTAAAACTGTAAGAACAGCTCCTGTGGCAGGTTAAACTTCCTCAGCTAACAAAGGAAGCACAGTCTCTGCTGGGCTTTCTTCACAATAGAGTATATGTGAATGTCCCACTTCAGATCCTGAGAGATGGTGGTGCACAGGAACCTGAATGACTCTAGTGCAGCCACAGTGCTGTTCATGATGGTAAGTGGGGGGAGTGCAGGGGGGTTTCTCCTAAAGTCCACTATCATCTCCACCGTTTTGAGCGTGTTCATCTCCAGGTTATTGTATCTGCACCATAAAGCCAGCCGCTCCACCTCCTGTCTGTATGCAGACTCGTCACCCTTCCGGATGAGGCCGATAACAGTAGTGTCATCCGCAAACTTCAGGAGCTTGATGGAGGGGTCTTTTGCAGTGCAGTCATTGGTGTACAGGGAGAAGAGTAGTGGGGAGAGAACACATCCCCGGGGGGCACCGGTGCTGATGGTGCGGCTGTCTGATGTGATTTTGCCCATTCTGACTAGCTGTTGTCTATCTGTCAGAAAGCTGGTGATCCATTGACAGCTAGGAACAGAGAGCTGGGTCAGTTTGTACTCGAGCAATGATGGGACGATGGTGTTGAAGGCAGAACTGAAGTCCACGTACAGAATCCTTTTGTAGATCCCTGGTTTGTCCAGATGTTGTAGAGTATAATGCAGTCCCATGTTGACTGCATCATCCATAGACTGGTTTGCTCTATAGGCAAACTGCAGAGGGTCCAACAAAGGTCCAGTGATGTCCTTCAGATATGCTAGCACCAGTCTTTCAAATGACTTCATGACCATAGATGTTAAGGCAACAGGTCTACAGTCATTGAGTCCTGTGATCTTTGGTTTCTTCGGGATTGGGATGATGGTGGAACGCTTAAAGCAGAATGGAACTTTGCACTGTTCCAGTAATCTGTTGAAGATCTTTGAGAAAATGGAGGCCAGCTGGTCAGCGCAGGTTCTCAGACAGGCTAGTGAAACACCGTCTGGGCCTGTTGCTTTCATTCTCTTCTGTTTCCTGAAGATCTGATGCACATTATCCTCACTGATCTGAAGTGCAGGGGGGGAGAAGGGGATGGCTGGAGGTGTTGATGGCTGTGTAGAGAGATGGTCAGGGTGGGTGTGGGGTGTCTGGTCGGCGGTCTTAAATCTACAATAGAACATATAGAACATAGAGGGCGGAGAAAAACGCCCTCTATGCCAGCGTGTGCTCGCTGTGCGCCCCTGGGAAGAAGGGGGCGGAAGCTGGAAGATTCATCTTACATCAGCCCACCAACTTCTAGTCGGTCCGGGACAGGGGGAGAGCAGAGACTGCTCTGCCAATTCAAGACTGGCTGTGCCCACCAGTGCAGGCGAAGACGCAACAGCGACGGTCGAACTGGGCTCCTTTCCCGTCCCCTGGGCGTTTCACTGGTGCTAAATAAAAGAGCAGTTTTCTCTAAAAGAGCAGATCGCCTAAGAGAGCAACATGGCCGAGCAGCAGAGATGTCTTTTAGCACAGATGTTTTTACAGATGTCGTTCCGGCCGTGTGTTTCTGGATGCGGTGGTTTCCTAACACTGGATGACAGGTACGAGTAAGCATAATCTAATCATTAAATTCCGCAGAGGCACGCAGCAATTAAATCTATCCCGCCCCCTTCTCATGCCCTCTTGGGATCTCTCTGTAGTCCTGGCAGGTCTGCAGGGAGATCCATCCGAGCCACTCGACTCGATATCCTTAAAAATTCTGTCCTCGAAGACAGCTCTGCTGATTGTGTTGGCATCGTTCAAGAGAGTCTGGGATTTGGAGGCATTTTTGGTCAGTGAATTGTGCCTGGAATTGCCCAAGGTTCATACCACCCTATTTCGAGATCAGGTGGTGAACCTGCAAGCGCTGCCTTTGGAGAAGGCAGACCCAGCCTATTAACGGCTTTGTCCCGTTCGCACTTTGCGCCTTTACTTAAGTTTACGCAAAACGTATGATCCTGTGAACAGCTCTTTATCTGTTATGGTGGTTGGCAGAAGGGAAATGCCGTATCAAAACAGAGGTTGGCCCACTGGATAGTTGATGCCATCGCCCTTGCTTATGAATGCCAGGGCAAGCCGTATCCCCCCAACGTGAGAGCACACTTTACTAGAAGTGTCGCCTCGTCCTGTGCGTTAGCACATGGCGCATCTCTTACAGATATCTGCAAAGCTGCGGGCTGGGCGACACCTAACACATTTGCAAAATTTTATATTCTTCGAATGGAGCCGGTTTCCTCCCAATTATTGTGTAAGCCTGATCAATCAGGAGGAAATTAAGCTTGGTGTCAACAACGCTTGCTGCCATGCTCCTTTACATGGTCGTAATGTGCTTTTACCTAGCTAAATATCTGAGGCTTGCTCTGCGGTCGCTACTGATATACTCCACTAATGACTAATCAGTCGCATCTGCGGAGCCGAGCTCTGCCAACTCGTTTGGCATTCATTGGCCCTTTTTTTTCTCTTCAGAGTGATTGGTTGTCTACCGATCCCCTGTAGTATGTTTACAGATGCACGTCTCCGTTCCCTATTCGGGGAACGTGGGTTATGTACATAACCAGGACGTTGCATAATAATATTACCTTTCTAAGTAACGAGTAAAGTAACGCATTACTTTTAAAAAATAAGTAATAATATTTGAGTTACTTTTTAAAAAATGTTTCTTTTTAGTTTAATTAATAAGCTTTTAAAAAATTAATTGCTGAATTAAAATTAGTCACAATGAATCACACAGTCAACAAGAGAATGTGTTCATCATTTTGAACACATTGAAGAAAAGGAAAAGGGGACTGTCTCAATAGACAGTGATTTTACTTAAGACAAATGGTACAAAAGTAGCAAACGCATTGCTTTAAACTTTCACTTTCAAACTCTGGGGTCAGGAAGTTCTCAGATAACATTATGCTAAAATATTTTTTGTGTGTTATTTTTAAGGTAAATATAGGTGTAGGTTATACAGCGCTTTGTTAATTGCAGAGCTCCTCTATTAAAAATAAAAATAAAAAGTTCTGAAAGAGATCAAGCCTCATAATAAAAAGTAACGCAAAAATAATTCAAAGGTAACGTAACGCATTACTTACCATAAAAAGTAACTAAGTAACGCAACTAGTTACTTTTTTGGGGAATAACTCAATATTGTAATGCACTACTTTCAAAAGTAACTTTTCCCAACCCTAGAAATAAATAGGATTATTTACCATCAGAACCTCTGAAACAGAGAGTTCTTCCTCAGTCTGGCAAAAGCAGGACACCTCAAGAAGTTTTCTCACACCTTGAAATTGGCCACCTCACTCCATTTTCTCCTCCTCCTCCTCCTCCTCCTCCTCCTCTTTATCTATTAAGACAAATGATTGCAGCTTACACACTTTACAATTGAATTAAAATACAATTTTTTTTAACATCCTTTGTTACCACAAATTCACCATGGTTTCACTACACTACCATATTTAACCAAATAATATTCAAGTCAGTTTTCACCAATTCATAAAATATAGTTTTTATGAATAATGAAATGCTAATAACATTTAATATTCAGCATATATTGTTTTTGCTCTGCTTTAACTGTGTAGCACAGTAATGGAAATTATAACATAAACATGAACATAAATACAAAAAAAAAAGCACAAACAAACAATTATCACATTAGGGAAAACAATCCTACCAGCAAATAAACAAATTGTCATCATTTCATTTAGCTAGTTTGGGTGGAATTAAAAAAAACACTGTTGTCCAGTAATGCCTAATTAATCTAACGTAAACTAATTGACCTAGCTATACAATGTAAAAAATGTTGTGTTCCACACAATTCCTTCATGTTGTCCCAACACAAATCAATTAAGTTAACTTAATAGTTTTTTTTTTTTACAAATTTCAGTGGATTGAACATAAAACAATTTAGTTGTGCAAAAAAACTTTAAGAATTGTGTTGTTTCAACTCACTTGTAATAAGTAGTTTGAACGTGTAGGCCTTTAAATAGAAATTAGAAGTTAGTTATTTAAAACTATTATGTTTAAGTGTGTATAGCCTACTATGTACAAATTACCGTACAAGTCACTGGCGCTGCTATGGAGGGGCTTGACAGGGCTATAAGTAGTTGTATCATATACTGTGTGTCAAAATGAGTTATTGCTTTTAT
>CAIGQW010015581.1:1208258-1220575 GCA_903798125.1 Danio choprae | reverse complement strand
GTGTGTGTGTGTGTGTGTGTGTGTGCGTGTGTGTGTGTGTGCATATTGGGGCCTTTGACATGCAGTGCAGGTGTGTGATGGGAGTTTGTTAAGGGTGTCCTGGTAACACATTCATCTTTTTCCCACTCTGGTTTTCCCAGAGATTGCGGATACTGCGTCCCTACAACCCAGGTCCCCAGACGCCGCATCCTGTCCAGCAGAGTAACCTGAATAACAGTGGAAGCGAAGGAGCGGAGAGAAAACCTCCATGCCCTGCCTACGTTCACAACAATGTGCAAACCCTGCAGAATTCATCCTGCACCATCGCATTGTGCTGTGAATATACATACATGTGAAACCAGGGCCAGCTGTCACACTTTCCACTTGTGAATATTTCTCAGGGTTAGTTATTTTTAAAAGTCAGGTTTTGTGCAAGCACATAAAAGTCTAGAAATATAGACAGAACACTTCCAGTGTTATTAACCAGGAAATATGCAGACACTGACTTTATGTTTCACTATAAGGCAAGTTGTCACAATGAAGCATATTTAAGATGCTAATTTTTGGTCTTTCTAGAATTAATGGTCCCACTTTACAATAAGGTTTCAATAGTAAATGTGTTTACTTACATAAACTCATAATGCACAATACTTGTAGAGCATTCATTCATTCATTTTCCTTCGGCTTAGTCCCTTTATTCATCAGGGGTCGCCACAGCGGAATGAACCACCAACTTATCCAGCATATGTTTTACACAGCGTATGCCCTTCCAGCTGCAACCCAGTACTGGGAAACATCCATTCACACACATACACTATGGACAATTTAGTTTACCGGAGCACCTGGAGGAAACCCACTCGAACATGGGGAGAACATTCGAACTCCACACAGAAATGCCAACTGATCCTATTGCATTATTAGCTTCCAAATTCATACTTATTATCATTAGTTATTGCACAGTGATTTAACATGAACAACAGTATTTTCATTAGCTAATGTTAACTAACATGAACAAATACTGTATTAAATGTACTGTTCATTGTTTGTTCATGTTAGTAAATGCATTTACTAACATCAACTAATACAACCTTACTGTAAAGTGTTACCGAATTAATATATCAACTTCTGCTTTTCTGTTAATCTTGGAAGAGTTGGAAATATATTGGGAAAATATTTGAAATATTAGGGGGAAAAAATGTCACAGCCGGCCTAATAATTTTGTCTATAATATTTATTTTGTTTTTGTATTATTTTTTTTTTCAGATAATCAAAGAATCAAATGTTAATCAAAAAATAAATAATAAAAAATCAAACTATTATTATTTCTGTAACTGGTAGATTGTAAGTACCGACCAATTATGCACATGCCCAGTGAGCAATAAAAATGCAAATATAAGCAAAGACCATTTTCAATCTAAAATGTTGTTTTAAAATGAAAACGCACTAGTGTAAATGCATCCTGAATGTTCCCTATAACAGAGTAACATGGGTGGTTGGTTGGCAAAGCATGCACTGGAATAGAGTGAGGCCTGTGTATTGCTGATGGAGTGAGTTTTGTATGTATTATATAGTTCTGGTAGTTATCACAGTTTTGGAGAAAATGCTCAATGTCATGAATATTCATTTCCATCCGTTCATTGGTTTGGGGGTGGCAGCTTGAGGACAGACTGATAGTCACATCTGCAATAAAAGCAAAATGTTCAAACCACAGAGATTGACATGGAGACCTCTGCCTAAACCATTGGGATTTTGAATATCTAAAAACTTGTTTGAAGAGAACAGAACCCTCAGTTACTTACATTGGTGTGAGCCAAGATCAGGTAGGCCTTTCCTACCTCCCAGAAGACTGCCATCTTCTCTCACTAAACACAATTTTATCCTTAACCACCTATAGCTTCATATTGCCCATAGTGGTGAAGAAGAGGAACTACAGGAAAGTCATGGTAATGGTCCAATAGACTTAATCCACTTAGAGGAATTAGTCTGCAGGATATGGAGTATCTGTCTACCATTAGTATATAGGAATTACCTTGAGACTGACAAACAAAATTGTCAAAAACTGACAAAGGTTGGTGATGTAATCCACTTCTTAATGTTACCAGGGGTGAATGGGGACAATCAGTTGAGGGATCTGGAAAATGGAAAGTAGCGAGAAGTCTGTGAGATGGTGCAGTCAGAACGATCTGATGTTTTTTATCATGCCACCAGAATGATTTAGTGGAAGTGAGAGAGTTTGACTGGCCTTAGTGGGGCTGGTGCCAAGAGAGGGGCAAGCGGAATTAATGAGCTTGTTTCACTTATGGGTTTAGTCTGGAAGACAAAAAACAGTGATTACCCAATAGTTATTGACAGTGGCCAAAAGAGTTCAAACGTGCTGCAAGATAAGAAAACCTATGCATATAGAAAAACACTAACATCATCAATTTAACAACACACACACACACACGCACGCACGCACGCACGCACGCGCACACACACACACACACACACACACACACACACACACACAAAAGACGCAAATTCTCATAGCACATGCAGATACAGCAACACGCTACAAAAGAAGACCACAATGGAACACAATGGAAATGTGTTGGGGAAATGTTTATTTTCACATTTTGAGGTCCCCTGACACATTTATGTCTGGTCTGTGATATTTGTAGCATGTTTCTGTATTTGCATGTGTTGTGAGAATTGTGTGCATGTATGTTGTCATCTATTTGCATCTGTTTTCTTAACTTGCAGCAAGTTTGAGCTCTCTCTGCCAGCGTAGTTATGTCCTTGTGAAAAAGTCCTAAACTGTGCATCAGCTATGGACTCTGTTGCATTAATCCACAGGTAGGCCTACAGTATATTAGACTGTTTAAAAGAGTGCTCTCTCCCAGACTGTTTGCGTGTACCCATTGCTTACCGTGCTAATCCCGCAGTACCTGAGGACAAAAGACAGAGCGAAGCCCCCATTCACAGCCTTGTAGGGGTGCTTCCTCAGCGGACGGGGGAAAGCGGCGTACTTCCTCTCACCGTGTGGGAAAACTCCTCTGCCTCTCTCACACATCAAGCCGGACAGGGACTCACTCATTTATTCGTCCTTTATTAAATGAGACCATGGACACATCAGTTACAATAACAGTGAAGTGAACAATGCTCTCAAGGGCCTGTTGTTGAGCGCAGGTTTCCAGGACTGCTGTATACATGCCACTTCCTCTGTGGAATCAGTTTTTGTCAGGAGCTGCAGCTCTGAAAAGACACGTCCTTGGCACCAGAGCCATATCCTACAGTAAAAAGACATGCCAGGATTGATACAACTATCAATGATTGGCTCCATCTCAGGGAATGTTTGTGTCCTTTGTTTGTGTTCCCAAGAATCAGGTTCTGTCTGATATGTTGAGAAAACAGTTATTTGATTTACATGATCATATTTTGTTTAACAAGTAATAATGTGATATATGTAATTATAATATATTTACTAAAATGTATGTAAAATGTGTTTGTAACATCTGGCACTGACAGACAAATTAACTACTTTTAGTAGACTATTTGTAGATTATTTTTAAGTTTACTTTATTATATAAATTGTATTATATGCTTTATTATATAAATATTTGGGATTATTTTGTACCATGGCTATATTCAAATACAAAGATAAAACAATAAAAAGAGAATAAATAAATAAATAAATACAAAGACAATTAAACAATTTAAGAAGTTTAGATTTGATGTAAAGCCAATAATTCATTTAATCATAAAAATATATACAATTTAAAATATGTATTTTCATACATAAACCAACATCAATGGAAAAAGATGCACCTTTAATCCATAAAATGTCAAACTTGTAAAGCTATTGAACTAAAAATGTAGTTTTTTGAAATGTATGTAAAATGGTACTCTATTGACTTTATTATGAAAAACTGCACTATATTTCAAAGCTGTTATGCTTTGTTCAGCCTGCTGTAGTAAAGATAAATAATTAAAAAAACAGCCATCAAAAACATAAAATTACTCCTGAAAAAATAAGGATAAAAAAATGCTAAAATATAATATAAAATGTGTGTTTGTGTGTGCGTGCTCTCAGGGATGTGTAAAACACTGAAAGAGACAAGTGTGCTGCACTTGTGTTTTTCCTCCACCTGTGCAGTGTGTGAAACAGGAAGTCCTGGCACACATGCAGCTTAAAATGACTCTTCTCTGAGCGACAGGCTGGCACACTTGTTTTTCCTGGAACATCTGGAAGCATGAGAGACTAAAGTCGCACCGAGCGGGTCTTTGCAGCTGGTCTACAGGCACAACACTCCAAAGGTAAACAGGGGAAAAACAGGGAAAAAACCCCTGCATTATCCTCCGGAATAGATGTCTGTGTATCCCAGTGCTGAGGGTGGAAACAGCCCCCCGTCAGAGAGCAGGTGCTTCCTCCTGCAAGTCTTCTTATTTATCCACATTCACAGCCATGTTTGGGCAACCGGGGACACCAGCGCAAGTTCAAGAGCCAAAGCCTTTCAGTGCCAACAACAGCCAAAAAGTGCCTAATGATCTGATGTGTGGCAGGTGGATGAAGGAACGTGTTCAGAATCATGAAAACCCTGACTATTCTTCATTAGGCTTTCTCTCTGTCTTCAGGAAATGCTGTTTCCAATTAACTACATATTATTGAGCAATATTGTATGCCATTATGTCTGCATTGTTAAAGGAATTCACCCAAAATCCTGTAGCCATTGACCTCTTTTTTATATAAACTCAATGCCAACAGATTTACAATGTTATTCGAAATACCTTCTTTTGTATTTAAGAGAGAAAAAAATCATAAAGGTTTGGAATCACTTGAAGGTGAGTAGGTGGTTTGTATCCTTATTTTATATAAAAAAAAATGGGTGCACATTTGATCCCCTCAAGAAGCAGTGTGATTCAGTATTACTAAAATCTTCTTGAGGGACACATTGCTCTGTTATCCCTTTTTGATCATTATGTATTTGGTCACACTTTATTTTGCAGTCCATGTACTGTACTTCTTTTATAATTTGGGTAATACAATACTTTCATAGTAAAGTACATTGTAAGTACAAGTTAAGTCCATACACATTCTGTAAAATAAAGTGCAACCATTAATTTAATAGTTTTAGGAAAGACTTTATTTTGATGGTCCCTATTGCACATTTTGTTGACTGAAAGTTGCACTGCAACTACATGCCATTTACTTCTCATTTGAGTATTGGTAGACTGTCTGCTTAATATCTGCTGATACTGCTCCTTCAACAGACATTTAACTAACTATAAGAAACTTTGCAAGTACAACTTACACTAACCCTAAACCTAACCTAACAGTCTACTTATAATCGAATGAGAATTAGTTGGCATGTAGATGCAGTGTAACTTAAATTCAACAAAATGCGTTAAAGGGACCATCAAAATAAAGTGCTACCTAGTTTTATACTAAGTGACTGTTTATTTCTCTATTCTGAATGGGTGAATTTGACAGAATCACAATGCCGAATGATTTTAGAGAAAGAAAACATATAGAGGCCAAACAAAATATTACCTGTGGCTGCTGATGATACTTTTTTACAGTTTCAGTCTGGAGTGCAAGATCCCTGTTCCACAATAGCAATGTTTCCATGCAAATATTTGAATTAAATATATGTGCAAAACTGGAAAATTAGCATTAAAACATTTGGGAATAAATCACAGTTTCAATCCAATGAGTTAAAGAGAACAAAATTGTCACATCCTTATAAACTGGCACCAAAAATCAATAAGAAAAATGGAATTTGTTGCGGTAGGAGAAGCCACTCTGGGTCTTTATATTATATAATACATGACTTATTAATTGGATGAAACTCATGAACTCACAATGGCTTTTGAAGGCACAAGAACACTCTTTGGGAGCGCTTAAACCAGAAAGTTTATGACAAGTCTTTGATGACAGTTTTTGGCCTAGGTATTTCAGAATAACCAAAAACCATTTCGTTTGTCCAGTATTTTCATCCCATCGCACCCAACGTTGTTACCACAAGATCTATTAAAACAAAATAACATGATTTTTAACATGTATTTTCCAAATGTGTGCACATCTTGGCATTTCCATTAAACATTTTTTATGCAATATTCCAAAATGCACATAAAAATAGGTGGATGGAAACAGCAAAATATGTAAATCAGACGTTGGAAATCTGTGATTAAAGGTCAGTCCCCCTACAATATCTCACATACATCTTGAACCCCCCTTACACAATTGTAAAGAACTTTGGGTTTATGGTCATACACCATAAATTTATTCATTCATTTTCCTTCGACTTAGTCCCTGATTTATCTGGAGTCGCCACAGCGGAATGAACCACCCCATATTGCATAAATGCACTATATAAATACACATTTGATTACTGTGAACTATCCCTTTAAGATATTTTTTGACACAGAGTATTAAGGAAAGACAGTAAACCCCAAATCACTTCTTAATTGCCTGCATACTGACAAAGCACACTTAATTATGCATATTCATCCATGATGCTAAAACAGTCTGATCATCATCCTCTTGCTCTCGCTCTCTCTCTCTAAGATATGGTGAGAACTTGTGAGATCAGACAGCTGTGTTTTGTCAGCTGCTTCAGCCCCGCCTTCGAGTGTGGCACTCGGTCGATGGGACTGACACCAATTATTTATGTCACATTCCCTCCGGAAGCAAAGGATGGAAACTCAACGAGAGAGGACCATCCATCAGACTTGTCCAATGGGGCTGTGTGTACCTGTGACTCCAGCACTGCAAAGGCAGGGAATGAAGTCTCTTAGGACGCTTTCAAATAACCAGCCACACACTTACCCTGTCAGAAGGAGACAGTAATTAAAAGTCCCATATACATACCATTTAGTCTGCAAATATTAGCTTGAGACGAATGCATTGGAAAGGTGATGGCGGATTGGGGAGTGTTCACTTGAGTAATTGGAGTCGTCGTTGAATCCTCATGCTCTGCCCTGTTCTGTGAACTGGTCAGCCAGTTAAAAACAGTGAAGTTGGGGAGTAAAAACAAAATGCAGGTTGTTTCAGCTGTCTCACTGGCTGGAAATTGACTCTTAACTAGGTGCTTGATGGATGAGGTGGGTCAGGTTATTAATAGTTTGCTGATTTTCACCTTCAATATTTTCAGGGGGCATTTTTTATTGTGTCATGAAAGTCACGGTATGATCTATTGAAGGTTCAGAGACAAAGTCAGCTCCCTTGAAATAATTCTGCTCTTATTCAAAACTTCTGAAAGGCACAGTGACCAAAGCGTCAGGCCTTTTGGGATGTGAGTAGACAGAAGAATTACTGAACACTAATAGAGTGTAAGGTGTTTGTCGTACATGCATTTTACTGGAAGAAAATGATGTGAAGTGACAAGAGCTACAGTACATATAGAAAGACTATGATACTAGTAATGAGTAATGAAGGTCTATTATCTCACCACTACCGACAGTGAGCAAGACAAGTGCCCAAGACATTTTGTGTACAGACGACTGCATTATTCATTCATTCATTCATTTTCCTCCGGCTTAGTCCATTTATTCATCAGGGGTCACCACAGCGGAATGAACCGCTAACTTATCCAGCATATGTTTTACGCAGTGGATGCCCTTCCAGCTGCAACCCATTACTGGGAAACACCAATACACTCTCACTGGCCCAGCCAGGACTCGAACCAGCGACCTTCTTGCTGCTAACCACTGAGCTACCGTGTCGCCCACGACTGCATTAACAAAACAATATCTTTCTTTTTTTTTCACAGAATTGAAAATGCTACATTATGCCTGCCAGGCCAACAGTTTGTTGGTAATGTCCCTCATTATCAACAGTCCAGAAGTCCATAAATTGTCCAAATCCAAAAGTATTAAGTAAAAATACTGAGTGAATCATGTAAATGATTCATGCAATTCATAACTGAATGCGACAATATAATTATTGCACACATTCATTTTATTTTAAAGCACAAATCTTACATGGTATCTTGTTTCTGAATAAAAGTTTGTTATTTTACTCATCTTAATTCTATGCTCTGTTTCCTCTTAAAACCATTTAAACAATTTCCTCACTTACCCTTGTCTCACATTATCAGGTCAACAGTATGGCAAGTGTCTCAACAGAGAGCCATAATTAGACCTTGGCTAATGCTTCAGCGACAGACTTAAATAACAATAACCCCATAATTGAATTAAGCAACTTAACTACTATATATGTAGACATGTAAAGAACATCCTAGAGATTCAGACCTTCTTGTAACACTGGAATATGTTCAGTTTGTTTTAGAAAATAATCTTTTTGTTTGGCTCTCAATCAACTCTCAATCTACTCCAACCACACATATTGTAACGTCTGTTGTTTAGTGTTTTTAATCTGACAGATGAATCTCTTATAAAAGTTCTAAACACTTCTACTGTACGAGGAGCACCAGGAACGTTTTGATTCATTTCCCCAAGCCAAAAATAAAATAATTACACACAAAATAATAATAATAAAAACAATTAAGCTTAAATATATTTATTTCAGGCAGTAAATTAGTACATTCAAGTAACAAGGACTTAATAACATTTAAGTTAACAAGTAACCGTTTGGCCAGCAGAAAATAAACTGCGATGAATGAACCACATTCACATCATCTGCATCAGTGTAATATATAGTTTTTTCAGAACGAAATGTGAACAATCAGTCCTTTAGGTGTACATCCTTTATGTGTTGTGTGCAAAACATCTAAGGCATGTCTTATTGTATGCACCTCAGTCCTTACAATATTTAATATTGGTGATTTCTGGTAAAGTTAATCCTGTGCATCTGCATTTGGTGCACTTACTTTAAGTAAGCATGACTATACGTATTCCGACTAAGTCAGATGGTGATTCTGTCATGTATTTTAGAAGGGATACAAATGCTTTGCTTTAACCTTTTATAAAGGTGTGATCTCTTACAAATAACCTGCAAGTAAATCAGATTAATAATTAATCCATATTGCTACAATGCAAGAAACATTTAAAATAATATATGCAACCACTTTCACAACAATACACATTAATTCTCATTCATCCATACACAACGGATCAGGCCCCCTGATATCCATTATGTCACTATAATACCTGATTTACAGTGTATTTTAGTATATGTGAAAACTGTAGCAGCAAAACAAAGTATATGATACATTCACTGATACATTTATTAACAGTCCCTTATGTGGCTAAGGCTTACAACCGCTGAATTATATGAATAATTGCAATTGAATATGATATTAATTTAATACAGTTCTAAAGATTTTATTTCCATTAGGCTAACAGAGCTTCCTCTGCTGTTCAAGTTTCAGTAATTCCCTTTTTACAGTACCTCAGCACTAATGCTTTGTGTTTGCATATATAATCTGCATATATTAAGGAATCATAAGTAGTAAAGTGCATCATACAGTATGTTACTCTTTGGAAAATAATATAAAGGTATCCAAAGGGCTTTTGAAAAGCAGGATTTATAAGGTCTTAGTATAATAGAGTGTTGTAGCCGTAATGTCAAAACATTCTCAAACGCTGTTCGCACCAAAGACAATAACTATGATGATAACGATAAAGACTTTGTGGTAAAAATTGTTCGGAGTGTAAAACAACAGCAAATACAGACCACAGCTATAACGATAAACATGTAGACAAATTATATAATTGAGACCAGTATCAGAACAATTTATTTCCAGCTAATAAACTATAAAACCCTGACAGCCAGTCAGAATCCATTGGAATATAAAGCGATTGTCAAGCTATGAATGACATTGTGGAGATGCTCTGATTGTTGTTCAAGGATAATATGAAGATTATAACTATCTTGAAAATAATTGGTTATACAATGGGAAATAGTGATAAAAACAAAACCAATGGAAGTTACGTAAGCCAGGCTAGCAAATTGAATAAAAAAAGTACCTCAGATGTCTATTATAGTTTCAACTTTTTTTCAATGCCTCCTTTGAAAATGCTGGCAAAAAATAATTTGTGCTGTTTTTATTTCACTACACCGACTGCAAAATGTTTAATTATACAGATTACATGTGCTGGATTCACTGGTCAGATGTGCTGGAAATGTAGCACACTGAGGCCACTTGTTGGTAACAAGGGGTAATGCAAAAATAAAAACATAACCTAAAAAAAATGATAATGACTTTTTTGCTAGTGTGGACACAAATATAGTTATTGTTATATTTATAGTTACCATGCTTGGTGTGAATGGCCCTTGACCGTATGCTACTAAAAATCATGTATACAGTATCTTTCAGAATAAACATATTTGCTTCAAAATCTGTTTTCAACATCAATGTGTGTAACTGACTTTTTAGAAAACATTATGTTCACTGAAGACATTGTTGTACTCAAAAAAATGGGAAACCCCCATTTAAAAAACCCAAATTAGTTGTTACTTTTGACGTCACAGTGGCAGGACTCTATGGAAAAACAACCTCTCTGAGACCATTTTAGCTTGGTCACTTTGGTTTTCTCTGATATTGTGGAAGGATTCTACCAGTTGGTTTTCAAATGATTTGAACCCTTCTGCTTTTTTGTCGGTTCCCTGTGAACTTCTTCAAAGGAACCTGGCTGAGATTCCAGGGAGGACTTTGTTATCTGCTTCTGCAAGGCATTTTCCAATTCACTGTCGTCTGAACCTTCATTGGTGTCATTTGTCTGGTTGCCCTCTTCTCCTGTGTCCTCTGTGATATCTGAGAGTTTGCCCTTCTCATTTTGATTTAACTCTTCCAACTCATCTTTTTCCACACAAGAACTCTCTTCTGCATTATCACTCCCATCCTCTGGAGTCTCCTGGTCTTCATCCTCATTGTCCTCTTCGCCCCTCTCTGGTTGTCCACTGGCTGCAACTTTAAGGAAATTCAAAGTATTTACAAGCAGCTTGAAGGTCTTGAATGCAGTTTTCCTCTGTGGTTTATTCTCTGACTCAGAGCTCAAATCTATAACTTGGCTGTGTTCCTCAGTTTCTGAGTCTTCTCCATCAGCATATGCACCATCCTCAGACTCTGAGTTGTGGTTTATCAAAACATTTAATGTAGCTGCTCCATCTGGTTTGCCATCTTTTACTTTTGGCTGTAACATGGGCTGTAAATTTGGAGTGTTCCCATCTTGTTCCCCTTCATCTGTCTCCCTATCTGGATCAGTATCATCCTCAGCTTCATCACCAGCTTCAGCTGATTCACCATTATTGAAAACAAGGCCATCTTTATTTGCCATTATTTCCACGTTGTTGTCTTCTTTACCACTTTCTTCCTCAGGATTAGTTGAAACATCTTGACTCTCTGTGTCCTCAATGTTAGAAAGAACATCTGCTTCACAACTGACAGTTTCCTCATCTTCACCCTCTGATTGACTCTTGTCAGAGTCTTCTTCATTTGTATCATGATCAGGAATTTGCTCTGATGGCTCTATCTCAGCACTCTCATCTTGTTCTGTTGCTCCATCTTCAACAGTAGCTTTCCCTTCAGACATTTCAGATTCTGCATTGGTAGTTCCTTCATCTTCTGATTCTGCTTCAGAAGTCTCCTTTTCCTCAGCTGAAACATCTCCTGCATTGCCAACATCATCAGTGTTTTCTCCAGTCTCATCATCATCATCATCTGCCCTTTGTTCCTCAGTTGCTCTTTCTTCAGCTGATGTCCCCTCAACAGTTTCATCTTCAGCCGTCTCACTGTCTTTTGTGGTGTCCTCATAACCTGTATCACTCTCTCCTGCAGTATCAGCTTCATCAGTCGCCGTATCTTCTGCATTGTTGTTGTTGTTATTGTTGTTAGCTGTCTCACCATTTTCTGCAGTTTCATCATTGCTTTTGTTGCTCTCTTCTACACTTTCAGCTTCAGCCATCTCTCCATCTTCTACAGACTCAATTTTAGTAGATGTTTCACACTCTTCTGCAGTTCCATCTTCAGTTGTTTCATCTTCTGTAGCAGTTTTATGTTCATATATTTTATCTTTAACGGTTTCACCTTTCAGTGCAACATCATCTTCAGTGGTCTGTACGTCTTCTGAAGTTTTATCTTCAACTGTTTCACCTTCTTCCGCATCTCCATCTTCCGCACTTTGTACGTCTTCTGAAGTTTTATCTTCAACTGTTTCACCTTCTTCCACATCTCCATCTTCCGCACTTTGTCCGTCTTCTGAAGTTTTATCTTCAACTGTTTCACCTTCTTCTGCATCTCCATCTTCTGAAGTTTTATCTTCTGCAGTTTCCTCTTCAGCAGTTTGTCCATCTTCTGAAGTTTTATCTTCCGCAGTATCATCTTCAGCAGTTTGTCCATCTTCTGAAGTTTTATCTTCCGCAGTATCATCTTCAGCAGTTTGTCCATCTTCTGAAG
>CAIGQW010015581.1:1197563-1208248 GCA_903798125.1 Danio choprae | reverse complement strand
TTTATCTTCCGCAGTATCATCTTCAGCAGTTTGTCCATCTTCTGAAGATTTATCTTCAACTGTTTCAGCTTCTTCTGCACTTTCATCTGCAGTGGTTTCTCGGTCTTCTACAGTTTCATTTTCAGCCACTTCCTGGTCTTCTGCAATGCCATCATTTACTGATTCACCTTTGTCTACAATTTCAACTTCAGCAATCTGACTGTCATCTGAAGTTTGATTTTCAATTGTTTCACTTGCTTCTGCAGTTTCACCTTCAGCAGTCTCTCCATCATCTGAAGTTTTATCTTCAAATTTTTCAATTTCTTCTGCAGTTTCATCTTCAGCAGTTTGTCCATCCTCTGAAGTTTTATCTTCAGCGGTTTGTCCATCATCTGAAGTTTTATCTTCTACTGTTTCAGTTTCTTCTGCAGTTTCATCTTCAGCAGTCTCGTCACTTTCATTTCCAGCACCATCTGCAATGTCATCCTTAACTGTCTCATTTTCTCTGGTTTCACCTTCAGCGGTTTGTCCATCTTCTGATGGTTTTTCTTCAACTGTTTCACCATCTACTGTAGCTTCATCTTCGGCAGTTTGATTACCTTGTGCAGTTTTGTCTTCAGCAGTTTCATCTGTTGTTTCACATTCAGCTGCCTCATTCTCTTCTGCTGTGTCATTAACTGAGTCACATTCTTCGGTTTCATCTTTTGGAGGTTGTCCATCTTCTGCAGTTTCACTTTCAGACTTCTCACATTTGTCTGCCATGTCATCATTATTTCTCTCCCTTTCTTCTCCTGTTTCGTCTTCAGTTATCTGATCTTGTCCCGCAGTTTCAGACGTCTGTCCATCTTCTGCTTCACCCTCAGCTGTGGCACCATCTTCTGTCATTTCTTCTTCATCAGTCTCACACTTATCTGCAGACTTATGTCCATCTTCTGCATTACTTTCATTAGTCTTTTCTGCAGTTCCAGCTTCAAGAGTCTGTTCATCTTCTGCAGTTGTACTTTTGGCCATCTCACACTCTTCTACAGAGTTGTCATTAGATGTCCTACCATCTTCTGCAGTCTCAACTTCATTAAACTGCTCTTCCTTTGCAGTTTCATCATCAGCTGTCTTGCTCCGCTCTTCTGATTCTTCCTCTTTGTGTTCTTCAGATGCATCCTCCTTTCCCATATCAGCTTGCATTATATCATCAAATTCAACAATGTCCTCATTTGCCACATCCTTATCTAACTCATTATTCATTTTAGAACTGCTTTTACTTTCTTTTACAGCCATTAAATCAGAATCGGCCTCATTCTCCTCTTGCTCTTCATCTTGTTCTGCTGCCTTATGTTGGGCAGTCATTGTGTCATCAGACATCTTATCAATTTCCCCATCAGCATCATCATCATCCACAACTGCACTTAATTTACTAGGTGCATTCGGCTGTTTCTCAGAACTATCTTCTACATAAGTGCTCGAGGCATTGTCTTCCTCATCACCCTCCTCACTTTGTCGTTCCTTAATTTCTTGGATACTGGAAACAATAATTTCTCTTCCCTCTTTCTCATCCTCCTCTTTTACAGCCTCAAGTCCCACATTTTCTTCCTCCATCTTACTGGCTGTAGGTTTACTGGCATTCTCCTCAATCTTTTCATTGGCTGGAGACGATTTCTTTATCTGGAGTATTTTTCTCAAATCAAAGTCCATCATCACAGGTGCTGAATTCAATATTTCCACAGGTAACACAGGCTTTGATGCCATTTTCTTTTTTAAGCATGATTCACAAGGACAATATTCATCATCACTACGCTGATCGCTGAAATCTGTGCCTGTCATTGTGTAGTCATCATCACTTTTAGCAGGTTGCGGATCAATAGACTGGTTACGCATCACTTTCAGACGCCTCCGCCGTTGCTCTGTTTGAATGGTTGATTCACGTGACATTGTCTCTTTTGGTGGCCTTGGTCTGCCAGCTCTGCCATGGATTTTCTTTAGCTCCTTGTCAATACTATATTGTATCCGTCTCTGGACTTCATCTTGCAATTCAGATATCATAGTGTCAAGCTGCTCGTTGTCATCCAGATTCCAACGAACTTTGAACTCAGCCATTGCATCCACATAATGAGTCATAAATTGCTTTTCTAATTTGCTCAATAAATTCAGAACCCATACAGGATCTGGATCTTGTGAAATCTTTTTTGATAACTGACCTCTTTGTAGTGTTGGAGCACTGCCTGAACTTGTGTCCTCTTGACGGTCTGATTGGGGTTCTTCTGTTTTGGGATTATTCCCAGAACTTTTGTTTGATGAAAGAGGGGTTTCGATGAGTTCCCTTGGACTATCATAACTCCTGATTGTCTCATCAGAGCCTGGGACATCATCTTTTAGCTTCTCTACATTTTTGTCTGGTGTCATCTGAGTTAGGTTTGCTATATCTAGAGTGGCTGAATCATATTTTGACTCTAGTGTTTTTGAAGTTTCTTCTTCTACTGTTTCTTCAACTTCTTGTACCTTTGTCAGCGTATCCAAGCCTTCACATTCTGTGTTAGTTTGGACTTGGGTGCCATCATTGACACTGCTTTTCCCAGAACCTGTTGAGCCACTGTTAACATCTACGCCTGAGGATGATCTGGCTTTCAATTCCTCATCCAGATGCTTGCTTTTCTCCTCTGATGTCTCCTTCCTGTTTTTTGGGTCACAAAGCCAAAGAGATTTAAGCATGCTCATGAGCTCCTGGTATTTTTCTTTTTTACCATCTTCATCACAAGGCCCAAAGTCTAATAACTGAAGATTTGCCAAACAATCCAGAAGGCCTTGTGCAGATGCAGATAGTTTACGTCCATATACTGGAGATACCTCTGGTAAGCTATTGCATCTGTCGAGTTTGGGGCTCAGCAAGACTTTCATCACCAGAACTGAGGAATTAAACATCTTTGGTTTATCTTCTCTCTGAGAGCACTCACCCTCAACAGCTTCAGGAGATTTGTCATCAACAGTTTCTTCTGTATTTAACACATGATCATCTCCTATCTGATTCTGCATTTCAAGCTTGGTTGCATCACTTCCCTGCAATCTTTCATGCTCAATTTCATCTCCTATATGCATATGTGATGTGCAAAGTGGCTCTGTCAATTCACAATTTTCATGGAAATCATCGGCCAAGTCACACAAGGCGGTGTCCAATGGAATTTTCCTCAGCCATTCATTCACCACCTCAGTTGGGGAGGCATTTGGCAAGAAAGAAGGGCTCAGCTCAGACATGTCATCGTCCATCTTGTGGCAAGAAGAATCACTTCCGATTCTTTTCCTGCATTTGCTACTTTTTTCACTCTTAATATCACTGATATTAGTATTAGATGTGCAAGACCGAGGTTTTTCTACTGCTGCTACTGCATTCAAATGGTCATTATACACTTGTATTGGGTCTTTAGCAGGACCGCTCTGGGATAGCACACTATCATTAGAGCCATCAAGCAGAATCACAGGTTTTTTGGATTTCTTGGGAGATTTTGGTGGAATGGGACTTAGTTGGTTTCCTGAGGTAAAAAATAAAGTTGCTGAATGACACCTGGGCACACTGTCCTCAACTTTTTGTCTCAACTTGGTGCTTAATTTATCACTTCTTCCACTGATAACTGTAGCTTCAGCATAATTATTTTGACTGTGTACTTGAGAGGATGAACAAGATATATTACTCTTTGGTCTGTCATTCATTTCTGCAGTATTTTCTTCTTTAGTTTTAGATATCCCAAAGTCTGAGATTGCTGAGGCACTTGAAACATGTGACATTTTACTCTTCTGTTGAGAACTACATTTTGAACAGATACTCTGAGATTTATGGGTAACATCTGGACTTTCTGTTCTCTCTTGACTTGTGATTTCAGTGTGTGCAGACATACCTGAGGCTTTACTAGATGGACAAACCTTGGCCAATAGCTGGCCATCAGGTGGCGTTATTATATACTTTGTTTTGGAGGATGTATTGCTTGCTATTCCATCTATGTCCTGGTTTGTGTCTGTATGACATGTAGAGCTGCAATAAGAGCATTTGGATTTGGATTTAGCAGAAATGTTTGAATTGGCTGATGCAAAGCTTTTAGTTCTTTCCTCTGGTGCCGATATTGCTGGAGAATCTGATAAACACCGTTTGGATTTACCATATACTTCAGATGTTCTTGATTTTACTGAAACAACATCTATTTCCTCACCATCATCAGCTTCGTGGTCATCAAAAATCCCAATAGACACTGAAGTGCTTGTTGGTGTTAAAACTCGTTCAGAGGCGGAACCTACTGAGCTGATTTGGGACTTTCCTGACTTTTTAGACAGAGGACTTACAGGTACTTCTTCATGGTCAGAGTCTTTTTCAGATAACACAATTGGACTTGATGACTTGTTTAATGCCCCACAAACACATTTGTTCAATTTTTCTGGTTTAGATACTTCTGAGTGATCGGACACTGGACGTTTTACACTGTTTGTCAGTGTAAGGTCCTCAACCTTAGAAACTTTCGATTTCTTGGATCTTGTAGACACATTTGACTTAACTGACAATTTGCTTGGGGATCTGTTTGCTTTTTTGTCCACCCCATCTTTAGACGCAGTGCATGTAGATGGAAGTGACTTTACAGACAAAGAGCTTCTTGTTCTTTCTAGAAGCTTATTTGCCTCTTCATCCTCCTTAGCTGTTCTTTCAGATGTACCAGATTTTGCAGACATTCCACTTGATGGACGTACATCTCCAGTGTCTATATTTTTAGTGTCTTGAGGAGCATCACCCGAAATATTTGACCTCTTAGATCTCGCAGATGTTTTAGATGTAACCGATGCTGTACTTGGTGTTTTCTGCTCTGTATTGCTGATTAGTTCAGATTGTTCTGACTTGTCTGTTCTAGTAGAAAGATTAGAAACAGAGGATAAAGCACTTTCTGCCCTCACTTCCTTATCTTTTTCTTCAATGACACGGTCCACTGGACCAGATCTTCCAGAAACATCAGATTTTAGTGACCTAGAACTTGGTGCCCTATCCGATTTTTGTTTATCTGGTTCATTTATAATTATTTCTGAAACTTTTGATTTGTTGGATCTTACAGAGAAATTAGATTTTGCAGACAGTGCACTTGGAGCCCTTTCTTGTTTTTTTCCCTCATTTGTTGCTTCATTTTCCTCAGGTGAGGCTTCAGATATTACTGAAATTGCACTTGAAGTTCTATCTAGGTTCTGACCCTCTTCAGGCTGTATTTCTGAAACTTTTGATGCTTTGGACTTTGCAGACATACTAGTTTTGGTAGAAATAGCAGATCTTCCTGACATTGCACTCGATACTCTATCCTCTTTTTCCTTGTCATCAATTTTAACATCTGTTGCATTAGATTTTTTGGATTTTGCAGAAATGTTTGATTTTGCTGACAAAGCACTTGATCCCCTGTCTTGAAATTCACCATCATTTGTGATTTCATTTTCATCAAGTGTGTCATTTGATATTACTGAACTTGCACTTGGAGGTCTGTCTGAATTCTGACCCTCCTCTTTCTCTGAATTCTTTGTCTTATTGGATCTTACTGAAATGCAGGATTTAGTAACGCTTGGCGCTTTTACTTCATTGTCCTCATCATCAGGCTCTTCAGCTTTTACATCTGAAACTTTTGATGCCTTGGATTTTGCAGACATGCTGGTTTTGGTGGAAATAGCAGATCTTCCTGATATTGCACTTAATGCTCTGTCCACTATTTCTTCGACATCAGTGTTGCCATCTATTGCAGAGGCATTTGACATTTTTGACTTTGCAGAAATGTTTGAGTTTGCAGACAAAGCACGTGAAGCCCTCTCTTGGATTTCTCCTTCATTTGTAATTTCATTTTCATCTGGTGAGGCTTCAGATATTACTGAAATTGCACTTGGAGACCTATCTATGTTCATAATCTCTTCTTCATTATCAGGCTCTTCAGGTTCAACTTGCAAAACCTTGGATGCCTTGGATTTTGCAGAGATACTGGTTTTGGTAGAAATATCAGATGTTGTTGATGCTGCACTTGGTACTCTGTCCCCCTTTTCATTGTCATCAGTGTTGACATTTGTCACAGAAGCATTTGACTTCATTGATATTGCAGAAATGTTTGATCTTGCAGACAAAGCACTTGAAGCTCTTTCCTCTTCTTGGTATTTTGCATGAACAAGCTCATCAGTTAAAACATCTGAAAGTTTGGACTTCTTGGATCTTGCTGAAATGCTTGATTTTTCCGACAGTGCACTCTGAGCTCGTTCATCTAGTTGGTGTTCTGCTCCTTGAGGTAAAGCAGTTGACACTTTTAAAGTTTTGGACTTATTCGATCTTCCAGAGGCATTGGATTTAGATGACATAACACTCAGAGCCCGTTCCTCTGCAACTTCAACTCCTTCACTTACAGTCACTCCTGATTGATTAGACTGTGCTGACAAAGCACTCTGGGCTCGTTCTTCTGCATGGTCAATTGTTTCTTCCTGATCTACTGTGATGAATTCTGATTTTGCAGATATGTTAGATTTAGAGGACATTGCACTAGCAGATCTCAAATCAACTCTATTTTTAGCCATATTACTATCTGCTGCCATATTAGATACATTGGATTTCTTTGATTTAGCAGAGGTATTGGATTTTATTGACAATGAACTTGGCCCTCTTTCCTCTGGGGATTTTTCTGTGCTTTCACATGTTTCTTCAGGTGATGTGCTGTATTTAATTGTTGTTTCAGATGTATGTGATGCTGCATGAACTGCAGATAACTGATCATCATCTCCTGCTAACTCTGACATTTTGGACCTTTTAGATCTTGCAGAACTATTTGATTTAGCAGATAATGCACTTGATGCCCTTTCTTTCAGTTGCTCAATGTCTAATTCTTTTGACAATGTGGAAGCTTCAGATTTAACAGACAGAGCACTGGATGCTCTATTTTCTGTTTCCTCATTCTCCATCTTGTACTTATTTGATGTCAACGAAGCATTTGATTTGACCGACATAGCACTGGGAGCCCGATCTTTGATTTTGTCTCCTGATCTTGGTCTTGGTGTTGTCTCAGATTTCTTTGATCTTGCAGATACAGCAGATTTTACAGAAATGGTGCTTGATGCTCTTTCCTGATCATCCTCTTTTTCCAGTATTTCATCTTGGTCTACTCCTAAAAAATTCGATGCTCTGGATCTTGTAGAGATATTTGATTTTGATGATGCAGAGCTTGGGGATCTCTCCCCAGATAGCTCCACTTGATGAGCTGCTTTATCTTCAGGTGTGTTTAATTTCACTAACATGTTCATTGAATTTAAAGATTCCTCTACGTCATGGAATGAAGTTTCTTCTGAAATGTCAGATTTTGATTTCTGTGAGACATTTGATTTAAGAGAAACACTGCTGGGGGCTCTGTCTTGCATGTAATCTTCAGTCTCGCTCAGTTCAAAAGAGATTTTAGATTTAGCAGAAATATTTGATTTTATCGAAGCAGGGCGGGAAGCCCTTTCCTCTGTTTGATCGTCATGTGTTAGTTCTTCAATTTCAGACTTGTTTGATGTTCCAGATTTCACACTCAAAGCTTTTTCTTCTATGCCCTCTTCAAATGCCCCATGAGTGGAAATATTTGATCTAGATGACGCAACACTTACAGCCCTTTCCTCAACATTGTCTTGTAATTTGCCAAGCTCATCAAAGCCAGTATCTGATACTCTGGATCTCACTGATATATTTGAGTTGACAGACATGGCACTTGATGTTCTTACCTCTAGGTTTTCGTCCTCACACACATCATCTGAGACTCTTTGAGACTTGTTTGATGTGGCACTTAGTGCTCTTCCATAGTGTTCTGAAACATTTGTTTTAATTGATTTTCTAGAATTGTTGGATTTTATAGAGAGAGCACTTGATGATCGTTCCTCTGTCATTATTTCAGCTGAATTTCCATTCTCACAAGAGGCTGATAACTCAGACAGAGATTTTGTAGAAGTTGCAGTTTGTGCCCTTTTCTGTGTTACTGAAATTTGAGTGTCTTCAACCTCATCATTTGTTTCAGAAGCTTCAGGAGTGTCCTTTGTCACTACACATTTACAGGTTTTGGGTCCAGACAAAATATTGGGGGAAGCAGATGCTTCAGACCTGACCTCTTCATTGCCGACTTCAGGACTGGCAAACTTTCTGTACGTTTTAGACCGCCCTGAAAATGAAGCCTTGCTCGGTGGTCTCGGTGACAGATGCCTCAGAGATGCAGGAGATTTACAAGGAGAAGCAGAACATTGGTTTGTTTCAGTATCTTTGCTCTCCTCATCATCCTGTTGGTCATGGGATGCTCTCGAGATAGTGGGGTTGATGTCATCATCTTGATCCTCCTTCAGTGATGCTAGAATTTGTGAGGAAGAGCTCAAGACAGATAAAGACCTCTCATCTTCCTCTACTTGCTGAGTGATCTGAACACTTAAATGATCTTTAGGGAGGTTGGAGGAAATTACATCAGGTCTGTTCTCTTCATTATCAGATGCATGAATGTTCTCACACCTGTCGTCTACAGTAATAGTGCTTCTTGGTTTAGGGGATATTGAGGATACTTCACTTCGACTGCAGCAATGGTTGATGGTACACTGTTCAATTGTCGTTTCACCTTGCTGTCCGAAGGTCTGTTGAATGCAAGTTGCCTTTTCCACAACATGTTCTGTGTACTCCTCACTGGACACTGTGCGAATGCTGTCAGTAGATGCCTTTTTGCACACAATTCTACTTGAGGATGCGCTTGAGCTTGAGGATCTGATGCGTCTTACAGATCCTTGACTGGGAGGTACAGGATTCTTCCAGATGTCATATTCCTGACAGCGAGCACAGCAGTGCTGACAGTGTGACTCTTCAAAATGTCTTTGGTAACTCTTTGTGTGGTATGTCTCATTTACTTCACCAGCAGACAGAGAGTCGGCTTCGGAGCAGGTCTCTGAACTGCCATGCGAGACAGAGCAAGCATCGTCAGATACTAAATGGGAATCGTTAAAAGTGCTCTTTGACTTTTTGACCTCTGTGGACCAGTGTAATGTCTCATTGTGCAAAAGTCGAAAGCGTACTTTCATCTCCATTGACAGGCTGCCATCTTTGTTGACCAGAACTCTCTTTTCAATATCATCATCCATCATATTTTCACCTGCATGGAGACAATCACCTCTGTCCCCTGAAGGTAATGAGTCAAGTCGATTTGGAAACAATTTTTCTGATGAGGCAGAGAGTCTTGCGGACCTGTTGCTAGATTCACACCTTGGGTGGATGACACTTCTCTTTGTTTCAAGTCCAAAGTTGACTACAAGAAAGTAAACAAAGTAAATAAGTTACTAAATAAGTTAAGTTACTAAATAAGTAAATAAGTTAATAAATACAAAGTAATAACTTCATGAATGTGGCACAAATTGAAAGGATTTTTCATATTATTAATTTTCAATTAAACAGATGGGTCCAGATTTATTACTCAGCTTATTTCCATAACAATCCACCAAGAGCAGTTAACTCTAAGGACCGGGCACACCAAGTCGACGCCAAACAACTAGCATCGACGAAAACCGTGTTGTCGGTTTGCATCGGCCACATCTGGACTAAAAAGCTGCATGTGAACACACTAAATTGACAGCAGCAGACTAAGTACATTATTACAGTACTTGTCACTCACCATGAAGGGATTCGCTCTTGCAAATATGTCTTATAGTCTAATCCTCATTCATTAATTTTCCTTCGGCTTAGTCCCTTTATTAATCAGAGGTCGCCACATTGGAATAAACCACCAACTTATCCAGCATATGTTTTACACAGCAGATACCCATGAAGCTGCAACGCAGTACTGGGAAACACCCATACACACTCATTCACACACATACACTACGGCCAATTTAGTTTATTCAATACACCTATGGCGCATGTATTTGGACTGTAGGGAAAACTGGAGCACCCGGAGGAAACCCACGCGAACACGGGGAGAACATGCAAACTCCAACTCCAACTGACCCAGCCGGGACTTGAACCAGCGATCTTGCTGTAAGGCGACAGTGCTAACCACTGAGCCACTATGTTGCCCGCATAGTCTAATCTATTGTTTGCAAATATTTGAGAAATGTAGCAAAATTACAGCTGGCTTATTAATGTTTCTTCTTGACTTAAATTGTTTATTTGGTCGTTTCAGTTTTAGTTACTGAGTTTTAGCTACTGAATAACCAATCAATCAGAGAGCTACATGCTGAATCGGGTGTGGAACATACCAAAAAAATTACCCAGACCAACTCTAACTGAAACGCGACGCAGCCCAAAGGCCGACCGTCAGCTCGGTGTGTACTGGTATTAACAAGCAGAGCTGATAATAATTAAATGCAGGTAATCTACTAACAACATAGGCACAAAATAGGTAAATACATGCTTTTTCCGAAACAAAATTTAAATAAATTGACCTGCATAAACCTTAGTAGACAATGTTGCACAGTTCACTTAAATTCTCTCCTCTTGAAAATGTGTCTGAAAAAAACCTGCAAGTGCATACACAATAATGTCAGCATCAAAAAAAAAATCTTTGGGCCTCATTCACCAACCATTCCTACGAACAAATCACTTTTTAAAAAGATTCTGACATTCACTAAAGTTTTCCTATCTAAGAACTGAATGGATATTTGAGAGATAAAAAGAATGTAATGTATTTGTGGCCTTTTAAAATTATTTAAACAATATAAATAAATTATATAAATAA
>CAIGQW010015581.1:1157717-1175907 GCA_903798125.1 Danio choprae | reverse complement strand
AATTGTTTAAAAAGCAAAGGTTTACTCACTTTTGCTCGTTTTAAAGTAAAGTCAACTAATAGCTTTTTACAGCTTTGTTACTGGCCGTATTTCAAAATGTCATGTAATAATTTAATTGTATTTCCCTTGCTGTATCAACTGCATTTAAAAAAAAAAGACATAAAAGAGAATTTGTCATACTCTTGCATATTTCAAAATTATATTCAATATTTTAGTTATTTCTTTACAGATATACACAATTCACGTCAATGACCAATTTCAAGTTGAATATGGCGAATTTCGAAATGACCAAAAGGTAAACTTCTAATGAAACTAAAAAACTGATTAGTAAATGTCTTAAAGGCTTGTAGTGAGACAATGCAAAGTTAAACATAAAATTGAGTTTGTCATGCTGTAGTGAAGTGTGAAAACAAGAGTTTGATGGACACTTTACCAAACAAACGAGTTATTAAACTAATCAAGTTGACTGTTTGCTTATTTAATGCATCATTTTAGGTATATAAAAGCATTCTGCACATGAATGTAATTCTCAGGCACTGTATTGTACTCTGTCCTATTTAAGGAACATGGAAATAGAGGCCATGCTGTGGGTGACACCGAGCGCAGTGTATTCTTAGTATGTAGCATGGAGAATTATTCAAGTTTCACACAGGAAGAGATTGTAGCAGATGAGTTGATTGTTTGCCCTGGTTTCCTGAAAGTCTCCACACTGACTACAATGAGCTGCGGTGCTTATGAGAAATGCTAGAGAAAAACCTTTAGAACATATGTTGTCATGGTCATTGTATACTTATCAACGCTTACTTTTTTTCTTCGCAGTTAAAGTGTCAAGCAAACATATAAACACATCATTGCTACTCATTGCTCAAGTAAATGCTACACTGTTTTTTTATAGAAAATAATAGAATAATCATATGCACTCACAAAAACTATATTTTTATGGCTAAATTGTGGCAGATATACAGTATTTAAACATTGGATGATATTTTAAAATTTGTCCAGTTTCAATCAAGGTCATCCAATGACAGCAGATATGATGCTACATTGCCAATCCTCCCCTAAACTCTCACTTTTGTAAGGCTTATTTTCCCACTCTTAGACAAACATTAAATTCCCTGGCTTTCACTGACTAAAAAGCTGAATTTCCATTACCTGTAATGAATAGAGAAACAAGCAGTTGTGTTAAGCAGTCCCTCCAGAATTTTGAGATTCTGTGATCGCTGAATTTAACACAAAATGTATAGAAGCTTGCCAGTTTTATTAATTGCTGCAGGTTTTGGCCAACCAGGGCACTGTTCAAATTCCTTCCATTCCATCTGCATTGTTTTATATTAAATAACAGTATATTTGCGTATTGAAAGTGCTCATACCTCGAATGCAGCAATGTGACATCATCGCACTGCCTATTCAGCCAAAAGCATATTTAACATAACACAAAAGGCCACTTCTGTGTATTGATCACTAAAATTTGAAATTTTGACATTATTTGTTTAATGATGTTGTTGAAAAGATTTTATCAATGTTATTTTCATGTATCAGTATAATTTATTTAAACATTTTCTTTCAGTGTTCCCTCTATATAAACTACAGAGGCCAATGGTCCGAAGTAATGAAATAGCATAAGCAAATGGGTGTACATTTTCTCAGCAAAACAACACAAGAAATCCCGCAAATATTGAGAAAATCAACACAAAATCTGTCATCTTAGGCTGCAATAACAAGACAGTTTTTCCTACAAAATTCAGGAGGGACTGGTTGAGCACTGAGCAGACAAAACCCAGCCACAGACAGCATTTTAACAGGTACTGCCTGCTAACTGCATTGATTGTCTGTTGACAAGTAGAAAAAATTCAATGGCAGTGAAAAATAGCCTAACAATGTTATAAAATAAAACAGTATAGGAAAAAAATATTTTGGAAAAATGTGATAAATAGAAAGTAAAATTTTAAATGACAAAACAAAAATCCCTGAAATTCCATGACTTGGACTTTAAATAAATAACATTCCCTGACTTTCAATGTACAGAAACGATTTTAAAATTCCATTATATTCCAGAAATCCCAAGATCTGTGGGTAATTTAATGCAGCTAATGCATCCAGAGAAATACAGTTAAATTATGATATTTTGAAACATGCCCAATACCAAAAGTGACTAAATGCTAAGACGATAAAACTCTCTTTTTATGTATTATTATCATGGCTTAGAGAAATTATGTCCAGTAACCATTAAGCTATACTTAATAGCACAACAAAGTATATAACTACAATACTGAATAATGTAACGTTACCTTAACTTGACTAACGTAAACAACTGATGTTTTGCTGAGAGTTAACGTTGATACGTCTCATCTATTAGTCCTCACATTAACTCATTCTTATTTTCAATAAAGAATAAGCGTCCCGTGAAATGTTACTAAAGTAATGGTTGCATATTTGTAATATGTCCAGTAGGCCAACAATTTAGCTATGTTTGCGGAAAGCACGACATGGGGTGTTTTAGCTAAAAGCTAAAAAGAATAAACAAATACACTTACCTTAACGGTTCTCTAAAAATTTATTTTTCTCACATCTGGGGTTAATGTGTCCAGTGAAACATACATTGATTAGTAGATAGTATTTTCTACTTCATTAACTAAGTAACGCTACGTCACTGTTTTACGTGAGAAAAACGTGCTCTTCTTAACTGTCATTCATTTCTCTGAGGATTTCGAACGAATCGGTTCATCCATGAATCACATGAGGTCGAGTCATTTTAATGATCAGCTCAGTCAGCACGTTTCCTTTGAGAAGCTTTGTAAAGTTGAGTCATTCTAGACCGGTAAGTGACCAAATTTACTTATGAGAAGAAACTGATTTTCTAATCTGTGTAATCTTTCTTTCAGTTTTGAAACGGTTGCTCTATCCTATTTAAGAATAGTCTATGAATCAAAGAGGAGTCCCGTTTTGGTATCTGCATCAAATTAGTTTACAAATTCTGTAGGCTACACATATATTTTCTATAGAAAGCAATGCAAGTGCGTTTATATTAATATTCTATAACCTATACATTTTATAAAAAATAGGCTATTTCACATAGGTGAAATAATGTTGGTCGTTCAGCAAAACAGATAAAAGTTAAAATTAACAACAGGCTAATTATGCTCTATTTTCTTAAAATATACACATTTTTAAATATAAGTGATATACTGTATATTTTTTATTATATTTTAGATAATTAAAACAAACTTCTTGCTGATTTATTGGTCAAATCTAGTGGTTGAAAGGACAGTGGCAAAGTGATTACAAAAACTAATCACAAACAAGCACTTTTGATGGCATCAAACGATTCTTGCTCTATATATGACAATAATGTTTGGTAGGCTATACATAAGCCTGCACCAAATTTAGTAGGTGTCATGGTATGATGGAATAAATAAAAACCAATCATAGTATTGCAGGATATAGTTTTATATAGTATATCTTATTTATCCTGCATTAAATCTTATTGTCAGCAAGAATAAAAAAATGCCTATCCATAATGAGCATTTGAATATTTGCTAATGATGTTGCACAACACCTCTGACTTTTAGAGCAAGAGCGCAGTGACACAAAGGCGAGGTCAACAGCAGACCAATTATTGCTTCAGTCGGAATAAAATCAAATATTTCAAACATATATAAACATACTTATTGATGTCTTACTGTGTGTGGCTTAGCATTACACAATGCCCTTCCCCAAGGCCAGTTGAATAGGTGGATTTGGGCCCACTGATCTTAGAGGTGTCTGGGTCAAAAGCCACAATTCAGGCCTCGGCCTGGGGGCCCTTAAACATCGAGTCAAATGTCGTTAATAACAGCTCGCTTGTGAAAAGAAATTGGAGTCACAAAAGATGAATGTGTCTTGAAACGTTTCATAAAAACGAATGCGTCGACTCAACTCACATCATAACCAAGAGCTAGCAGCACTTGTCTTCGGAGCCAGTGACAGAGACAGATTAAGAAAATCTGTGCTGAGCCCGGTGTGTGGCCGAACCAGAGGAGGGTCAAATCGAAGCCCTAAAAAAACACGGCGTGAGATATTAATCAACGAGAGCCATGTTTCCTCCCTGCTAAAACGAACAGCAGGTTCCCTTTCCCTCGCCATGGGCTCTTTTAATGCGGGGACCGGCCGGGGCCCAAACATCCTGACGGAGAGAGGCTTTACTCTTATCAGGCAGGAAACACTGCTTCTCCGCCACATCCTCTTTACAAGAAACACGACTCAACCGTTCCCAAAAAACGCAGGAAGACCAAGCCAGACTCCGGGATTTGACAAACGCCCGCCACTGCCTCCCTCTTTCCCCCACTTCAGATTCCTTTTATCAGAAAAGAGGAGGAATTTGAAAAGAGAGACAGAGGGAGAAAAATAAAAAACGATGAACGTGTAAAACAGTTGACGGGGACGAGGTGTATTTATTTATTTCGCAGAGATTATGAAAGTCTGCATCAGCAAGATAGGACAGGCAGCAGAGGGGGGCGAAGGTATAGGGTAGGAGGGGAGTTCCAGCGCTCTGCTTAAGACACGCACCCAGAATAAGACTGGGGAAACAAAAGGCCTATGGAGATGGAGGCGGGGAGAAAAACAGCAGAGCCTGTTTTACACTAATCCTCTGATCCGCGGAGGAGTGAAACTGAGTGCATAATGGGTGTTGCTGATAGCAAACTGGGAACACAGGGTGGATACCGCCAGTGGTTATGGCGACAACCAGCCACGCACAACACAAAAAAAATGTTTTGAGGTCAGCCTCTTGAAAGGATCACAGGCATTCAATACTAGGATAAACGAGTGCATTAAAAAAGGTTTAGCTGTAAATATTTACAATGACAAAACTTCACATAAAGCGGATTATGTGCACGCTAATAACAAAAATATCGATTTTTTAAAAATGTGAACCAAATTTTTCTTGAAGCAATATTTGTACTCATGAATATTAATAATGAAACTGACAAATGGATTAATAATAATGAAACATCAGGTAAAGCATCTATACACTATTAGACGAGGTTCAAAAAGGAAATAATAATAATAATAAATCTAAAAAATCGATTTCAAAGAGTCATTTCATCTTTATATTGTGTTTTTATTTAGCGGCATCTAATTCAGATGGGACCTCAAAACATTCATTTTAATATATCACGAAATAAAGTAAAAAAACAAACATTCTCAAATCCAGACCTACAGACAGAATGACGTGCTGTACTTATATGGGTAAACACAATGCAATTCATCATGAAATCTGAAAATCCAAGTCCTCGTCACCAAAATCGGCTAAACAGAATGAATTATTGAAAAAGAATATTGAGCTGTGCTCATTCGCTTTGTGTGGATATCAAAAGCAAGAATGCTCAACGTATCAACTCAAAAGTTTTATTTGAATTAAATTAATATGGCAAACCTAAAACTGGCATACAATAGAATTCATTATTATTGTTCTTGTAAATGTTTATGAGTATACACATAATTTTGTTGAAATGAATGTAAAGGGAAAACAAAAGGCAAAATGTCCTTCGAAATCATGTCCTACAAAGGAAGAGACCAGCCTCACTTAAATAATTCTTGAGGTAAAACAATTGAGGTTTTTAAAAACATCAACAACTGAATATATCTGGACTGGAAAACAAAGCAATACAATAAGCTTTAATGCAAAGCAGTTCGATATATAAATAAGCTTTCTAGCATATGTACATGCTTTTGTGGCAAGATATGAGAGCATTTCTATGTTTGTCCGTTTTTTCTTATTTAACTTCCGTTCTCCTTTTGGAAACAAAGATGGGAATGAACTTCAGTTTTTTTTTATCTATGCATCCCTGAGGTGTCCTTTGACTTCCTGTAGCTTCTTTTTTCCGCTTGCTACACAACCCCCCCCTCTTTCAACTGCCAGTCATATTGCTGACCCATGATGAGCCCACAGTCTCTGTCTGTGACAATTGTCTTGTCAATTGTTTTGGTGTTTATGAAATGCTGTAGTTGTTGTAGTAGGCTGCCGTGGCATCGGCCAGTACAGAAATGAGACTGGTTTCTGTAGCGCTGCTGGAGCAAACGGAAGCCGGCGTTACCTGGATGTGTCCCGTCACTGTCATCCCACCCTGCTCTGGGTGATAACTAGTGGAATTTAGGTACTGGTCGAACTCATCTCGGTCCACCTCACCCAGCAATTCAGCCTGGCTTAGCTGGTCCAGACCCTCCAGGTGCCCCTGTTCTGGAGGAGGTGAAAGCTGCCCCAGGTGCCCCTGGTGATGGATATGAACCTGGGGAAATGAAGGGCTATAATAGGACAGCGGAGGGCCAGCGATAAGAGTCGCCCCACTTGCCTGGTGGGACATTGGGATGTGGCCCAAATGTGAGTGCAGAGCTGCCTGCTGGGAGTAATCAGGATGGTAAGGGGGTGGACTGCTCATGTGTGCCGGTGTGGGACGTCTGTCTTCTGGGCAGGAGTTGGAGGACGAGCAGGAGCTGGTGGAGACTGAACTGGAGGACGAGTAGTAGGACTGGTGTTCGTGATCCACTGCATCCAGAGGAGACATCTCAGGTGGAGTGGGCAAGCCGTACGGGTACGTATCGAAGCTGCTGTTGGAGCTCGCAGGATCTCTAAAGACCCTGACGCCAGGTAAAGCAGCGCCGGGAGAGCCGAAACCAACACTCACGCCACTCTCGTCATCTTTATCAAGCGGGTGACAGCAGCCTCTGGGATCTGGAAGGGAGTTTTGGTCGGGGCCGAGGGTGGTCAGGAGGAATCCCGGGTCCACACGTTTGCAGATGCGCTTTAGCTGCTTCTTCCTGCGGGGACGGTATTTATAATTGGGGTAGTCCTGCATGTGCTGCACCCGCAGACGCTCGGCTTCCTCCACATACGGCCTCTTTTGTGGAGGAGTTAAAGCTTTCCATGACTTTCCTGTTGGAGAGGAAAAAAACATGCATGTTAAACTTAATTATATATACTTTTAAAAGTTTAATTTGGAGATTGACTGATTACAAATTATTCAATTTCCAGAACTAAAAACAACTACATGGTAATTACAGAGTTACAAAGCTGCATTTAGTGTGCGTTTATTCTGCAATATAAGACAAAATTGATTTGAATAATTGTTATTTTGTAAATAGGTTTAAATAAATATAAAAAAATAAAGATCAGTTAGTATAAAATATTATAGTTGTAAAATATATTATTCATAAAATATGTTATAGTTATAAAAAACAATTATTTTTCATACATAGTTTTAAAACAATTTCAATGTTCAATATTTGTGGCAAGGCATTCGTTTATATTGTTTGAATTAATTAATTATGTTGATTATATTAATTATATAGTTTTACTGAAATAAGACGTAAAACAGAAATGATACATGTACAAAGTGTAATTAAACATATTTTTATTAGTTATTTGATTTTAACGTTTTAGTGTTTTATTTAATTTATTCTCATATAAACATGGAGATCAGATGTATTTATGTATGTATTTTAGATATCTTTATTTATTGTTGTTTTAAGTGTAGTTTGATAGCATTTCTAAACTGTATAAAAACTTGTTTAAAATTTATTTTACTTATTATCATTTCATGTATTTATAATTTAAAGTATGAAACGTAAATATCGTATTTAACGTGCTCTCAATCCAAAACCAAAACAATCCTTATCTCAGATTTATTTCATCATTCTTTTACGTTATATTCAGTTTAGGTTACTTTTGAAGAAAATCATTCCACTCAATCTTCCAAAACAAATAATATATTTACATTTCATTTCGTTTTAATCTTTAATTATTAGTTTCAAAGCACAAAGTAAAAGAGCTGTGTAACGGAAGATTAAAGTCTTACTAAACTTGCCAGTGACATTATAACAACAACAAAAAAACATTATAACAATTATTATTATTAATAATAAATATTATTATTATTACTAATAGTTAAAGAAAACACAACGTTGATATCTTACCAAGCATCTTGCTGAGCTCCGCGTTGTGGAGGTCTGGGTTCTGCACTGCGAGTCTCTTGCGCTCATCTTTGGCCCACACCATGAAGGCGTTCATGGGTCTCCTGATGCGCGGCTCCGAGACCTTGTCCGCGGGAGCTCTGTGAGAGGTGTGTCCGTCAGGTACGTCCGCGTTTCCCGCAGAGCATTCAAAGCTCTCCGGCCAGGACGAGTACGCGCTTATCAGAGCCGCCATGTGCGCTGTAAAAACTTCAGATTTCCTCTGTCTCAAACTTTGTTTCTCGGGCGCAGTGGCGACCTATAGTTTTTCTTTAGTTTCTGAATAAAAAAGGAAGGTCAAAGCGCAATAATAAGAGAAGGGTTTGAATGAGCAGCTGGTGGTTGAAGAGCTCAGTGAGAGAGATGAGAGTGTGGTGCTCGACTCTCCCTCTGTGATTCACTGTTTCCTCCGGCATTGGGAAGCTCTTTATATGTGAGAAGCAGCTTCCAGCACAGGCCCACGGGAGGATCTCAGCTCCTCCTTGACTGCAACCTGAGACCAACGACAGAAGAAAAGAAAAAAAAACAGAGGTGACAAAAATATTTCAACAGCTTTACTACTAAATCACGTCATTATGGCTGTTGGTTGGGTTTGTTTTCGTGACGCGTTATTTTGGTGACGGGTAGTGCTTTGACTGTATTCAATGTACAGGGTTATTTACTAGACAACTGATAGATATGGTGTGTTTATTTAAACACCTTTATATTTTTTAAATACATTTTTCTTGTGGGTCAGGCCTATACATTTTACAGGATAACTGGGGATCTAGTGGATACTCTTGAGTTCAACACTTTCTCTTTATGAACAAATGTGACCGTGGATCACAAAACCAATCATAAGAAGTTTTTTTTTTTTTTTTTGAAAATGAGATTTATACATTACCTGAAAGCTGAATAAATCAATGTTTTCAATGTATGTATTGTTTACTAAATTAGAAAAATATTTGACAGAGATACAACTATTGTCTGGAGTCTGGGGCTCGGAAAAATCCTTTAAAAAAGCCTTTATAGTTGAACAAATGAAGTTTTTAGCTATGCATATCACTAATTTAAAAATAAAACAAGTGTTAATCTATTTACAGTAGGAAATTTACTAAATGTATAGATCATTCCTTAATTTTCTAATAATTTATGGCAAGAAATAATAACATAGTCTACAATTTTAACTCCTACAAATTATTGGCTTTTCCCACAAATATACCAGTCCAATATAAGACAATTGTGCTGCAGGGTCAAACATTTCCTCCTAAACGAGTTCTTGTGTTGGTCACTTTGGGAATAAAATAAGTTCAAAATGTAACATTAGATCAGGTATATTAGATGTAACATCTCAGATCAGTGTTTAGGGGTTCTATTTTTTCTTTGATTACTAATAGCCTACATTCTTAATACATTATTTTTTCTTTAAAATAAAGATTCTAAAACAAAATTCTAAGTTTTCTTTTTGTAGCAGTGATGCCACAGAGGAGTTTTGTTTGTTTGTTTTGTTTCCCTAAACTTTTCAGTCATTAGTGTAAAAAAAAAAAGTTATATATCTATATTTATATATAAAAACCTTTTTGGTTCTTTTGAAACATTTATGTGGACACTGAACTCTGATTAATTACAATACACGATACAATTAAGCCATCCATAGTTCAAAAACATTAGATTTTAAAAACACAAGGCAAAAAATAATTCTTTTACATATAAGTCACTGAACTCCATGTTATATTGAGTACAGACACCTATTAAGATTTTTTTTAGACACACACACACACACACACACACAAACACAATTGGAATCAGAAGCCAGGACCAGGATTATCCATTTTATGAATTTTGATTTAAAATTTGGAAGCCTGTAATAAATGCTGATGCCAAGGTGAGTGTGAGTGGGGTTAGCTGGCATACGATATACAGTTCATTCATAACGTGGTTGGTTGGCACAGTTGCTCAACATAAATTTATTTATTTATTTTGATATTGACATTCTGTGCTGTCACAAATGTTCTAACCAACCAGAGACAATTAAAGCATATCTCAACACTTGTTCCACTATAGACATATTGAGCGCATCGAAAGAAAAGTCTGGTAACGGGTTCAAAATTGATGATGTTGAAGCAATGAAAAATTGTTCCCAAAAAATTCTCGACAATTGTGTCTGACGTTCTAAATATAGAAACAGTGTTGAAATGTTGCTATAAATGGAATACTATATGTAGTTGCTAAAACTTGTTTTGATGCATCTGTCTGTAAATCTTCATGAAGAAGTTTCTTCAGAGTCCATGACGTCTTTTACTATGTCATTATTCATTTGCTAGAGGAAGCTGTTATTTAACTTAACCCAAGCATGACACAAAACAGTTTTCCCCTTACAGAATTTACCTCACTCATCAAAACCGGTCGTTCAGCACCGTGATTCACATCTCAGACAGTTCATATCCTCCCGTATGCTTCAGGTGCTCCGCTCTGACTGTTTCCACACATTTACCTCGACTGAAACTCAGACGCTGGAATTCCTGTTGACAACTGATGAAAGCTGAAGGAAAGACGTGAAGAGTTCAGAATAAACAAAAGCTCAAAAATCCATGCCTTAATAACTGATGTGTATGAATGTTAGCAGTACCGCGGACCGACCTTTGAGGTGCCTCCTGTTACAGTAGATGACAGGTTTCCAGCAGCGAACAAGCAGAGGATGAACATCATTAAAATGTGGTCTTTATTCCTTCAGGAACAGGAAGAGGAGCTTGATGCCCCAGATTGCAAAAAAACATTACGACAGTAAATGACACTCCACTTCCTGCTCTCCTGGTCCTACCTGCACATTTTTGAGTGTGAAGTGCCGACAGCGAGATAAACATCTTTGTGGTTCTGCATTTGGAGGCACTTCTTCCTATTTCATCTGATTAGCATTGGGGAAATGCAGACGTGCGTGTGGTTTTGGAGAGCTTAACACTGTGATCCAAAATGTTTATAGGTGAATTTTGTTGTTTTTGGAATCTTTAGGAGTTGCATTGAGACCTCAAATTTTGCCACAAAATTATACATTTAAAAAAGGCATATTTTTACAGTTTGGGTGATGCACAATTTATAAGTGATATGTGTTTTATTTTATGTGAAAGCAAATGTATCTGTAGTGACCAGAAAGGAAAGTGCAAAAAAAAAAAAAACACCCAATTCAAATGTCATTCATATTTTGAAGAATAATCATTCCATGACATATTAAATGACTGTAGTTAAGGATCACAGTGTAGCACCAAAATACTAATTCATTGTAATTTTATTATTTATACTTTCCACTATCCTCCAAATTGTTAGATCTTTAACTGTGTCATCAAAAAAAGTTGGTAATCATTTCAAGTATAATTATATTTAGCATGATCTATTTTTCTTTCTGTACTTCAACCATATTTGGACAATTATTTTCAAATTTTCAAGTTTGACTTGAAACATCCATAAGCTTTCTATGAATACTCCAAATAGAAAACAGAGGATTTCATAATTGGTTCAGAGATATTTCTGAGCGTTATCATGAGATGACATGAGATGTGTTAACACATTTGGTCACGCTTTACAATATGGTCCATTGGTTAACATTAATGCAAAATATCTTCGCTAATGCATTAGTCTACTGGTACGGTAAAAATATGCAGGCTGTGGTAACCTTGATACCAGCTTTGACAACTTTTGATGCTGAAAAGTTGAACAAAGTGACTGGTTGACATTTTTCATAGTTTGAAAAAATATACTGGGTTTGTATGAATTATGGTTAACATAACAAATAAAGTGAGTTTTCATAATTTATTCTGCTACTTGTGTATTTACTTGAATATAAACAATTTATTAATATAAATTATGAATAGCAACATCAAAACTTGTTGGAGCAGAGATCTAGGTTGCAACTATTTTTTTATACAGTCTATATACAAAAAGATAATGTGTTCTTATCATTTTCTAACATTCTACATTCAAAGTTTTATTTGTTCATGTAAAAATAAACCTCAAATAAATGCTTTAGAGGGGTTTTTCATGTTAATGGAATATCGTTTATAGCATTTCTCTTTCCCTACAGGACAAGTAAACGTTTGAAAAACATAATAATAAGAAGAAACCATTTTAATCTCATTGCTTCTTAGGCAAAAAACCTCAAAAGACAGGCTGTCCACCGTGGGAATAGGTAGGATGTATCTCCATTATTTAATTGTCACAAACGGGTTTGACGGTGCTTTCAGATTTACCTCAGAAGCAGATGCCATTTATAGCGGGTTGCAGTCACTCATGACATATAAACAAACGGAGCCGTTGTTGTGTGGCAGATTCTGCATTTATTGTTCTGAGTAACATAAGCTGTCCATTTCCTTTTCCCTCTTTTTGCTCCACACACCCACTCGGACTCCAAACAACATCATTTCGAGCTCTCATATTCTTGAAAATCGTACGTTTTGCTGGAATCCTCAATATTGCCCACACAGGTGAACAAACAGTCCACGAGGACGTCAGCTCCATTGGATTTGATTAATCTGGTAAAACAGGACATCCTTTGGTATTGCAGATTTTCAGAGGATCAATATTGACCGTGTGACAAGGTCATTAGGATATTAAACAAAAGCATCGTATTTGCTGCCAGTTACTCCGCAGCAGCTCAAGATTTCAGTCATGTATGCTTGACATACATTGGATAAGCTCGGCCCAATGGAGGACATTATCATTATAAAAAGAGCTCAAAGCTTCGCATTAGCCTGACAAAGAGAAGCAGGTTCACACCGAGCGGTGCACTATTAATCATGAGCTCAAAAAAGGGAAGAAATTGTTTGTGTAGCGTCGTCATTAAGGATACATGGATAATAGGGGAGATTTAAAATAAGCCCCATGATCCATGTCCCAAAACCGTCCATTTATATAAATCATGCTGACAGTAAACACTCCTGACATCTTGGGCTGGTCGAGTAGTTGAAGAGAAAACGAAGATGGCAGATTCGAATCAAGATTGAAATCATTAATAATGAAAAGTCTCTTTCTTTTAATTTGAGAACTGATTAGGAGCAATTGATAGGTGAGCTGTAATATTTTGTCACTGAAAATTATAAATAACACATGCTGTCATTATTTCAATTATAGCTTTTTAAAAACAGCAACAACAAACAAAATAGTCAAAACAAACCTCGATCTCTAGTTTAAGACTTGTACGAGAAAATTAAAATGTCATTTTTTTATGTTATGTGCTTAATTACTGACATAAATGAATTTTCAAAAGCTCAAAAACAATTTTAAGTTTATAAGATTCTCAAAATAAACTTGTGCAATTGCTAGAACATTCTAGCTTGTTAGCCTGCATGCAACAAAAAAGCTAACGCTGAATTCAAAAATCTGCTAGCAAAATTCTAAAAAAAATGCTAGTCAACATGTTATTTAGCATTAATTTATGCTAAAATCAACTAATTCACTTTTAAAATCGAAGTGATGCTAACAGCAGGTTAGCTTTTCAAGAAATCATTGAAATTTATTCTCAAATAAAACAACATAGGCTAACAAGGATTTCTGTTAAAATATTGATCAATGACTTTGCTTTTGCAAACTACAGATCAACCATAGTATTTGTAGGAAATTTGTAGTTAAAAAAAAGAAAAGTTACTACAACTTTAATAAAACAATGTTTAATTTGTCTAAGGGCTAAGCTACTTTGTTGTCATTTCTCATCATTATAGACACAAAAACAAACATTTTAAGAGGCATTAAGTGTTAACTTGAACATTCCGCCAATGCAAGTCTTTGGGATTCACCCACTATTTACATTATAGGAAAACCGTTGTTTAAATAGCATAATAGTATGTTGGCTTTCTCTAATCAACATAAAAAGGAGGGAACGAGCAGATACCTTTACACAATTTGTACAAGCAATGCCCACAGAGCTGGTTTGTCAACATTGCATAAGTTGTCGATGTGAAAAATGATTTTTGTGTGTGTGTTGAAGCTCAAGGTGACTGTCAGCACCTGCCACAAATTTCACAATACACTACAAATGCTCTGCACTGGAAAACTTCTACACGGATGTGGAAAAATAAATAAACAAATGCCCTTTGTTTTGAATATTAGTCATTTTTAAATAATTTCAAATCTACAGAGATTTGAAAGAGCGCTGGTGAGCCCATTGAGCTAACCTTACATTTAATATTTTAGATCTGTATTAATTGAGCAAAGATTGACTGACTTTTCAAGACATGAGTTGGAATTTTTGGGGAATAGAATTTACCATATTAGAAAGGAAATGAATTGTGGGGCCAAGATAAACAAATAAATGTTTCTTTTTAAAAAAAATGAAATTGAAATGATCAATGAATCTCGTAATTACCAATAACAATGTAACTTATTTTAATAATTTGTGTATAAGGTGACATGGTGGCTCAGTGGTTTGCACTGTCACCTTACAGCAAGAAGGTCGCTGGTTTAAGTCCCGGCTGGGTTAGTTGGCATTTCTGTGTGGAGTTTGCATGTTCTCCCCGTATTCGCGTGGGTTCCCCCCAGGTGCTCCGGTTCAAAGCACCGTCCAAAGACATGCGGTATAGGTGAATAGAATAAACTAAATTGACCATAGTGTATGTGTGTAAATGAGTGTGTATGGATATTTCCCAGTACGGGGTTGCAGCTGGAAGGGCATCCACAAAAAAAAAAGACTCTAAATATTGGTAATACCATGAACATAAGTGGATGCTTTAAAAATTAATTAACATTAGCACAAACATTTTAAATGCATAGCAATACATTTTATTTAAACCAAAATTAAAGAATCAAATTTAATAATGTCTATAAGTGTAACATGAAACATTAGGTAAAAAATTATTAGTAAAAGTCCACTGTTGTCACAATTTTCATTTAAAGCAAATACTTTTTTTTCTGCTTTTGAGCACTGCAGCCCAAATTAACCTCATTTATTTAGCAACAACGAATGAATAATGTATCCGAACAATCATTGACTTATTTTAGGGAACCAATAAAGCAAAAAAAAAAAAAAAAAAAAAAAAGTATTATGTCTAGTTAAAAATCCTCAAATAAATTCATTTTGGTAGGAGATTAATTGTTTATTATCCGACTGATGCTGATAATGAAATCTGTCAGTGAAAGTGGAAATAATATACTTTTATGACAATTTTGTTGACTACGAAAAAATTCTGATGCACAAGGATTAAAAACTCCAATTCTCAGTTCAATGCATATATCGTATAAATACTACAAACAAACACACACAACTGACAACAAAAAAACAAAAAAAGAAACATCTGCACAGACACACACAGTGTTTTTAATGTCTCGTCGTTTCGTTTAAATGTGTAGATTCAAACCAATGGTCAAACAAAATGAATCAATTTTAACTCATCTGGATTCATTTTGGTGATCTCAAACCTAAAACCATGATGATATCAAGAGTCCGGGGGTTTCAATAGCAGTCCGTCGTGCAAAATCATTTTTTCTGTTTTTTCTTCTTCTGTTTGGGTACCGCTTCTTCAGTCACTTCTTCCACCTTTTCTCCATCACCCCGCTCTCTCTTTTTTTTCTTCTTTTTCTGTGAAACTTTAGAGTCCTGATTCTCGATTTCTATAGTCTGCTGTTCATCCGTCTCAACCTCTAGAGATGGCTTTCTCTTTTCTTCTTCCTCCATTACCGGTGAGGCGCTGTTCACTTCATCCTCATCCCTCCTGCTCTTCTTCGTTTTCTTCTTCTTCTGTGAGTGATTCTGAGGTTCTTCAACACTCTCTCCTGTTACGTTGGTCTGCCTGTCTTCCTCTGTGGCGTCTCTATCGCACTCTCTGTCTTTCTTCTTCTTCTTCCTCTTCTTCTTGGTCTGCTCCGCATCGCTGGCGTTGGGTGTCGAGTCCTCTGTGTATGCAGATGTGGATGGTGCAGATGAAGCCGTGTTTGTCTTTCTGAGGAGGGCCATGCGCTGAGCGAAATACTCCTGCATGGTCAGAGAGCTGGTCACAGTGTTGGGTTCAGTCTCTGGGTTTGAGTTAGCTAACGTTTTGCTGTCTTCTTTCTCTTCCTGAGAGTCCGAGCCACTGCTTCCCTAAACAACAAACATGAGGACAAGCAGATGTTAAAAACCAAAAGGGGGCAAAAACCAAAAGCCCTAATGTATGTAGGGCTGGGAGACTAATTGAAATTAAGTCACAAATGGCACTGAGCAAAGCTGTGACTGTCATGCACATCTTGTCATTGAAGTATGGTTGTGTGATCAGTAGTAAATCTACGCCAAAGGCCAGAGGGTGCTCTCGCGTGGAAACTTCAAACAGTCAAGAAGAAGATACCCAGGAAATCCCCAATAGCGGTTGCTGAATAAACAGATTCAACTGCTTGCATTGATTCAGTGTGACTAATAAATTACAGAACTATGGAATCATTTCAGAGAAGGTGTAGTTTCAATCACTCAACTGAAGTTATGAAGAGAGTTTGGACGTTATTATGTGGTATTTTCACCTCCAGCATTTACTGGAGAAACTACGCAAACATTTGTCATTATAACAGAATTTTGATGTCATTATCGTCCAGTTAAATCAATTTCAGCTTTTTAACATTTTGTGCAGCTTGTCCATGAACTACAATTAGGTGTATTAAATGCTGCTCCACCTTAAAGTACGTACTACCAGAGATATACTAGAATCAACTTCACTGACAAAATGCATAGGAAAATGGCTTCAGATTAATCAAATAAACTTAAAATGTACGGTTAATTAGATGACAAAACAACTTCATAATGTATATTAAAAACATTGTTGCAGATTAACTGCACCCATTTATGGCAACAGGACAATGCAGTGGATTGCGGAACAAACTGGTGAATTTCTGTTATTGCCTCTAAATTTACCTCACATGAACCCAATCAAACATTTAAAGTTTTGAGAAAACAACCTGAGAAAAGTGGGTTCATGCTATTTTGATTTACACTTTATTCACTTTATACATTTTATACTTTGCAGTCAGGTTTCTTGAAGGGTTAAACTGTTCTATTTTACTTTTTTTTTAACTATTAAAACAATATACAACAATATAGAATAATTTTATACAACAGTTCTGTCTGGTTCTCGAATCTGATTGGCTGATAGCCGTGCAATATTCTGCAATATCAGAACTTGTACAGCCTCTTTAACTCCTCTGTATTACTCCGCCCACATAGAGCGACAGCAAATTAATAAACTCACTACACTGACAAATATTGCAGCTGTTGGACAACAATGTACTTTTGAGGCTTTTTTAGTCGAGAATGTAATTGTTTAGATTGCAACCATGCAGTTTATTTTTTTAGAATAGTGCCTATTTTAAAATATTCCTAATTTTAGAGATTCAGCACATCGGCGGCCATCAGCCTTCCATAGTGAGCAGAGCAAAGACGTTCCGCCACAAAATGGTGACAGAGACCACATAATAAGTCGTTAGGAGAGAAAAACTCAGCTGATCAAATCATTATAAAACAGGTAAGTAACATTCTAAGTCTATCTCTTTTATATGTTGTAGTGCTGTACCATATTAATTACTATACCATAGTAATCTGGTAGTGTTTTCTTTGGCTTTTTTGGGATTAATTCTTGTGCAATCTCAATTGCAACAGAGAAATACTGGGAAATCTCTGTAGACTGATGGCATTTCATGTCGTTCAGCCTTATAATCTTAAAATGTGAGCAAAAATCACTCGTTTTGTCATCGTTTTAGACATTATGATAGAAAATCATTCAAACACCAGTTCTAAGGTGACGTTGGTAAATTAGCAACAGTTTCTGCTGTTCTGACGGTCAGCTGCAGATGTGAATGAATGGTGGAAGAAAGTAGTTCCTTGTACAAAAGGGTTTTTGAGACTCCGTGTTTGGTTTTCTTTTTTATATACACGATTACGCCATCGAACTGTTATATAAACGCAATATCACACGAGTAGCAGTGCGATATGGCTGTATATCATCATCACTGGTGGGACACTAAAGCACTCAGCCTATGGCCTCGAGGCCAACGCACGCCTCCCAACAGTGCCGATATACAGCCATATCGCACTGCTACTTGTGATATTGCTCATGTATATCATTACTATTATCATCGATAGTATCTTTTTTTTTTTTTAATTCCTATTATCATTACATATACTGTATATTTGTAACAAGTAATTATAAGTATTAGTAACAATAAAAAGTCCATATTCTAAGGAGAGAGAGAGAGAGAGAGAGAGAGAGAGAGAGAGAGAGAG
>CAIGQW010015581.1:1117870-1149111 GCA_903798125.1 Danio choprae | reverse complement strand
AAAGGAATCGACCTTGAAGAAGAAAAAAATCATGATTGGTGCAGTTACATTGTTGTCCTTTTTCGTATATTCTGGGTTGTAGAGGCACTGAACCCAATTATAGCACTTAAACATGGAAAAAGTCTAATTTATACGTGTCAGTGGGTTGGCATGGGCGTCAAAAGCCAGTCGCCGAAGGGCCTGTAGCAGGCAGTCAGTTTGGTCTGTTTCTTCATTATCCTGTAGCCCTGTCAACAGCGCAAGGGAGGCCGGGCTTTTGTTTGAGGCAATTAGATGTTATCTGAGAGCATATTAGGGCTCTCCCGCCTGAAAACAAACATGCCTTTGAACAGCAGCACACGGGGCGTCCGTTACTGCATTAGTGGAGAAGTTAAACATGCTGGAGCACATGGTTGCAACGTGCCAGTTTGCATTGCTGTCTGGTCCCAACTGAATCTTTAGGTCTTTTAGACATAACATGCAGTTATTCAGCTTATGATGCAATAACGCGGGAACACTCGGAAACATTGCCAGCCAAATCTGAACTCCATAATCAGCAGAACTCTCAGGCTCCTAAAAACTTACACAAACGTTCAAAATTTAGAGGGCAGTTGGATATTTTATCACAATAAAATAATTTGCTATTATTATTAGTAGTAGTAGTAGTAGTAGTAGTAATATTAATGCATAATAATAATGATGATAATACTTATAATTATTATTATAATATTATTTATATATTATTATATTGAAATAAATCCCACAAGCTGTCAAATGTTAAATTGTAATAAATTGTAATATTAAATTTTACTCTACTTTCTAAACAAATAAAATGCAGCCTTGGTGAACAGACTCTCAAAAACAAAACAAGAAAAAGAAAGAAAAAAATCCCAGAATGTTAGTAAATAAGTGAATGAATAAATAAATAAAGTATATGTTTTTATATAAAGATATAAAGTTCAGATGGTTTCAGTCTATCTGCACTCTATCTACCGTTCCAGTAGCTTTTTGTTATAGTTGTATATGGGCAATAAAATCAAAAACCTCTTACCAATATAATACAATTAGAAACTTTGGTGGTGGTGGTGGTAATAATAATAATAATAATAATCATCATCATGCATTAAATCTTGAACAAAACTCAGTATTTTTTTTATTTTTATTACTGGTGCTCCATTAGCTTGCTGGCACATTCGGAGCTCAACTTCTGCCTCCTCAGCATCATTTGAGCACTGAGCTCCGCCCACCAGCAACTCCCATGCGGCCAATGAGAGGGCAACGTTGCGCCCCTTCACCACATCTGCCAAACACAGCGCCTGGACTCCTCATTTGAGTGGAGCGGCCAGCGATCCTTCATAAGGACGGGCGTGGGTGAGTCATAGCAGCTACAGGTGCCAGTCTTCACACTCAGGGCTTTGTGTTGGAGCTGGTGTGGGAGTGGGAGAGGCCACATGGGGTCACGCCAACCCCGAAAAAAACAGCCAGAGGTGATGCCGGACCCGTTGACTGGAGCCATGGAGACCGGCTCGTCACACACTTCAATAAAACGAATCATTCACAATAATAATAATAATAATAATAATAATAATAATAATAATAATAATAATAATAATAATACTTCTATTAATTTTATATTCATAATGTTATATTTCACAGACACAAATACACAAATAAAAGCTTGTATTAGTCTGTTTGAGAACGCAACTCAAAAGTTTTAAAGATCATTTTTACTGGAAGTATTTTAAAAATTAAAGTGCCTAATGTTCGACAAATCAAATTATTAAGAGTGAAATAATGTTCTTTATTCAATGTAACCAATATATCTATGAAAATATTTTACATTTATAAATATGATATGTAAAGATATGCAAATCTAAGTAACAAATAATAATTACTACAGTGCTCAGCATATGCAAGTACAGCCCTCACAAATCTATCTTGTAAATTCAGTTTTAATAGGAAGCTATACAATATTATATTTGTGCATATACACTAGATTAGTCAGTACTGGAGCCAAATCTGGAGCTTATCTAACAAAATAACTTGCGATAACGGTCCAAAAACCAGTAAATCCCAAATTTATGTTATAGAAAAATAATAAATTCAAATGTAAAAAAATAATAATATTAATAATATATTTTTATTTTGCAAGATTTTGCTTGAATTTAATTGTAGTATCTTTCAATTTCTAAATATGTTTGGTGACTAAAATATAATATTAATAAATATATATATATGTTTAATAAATCTGTTTTGTTTAAATGCAGCAAAATACATTGCCTATATTCACTGAGAAATAGATAAAAAAAAATATTCATTTTCAAAATGGGGTGTACTCTATGCTGCGCACTGTAAATATAGTACATTCTACATTAGAAGGTTGAAGTTGGATTACTAAATTATCACAAAAAGATTTATAATTTTAACAGTGTTCTATATATTTTAAAGTGTAATTTAATCCTGTACTTTAATGCTGAATTAAAAAAAATATGCTGATTTGCGCTTAATTATTATTTTTTTGTCAAAATGAGATCAGAGATCAGATTACTTAACATTTTTTTGGGAACCATATTTTTTCAGTTCTATTCTGCACTGAAAGTTAGAAAAGCATTTATCTGAAATAGTAATATATGATAACATTAAGAATATATCTCACAGTGTTTTTGATCAATGCATTATTGCTGAATAAAAAGTATTGCATACATTCTAAACATTGGTTTTAATTTTAGATCCGGAACTTCCAGCAACAGGTAGCAATAGATTTCTTTTAGCTTAAAATAAATGGCACATCAGGCATAAATAATAATACTTTATTTATATTTACATATACTTAAAATTAAAGAGCACAAATCAAAAACTTACTTGGATTAAGCCACAAGAAATCAAATTTATCATTGCAGTTTTCAAAGTGATCGTCTATTGTTCCTGGCTTCAAACTGAAAAATCTGGGACACAGATAATATTGAGATGAAAACTTTGATATGGACATTATGCTGAATAGACAATATTTACTGAGCAATTTAAAGTGCGCCGACCAAATCAGACAATTGTCTCTAACACACATACACACACACACACACACACACAGATGGAGTTTCACACGAAATATATAAGTGTAGGCCTTAGCGATCCACCATTGACGCAAAGAGCAGTGGTAAAAAATGACTAAGTTTCACTGATGTATGAAGCAGGAGGGAGTCCATTTATCAGCGGGCCCTCAGCGGTCGCCTGCTCGGGTCCCTCAAGTCACAGGCCGCGACGCTCCCCTTTTGACTGATTAATTAGCCAATCACAGGACATTTTTCACCAGCAGCAGGAGGGTTTATTTCAGCTAATGCTGGGGCCTCGCAAAAACCAAGCAGACTCTGCTCTTTCCTCTGGGCTTGCCGGAGTGGAGGGGGCTACGCAGGGACCGAGGGAGATAAATCACACCCACTCCTCATGACTGCCTACACACTAGCCTACAGACTAACTAGGGCCCCCGAGAAGAGAACCAGTCGGCGACGGGGAGGGAACCAAATAATAAGAGAGACATCAAGAGTAAATACTGGGAGAAAAAACAAAAAGAGAGAGATACAAATATTGAAGCGATGTGATCAAGATTGACAGTTGGGAAAAAAAAAAAAAAAAAAAAACAAAAAATAAAGCAAAAAAAGCAAAAATTGAAAATAGGAAAAAAAAAAAAAAAAAAAAACACATAATAATGCCAAAAGCGCTAGTCATGAACATCAGTCTCAGATTTTTCCACATCGCTGAGAGGTAAAGGCAGTTAAGGATGGCATTAAGGCCTTAGACAGCGCGTCTGCTCTAATATCCTCATGACAGCTGTCAGTTTTAGCAGGGCCCAGGGCCCACTAGGGGGCCTCAGTACACTTAAGCGGACATCTAGATTAGGTCTGTTGCAATTATTGATTAATTGTTTGACTGTTTGCTCTCAATTTGATTCAAAGTTATTTGAGAGAGTTGAGATGGTCACAGAGGAACACCTTTCAGGTATAAGGTGCATAAACTAATGGTAATCAAAAGATTTGTAAGCATAGGGGCTTTAAAAGCACATTTTTTAATGCTCAGAGGAGATTGAACTTTTAAGTTTTATGCAAAACTTTAAAATACACAAAGGTGGTAAAAGGACTATATTTATATATTAAATAAGATTTTCACTCAATTAAAAAAAAACAAAAAAAACAAAAACAAATCAAATAAATAAATACCAATTAAATTACGATAAATTTTCTTTGAAATGTAATCAGCCAAATACAAAAAAAAAAAAATCAACCATCACAAGCCAGCTGGAGTTGAAATAACTTACTGGGGGGGCAAAAAATAAAAATAAATAAATAAACCTTTAAATGTGCTCAAATAAATATCAAATGTGGAGTTGCGCAAACTATTTTCATTTATTTCTGCAAACAACAGCCATTTTATTATTTAGGACCCAAGATTGTCAGTCTCTAAATACATATAATAAGGGACTTTTAAAAATGAGGACAAGTGAAATCAATTTCATGTTCTATAATGAATGCGTGTTCATTTAATTATATAATTTATGGCTAGGAGTAAAATTTCAGTAATAATTCAATAACATTTTTGCATAACAATAATAAGTAATAATAAGTGTTTTGGCACACTGCAGCATTGCAAACAGTGGATGTTGTGGTCAAAAAGGTTGTTACAGTATCCATCAAAATCAGTGCAAATATACAAGTGAAAGAGACGTCAACTGAATTTTGACATAAAATACGGAAAAGCAATTTGGACGCTTTCCATGTTTGACAAACTCAGAGATGTGACTGTTCAATCATCAAGACTATAGTTATGAAAGTGCCCAATTCACAACACTGGGTGTTGAACAAAACACACACACACACACACACACACACACACACACACACACACAATACTAAACCAACAAAATACATACGCAGCCCCATAACAGCTTCTTAAATCAAGGTAATGAGATCAGGGGCGACTTGGACAGGCCTCCCATGTGTATGTCAGAGAGCACTGTGACAAGAGATAAGGCTCTGGCAGGAAGCTCTGAGAGAAAGGAGGAAAACCCCTGGTGCAGGAGGTGGGAGTGAAGCCGCCAAGACACAAGACACTAGTGAGATCGGCACTGTGCACAAGCACTAACCGAATAATGCACAACAAACCAGACATGCACATTTATTTTATAGTGGCCTACACTAATATTGGCACTCTTGATAAACATGAGCAAAAAAATAACAAAAAAATTGTTTAACCGTTTGTTCAAAATATAAAAAAAAAATAAAAAAACATTACTTGAGTTTTCGGATGAAAGTAAAGGAATTTTTTGAAACCAATTCAGACGATTAGTGATGTAGAAGAGTTCAGACTGTAGTTTTGGAGACTTTCTGACAGCAAAACCATTGATGTCAGATTTTTGATTGAAGTCAGACTGTGATTTTTTTTTTTGTCTACTCAAACGATCCTCCTTACCGTGTGTTTGGACAAGATAGACGTGTCCTCTTCTAGACCGATTCCTAACACTTCGGTTAGATGGATTTTTTGAATTATTTTGGACAAAAGCATTTTCAGTGTTTTTTGCCATTTTCTTATAGCCACTTGCCATTTTGTGAGGCTCAACAACATTTTTTTCTGCAAATAACAGCTCTGCTCTTTAGACTTTTCCATTGTGATGAATGAGTGAGTTTGGTCTGTGTGTTACCTTCTATTTACACCCCTGAAAACACGAGGTCAAAGTTGAACAATTTCCTGTTCATAGTTACCCAGGTGTTAAAAAAAAAAAAAAGTTTGTTCACAGTTTATCCTATAATATTTTTTCTTCTGGAGAAAGCTGAAACAATGAATATTTCGGCTGAAAAAAAAGTTGTTAATTTTTTACAAACCATTTTAAAGGTAAATATTATTAGCCCCATTAAGCAATTAGTTTTTTTGTATTATCTACATAACAAACCAATGATTTATATACAATGATTTGCCTTATTAACCTAATTAAGCTAGTTAAGCCTTTAAACTGCACTTTAAGCTGAATACTATTATCTTTAAAAAATATCAAAATAGCAAAATATTATGCCACTATCATGACAAAGATAAAATAAATTAGTTATTTAAACTATTGTTTAGAAATGTGTTGAAAATTTTTTATGCTAAACCAATTTTGGAAAAAGTAAATAATGCAGGGGGGCTAATAATTCTCACTTAAACTGTACATATTTATCTCATGAATTAAAAGGGGTGCCAATAATTTTGGCACAAATATTTAACAAAATGTTTTTATTTTTTGTTAAAACTGGTTCTCAATTACAGCCTTTCTTTGTTAATACTCGAGTAAAATTTTAAACAAAGATATTTAACCACAGCCTTCTTTCCTCATATTAACCGAGGATGCCAACATTAGTGGAGGGCACAGTCTCCTCGCTACGATTAATGCATTTACAATCCAGCGTATGCAGGGCACCACGTTGTCCTATTGTGAACACAGGATGCTTCTATGAGCAGAGGCAAAAATCTTCCAGCGGCCGTATCGGCACACAATGCTCACATAAACAACGCCCCCTCGTTGGCTTCCTATGCAGGCCTAACTGCCCCGCATTTACAGGGCTCGCCACCAGCCCTTCGCCACACGGCCTCCTGGGATGCCATTGTGAGCCTGTTCAGATTGGTTTTCAATCCGGTCGATGAAGTCCCTACAGAGTGGGACAATAACAAACTGCAACAAAACGATTAGCGGAAGAAAAAAAATAAAAAATCTAGCACACTGCCGGCACTTCCAAATTCAAGCAAAGCATGAGCCGATGCTATTGTGCTGCTTTCTCAGTATAAAAAAAGAGCTTCGCCGGGGTCTTCAAGTACAGCTTATGTATGTGCTGCAGGTCAGAAAGCACTATGACACGAACACTGAGGTGACTGTTGTCAAAAAAATTATAATAATAAAAAAAGGGGGTCAAGAAAATAAAAGTTGGATCACACAAAAAATCTGAAATAAAAGCTCTTCGGTGAAAAAGATTTGCAATTCAAATAAACTGTTCTTCAGTTTCCAAATATTATGAAATCATTGTCAAAATCACCACCAATTAATCATATTAGACCTCTAAATGATCTTGTGACACTGAAGACTGTAATAATGATGATGCTGAAAATGAATCTGTTAAACTAATAAATGTTGAGACATTTAAAAAGAAAACTTTAAGCCATATTTCACACATTTTCTCAGTGAGCATAAGACACTTTTATCATAAAACACAACACTTCAATTCAAAAGATTGTAACTTTTAATGTTGTATGCCACCCCCCAACACACACAAAACAAAAACCATTCAAATATTTTTATTATTAATATTATAATTTCAGACTCTTAATTAATCTACAATTTAACAGATTTTTTAAAAAATTGAATCTCTTCAACCATAAGCATGTTGCATAAGCACGCACAATATCAAATGAGCTTACTGTTGGGTAATTCCATACCCACTGCCACTTAGCAACTAGAACTAACACTAAAACTAAACAAACTCAAACAGGTAGTTGCCCAAATAATTTGTTAGAGCAAAAAAAACTTTATTTAGATAGTACTTCCTTCAAGGCAGCACGGTCTTCCTCTATTTCAGATCTGTCATCATACAAAAAATATTCAACTATCATTTAGCCTTTCCCTATTATGTTTTTGCTAACTTTCTACTTTTCAAAGCGTTACATGTGAGAATTTTCATGTTCTATTTGGCTTTTTATTGCCAATGTGTGAACAGTAATGAAACTTAAAAAACAAGACCTTCCTTGACCTACTAGACTGTTTATGAAAGCCTGTAGACTGATACTTATCTGAAAAAATGTTTTTGCAAGGAAAATTAAAAGCATTTTAATAAATTTATGTTACTGAGCATAAAGGTCATTTAAATATTTAGCAAAACGTCCAAGTCAATAGCATGGACAGATTCTGGATAATCATAATCGGCATGTCATCCCAAAGGTATATTAAAATTAGCACTGCAGTATTTAGTTTTTCTGTGATATACATAGCGATACAAATATAATTTCACAAGATGATTTTTAAAATCTATTTGGAAACAATTCATAATTTTAGATTGTTTGAGATTATGTTGTACGGGAGTACATGTTTAAAACATATGTAAAAAAAAATAAAAGCATAGATTAATATAAAAACAAATATTTAAAAAAATGAAATATGCGGTGTTTTATCGTTATCTGCAATCTAACAGTACGGATGCACTGAAATTCAATCTTGGTTTAAATCTGCTTAATCTTACACATTATGGCCGATTTCCACTGAGCAGTACAGTTCGGTACAGTACAGTATGATATGAATTTACATCCACTGTCAAAGGTCACAAAAAAGCTAACCATATTAACACTGACACCCTTTTCAAAGGACACCTAGTACAACAGAACAGTACCAAAAGGGTGGAGCTAGAATCACAGATGCATAGTATTTACACTTACAACTAGTCATTTAGAAGACGCTTTTGTCCAGAGCGACTTGCAATTGAGAAGGCATTCAGCGGTTCAACAAGAACAGGCAGCATGCACTAGAAGTGCTAATCATTCAAAGGAACTGTTTGTGCTCTGAATTGCTAGAGTAAGGAGGGGTTTTGTGAAAAAATGGTTCTACAGGTGGTTTGTCAAGGCCACTCAACTGTGTGAAGCAGTTTTTTGGTGCTGATTGCATAAACGTATCCGGTGCAAATGTGCAAAACTGGTGCAAGTGTCTGTTAAAGTGGCAGAGAGATGAAAGTGTTTTCTACAGGTGGTTTGTGAAGTTCACTCACCTGTGTGAGCACATTTTGAATAAATAATATTTTGGTGTTGGTGTGTGGTGTTTACAGGGGTTCAGGTGATCGTGGAAGAGATGGGATTTTAGTTGTCGTTTGAAAGATGCCAGTAAATCAGCAATCCACGTGGGAATGGGAAGATCATTCCACCAGCGTGCAACACTAAATGAAAAGGTTTTGGAAAGTGACAGTCTCTCTATGAAGGTACCACAAGGCGGGGAGGGGATGTAGACTATTGCCAAGCAGAGAATTTTTAAACAGCATGTGCAACAAGTCATGGGAACAACAACAATTTTTTAAATACACAGCAGAGACATGAATTCCTAATAAAACAGTGACAGCGCATGTTTGTCTTCTTGTGACAAACAGCCATATGCTAAGAAGCAAGAATAAAATCTGCTGTATGTCCTCTATTGCTGTTTACTAGGGCATCTAAAAATGTTTGGAAATTGCATGTGGTGTCGCGATGTCTCTATTTGCTTGTGCTTGCTGCGTGTCTATATTTAAAATGATGATCTTAAGTTAACAAAACATGATTTATTCTTTATGCGAGAACGGCATCGATCAATGCTCTGGCATACACCATGTCTACCAAAAAGTTATGGTTGGCAGTGGAAACGTAAGCCTGGTTAGGGTGACCCTTATCAAACCAACTTCACTGAACAATACCGTTCAGTGTAAACGAGGCATTACCGAGGAGAGCCACCAGCGAGAGCAGTCAAAGTAGCTGGATGTTATTCATTTTCAATGGGAGCCAGCAGGGAGCTTGAACGAAAGTGGTGCAGCATGTTTTGGATGGTGTGGGTCATCGAGGAGAGTTAAAATCAGGTCAACTTTTTGGTAATGAGCTATGATGCAACCTATAGGAATGCAGTCAAATAAACTTTGCTTCCGACCACATTAGTTCCCAAGCAAGTTGAAAACAGGAGCTGGTTATTGCTATGCTGATTTCCCAGTTTGTAATGAAGATCAAGGCTAGCGAACTTCTATAAAATAGCATGCTGAATTTAGATTATCACCTAAACGAGAACACAAAAAGCTTTTAATTGGCTTATTTTCTTAGAAAACCTGTGAACATGTTAGATTGTCAGAGAACCAATGGCATGGAGCTCGTCATTAGCAGGGCGGCCAGAACAAATTCTGACGCTCTTGCCAGCAGCAGTGTGAACGTACGATTAGGGTTGTGAACTTGTGCCTAGTTATTATAATCCCAACTAGACATTGCAAATCCTGTGATATGACCATTTCAGATTCACATATTGCAATAGATTCTGAAACAATGTATTGTGCACCCAGTTAAAGATCAAACAGTAGTTTAAAATTCTCCTGACAGTATAAGAATAATTTAATATTAGTGTTTGGGTTTTTTTTCCCCATTTATTCACATACTGTACACGGTGGTAGATATAAGAAAACGCCAAAACATCCAGCCTTTATAACAATGAATAAGAATCAACATACAGAACAACACCGTCTCTGCACAGCAGCCAGAAAACAAGCCATGTGCTGCATGTCATGACAACAACAAAGCAGCTCTGAAGCGACATTTCGCTTACGAGCCAAAGCTTAAAACCTAAACCAAAGCTCACCTAAACCTATTCTTCTGCAAGCCCTAGTATTTCCTTGTGGAAGATTACCAAGAACTAAACCACTAAAACACTGTACATTTACATCACAATAAAATTAACAAATGATAGGTCCGCTTATTTAAAAATAAAATTACAATGCCAAATTGGAGGTGGACAAACAAAAAAGCTGGTAGCACCACCTTCAAACTGAACTAACTATTATAGCCGTGTAAGCCAAAAACTCCTCTAAATAATCCCTTTCAACCAACTTCTACAAGTTTGGAGGGTTTGAAGGGATCATCAGAAATTCTTTTTTTTTTTTTTAACTTCCATCATGTACCTGAGAGATGATGGGAATGCAGTTTGATCGTGCCCACCAGCACCACATCAGAAATACACTACCCGTTTTGACCACAGAGGCAGCTGACAGGATGATGGGGTGAAAGAGGAGAGAGCGGGTGCAAATCCGTTAAGGGGATTTAAGCGGGATCCCTGCCTACAGTGACTCATGTGTGGAGTCAGGCTGCACGCTATGACACGGCTCATTATCAGCCTGTAACTCGCTTCGAGCAGGTCACATGAAAGCAGAGGTCAGTGGTGCTTACAAGTGGGCTGGCGAGTAAGGTGACACGCAACCTGCTGCAATAGCTCCGTCACATCTCGATATATTATCCTCACATTTTATGCAACTTTTCAAAAATAAATAAACAATACATTACATATACATAATACATTAAGACACTGTTTTGTAATTACAATTCTTAAATGTCATTTAATTCTTAAATAATATGAGAACTGGTGGTTCATTCCCCTGTGGAGACCCCTGCTAAATCATTGACTAAGCCGAAGGAAAATGAATAAATGAATAATATGAGAACTTTGATCACCATGGACAACTAAATTGAATGACCATTAAAACTCATTAACAGTCATTCTGAATACAATGTGCCCACTGAGAACAATAGACAACGATTTAAGAGTGGTTTTACAATAATTAAGCAAAACCATACAATACTGCGTTCTGCTCTAGTGATATTGCTTAACTATATCATTTGATACAAAGACTTTTTTTGCCTCAATATTGTAAATTTTAGATGCATATAATTACATAAATGCAAGATGACCAACTGTAAATGGGTCTGGGGTGTGTGTGATTTCATTAAAAACTGTAATGCGTTAATGTTTTCCATAAATTATTGATTTAATTAGCACATTAAAATTACAACACTACTTAAAATGCTTCATCAAATAGTGACACTTGTGTGCTGCATGAAGCGAAGAGCACATAAAAACACTTAAAACCAACCAGGTCATGTCAGTCAACTGTGAATCAGTGGAAAAAAAACATTGCGAAACCTGCACACAGAAATCTTTTCTATCCTACCGAAATTACTGGATTTTGCCTATGAAAAGTTCATGTTCAACACACACAAAAAAAAAAAGGAGGGACAAATGGTACTTTACGCTACGACTACTGGTGATTGTACTTAAACCAATAAATAAATGCATAGAAATACGTGTCACCAAGTTACACTGCATACCTCATCTTGATCTCTGGTTTCTTGCTTCGCTCGTTTCCCAAATATACAAGCCAGGTCTGTTTCACTGCGACTGGACAGGTCCTTTCCTGTGAGAAAAGGTTAAAAACATGGAGACTTTTTATAGATCTTTGACATTACTCCACACAATAGAGCATTTGTGTAAACATTTGAGTTCTGCTTCAATGTGAGGGGAGCAGGGGGTGATTTCAACCTGCACACACTTCTGCCAAACTAACACCCACCACCAAATATGCATTTATCGATCATTCCTCTGCAATTTAAAAACAGAAACGCGTTTATTATGCATTTCACAAACGTCTGGAGAGATGAAAAGGAAACCTTTCCGGTCGCAACCTGTTGACAAATGGAGATTTTTCCAGTGGCGTTCGACTGTGTAAACTATTGATTTAAATGGATAAGGGTCACAGGACGGTTTTGAACTCCTGCCGAGAGGAAAGGTTTAGAGGTAAAAGAGGGCACGTTATGTGGTCGCAGGGGATGAAACGACTGAGGAAAAACAAACGATGCAGGACCGGCCCCACCTCACACCTCCCGTTTTCCAGCAGCTCAAAGGCTCCAGGAGAGCCTGGGCGCCCGTCTCAGCCGCGAGTCCTGTGCGTACAGCTGCATCCTCTTCCTCCAAGCAGCTCCTGATAACACTCGCTTATTTATTGCTCTAGGGTCTTTTTCAGCATGCCTTTCAAAGGGGAGACCTTGCCTTCAAGTAACCAAGGTATCCTGTAAGCAGTCTAAACAAAAGGCCAGGGCGAACAAGCTTTCCACTGATCAGAGAAGACATCAAGTGGAGCGCAAAAATGACCTTTTTACTTTTGGGAAAAAAGATCTATCAACTAACAAAGGGTTAGTTTTGGGTGTAACTACAAGTGCCAAAGAAAAAAATATTAGGGCTAACCCAATCAAAAATTAACATTCCAAATATTAAGAAATTATGAAAATGTACCATACAACTGGTTTATATTACACATGCATTACATGAATCTATGATGAACTGAGCAATCCGCGAGTCAGATCAGTCTGGTTCATGATAAATCAATTAATCAGCGAGCTGAACTGAAAAACCAGAATACTGCAGAACTCACAGGTTGTAATGAACCAATTAATCAGTGTGTTAAACCAAACAAATGGATTGTTTAATGTGAGAGCTAAAATTCAGAATGATTCTATTTGTGAAGAATCATTGAATCAATGAGTTAAAATTGAGAACTGGATTTGTCTGATTCAAGCTGATTAACAGAATCAATGAAACGAACAAGAATCACTCGGATTCATAGTGAACTACTTGGTGGGGCCATTTACATAAGATTCTCAGCCCAAAACTGGAAAAATGTTTATGTTTTGCAAATACATTTTCATGTACATTTTCATTTTTTGAGACCGAAAAAAGTTTTTGTAAAGTCTTTGGGGAAAAAAAAAAGTGTCATACACCATACATTATAGTGTTTAGGTGAGTTTAGATTAAAGGCAAGCACAAACAAACCCATAAACAATGTAGAGTAGTAACATGGTAGTGCTCAAGTGTTTCTAAACACTTTATCAGCAAAGTGTGGATTTACTTCACATTACAAGCAAAAGGGGAGACACGCATTACATACACTACAAATAAAACAGACACGAGCGCAGAGCCACTGACAGCATGTCACAGTTTTTACCCTACCATCATAGAATGGGTGCCCCGCATCCTTCAAAGTTATTAAAATTATTTTCCTTTACATAACCCCAGATCACAACAGAAAGCATTTAAGGTTCCTTCCTACACAACAGGTCTATATTTTGTTTTTTTTATTAACCAAACAAAATAGCCTCACGCCTTTCATCTTATCTCTCTGTAAATCACTCAAATGAACACATTACCATCAGCGGAGAGACAGTGTGCCAAGTAAAATATGTTGCATCAATCAGATGGAATTAATCGCACTTCGCATCCAGTAAGTGAATAGTGTTATGTGACATAAAAATCGCATACACGCATTCAACCAAAGTCTGTTTGAATTAGGCTGTGTGTTGTATCAATTGCAAAACTTCTAACAGATTTCACATCATAAGAGTACCCTTTTTCTCACACACATGCTCTCTGAGAGGCATCATTTCCATAAATGTTTTCAAATAGCCAAACAACATTAAAGGCTTTGTATTTATTTTCAAACATTTGTTCATTTTAATATAGACTAAATACTAATATGGCTGCTTATATCGGACTTTTAATGGCTCATCTGATTTATAGTGAAAATACAGAACAAAAAGCAGCTCAGTTTTATGCGTGTAGACATTTGGTGAACAAATGCAAAAGGAATTATATTTCCACAATATTAATGTAATATTAGTGCAAACTAGAATGCATATAAATATAATTTATTGACCTAAATCTCTTAATAATCTGTCTTTAGAGACAAATGTCACAAATATTGCGAAAAGATGCCAAATCCAATTTTAAGCAGCAAGATTTAAAAATAAATAAATAAATAAAGATCTGCCCTTTTATTTACATTGTTGTTGTGTGAACATAACCACAACCAGTGAACTGAAATTAATTACAGATTAATTTTTAGGCAGCTAACTTGTTGCGATACAAAGCAAGTATATAATTATGTTGGTTGTCCTTTGTACAGCTAAACGCAACATTTACTGCCATTGTGCGAACTATACAGGGGCAAAGAAAAAACTTCTTTAAAACCCCTTCAAAAAGCCTGAAAGTCATAAAAGAGTGTCAGTATAGTCTGGTGGTGCATATGAGTTTATGAAATCCTGTTGGCAGCAAGGTCACTGCTGCGATGGCAACGACTGACAGAACTCTGGCCAAACCAGATTAGCAATCAGAGGCTTTTTGAGATCAACTTGCTAATCTGACAAGCGAAATACTAATTGACTGCCTCATAAGACACCTGGTGAAGTTCGGTTGCAATTAAACCAACACGGAAAAAGGATTTTCTGGAACATGAAGTGATGGTGACAAAAAAAGAACAGAGGGGGTGTTCTTTTAAATGCCTGAGCAGGAAATAGCAAAGAAATGCACTGATATGATTCTCAGGCGAAATCAGGTCAATTATTAATGAAGGGGTCCAAAACTGTTCGTTTCATCTGTATAACAGCTTGACCCACTCAGATGATGAAGTGCTTGCAGTTCAACTCGCATCAAGAAATACTGGATCAGTTGATAAATGGGCAGCCAATTAAATCTGGGTTACTGGTTTACGCTGCTTGTGTCGGAGATGGGCGCTGGAGACGCTGGTGCCTTTCTCCTGTTCTGAAAGCCATCAATCTTTGAAACAAGTAACCTCGCGGCTACCTCCATCCTGTTTAGAGCGGGTCTCAGTCTGCTTCTTTTCCAAAAGGATCAGAACAAAACTTCTTAAAAAATGAGACCGAGACAAACACATGCAGCTGCACCATCACTACACTTCCCACATTTATTTCAAGGCAAAAAAGTAGATGATCCTTCCTTAAAGCTGCTAATATTATGGTCAAAGTTTTGGGTCTTTTTAAAATTACATTATTGATTTCTAAATAATAAAAGAATTATTAGACACAAATATGAATAAAACACAAATTTTAATGTGTATATTGACTTATTTTTTTTGTAAAAAATAATTATAAAAAATTGAGATGAAGAAATGTTATTTACTGGTTTACTTTTTTTTATAAATCTTGGTTTTATTCAGCTTTCTTGGTTTTACTACTTTAATTTAGCATGGAAGCATTAACTTAAAGTGACAGTAAAACCATCCAAAATAATTACATTTTACAAATATTTCCCATCATTTTCATTAAAACTGTTTTAGCACTTTATAACTTTTCAGCGTTGATAAAATAAATATTATAAAAAATTACTGAGCAGAAAATTATGATATTAGAATGATTTTTGAAGGATCATATTGTCAACCAAGTCTGGAGTAATGATGTTGCAAACCCAGCATTGCGTCAAAAGAAATAAAAATAAGTAAACCAGACAAGATACACTGTAAACTTACATAATTTTACATAATTCCTTTGAACTGTATTTTCGAACTTGGTAAGCAAAACAATCAGAAGTTCAATTCAAACATGTTTGCAAGCAATTAAAACATCTAAGCCTACATACAATTGTATATAACTAAGTTGAATAATCTCAATCTAACGGAAGTATTTACATTCGCAATGAGCAGCACACTTTGAAACATTAGATATAACTAGTTTATCTCTGCTAAATCCATTAAAGGCCTTAACCTGGCAACGGCTTTGGTGGGGCGTACTCAGGAAAAGTACAAAGGGTGAGGCCTGCTATGGGTTACAGAGCAACCAATATCAGCAAAAGGTGATCCAATCAACAAAAGCCTCCACAGGGGATCTTGCCGAACCCAAGCTCAATGATACAGCAAGTCAACTGACATGACAACAATCTACAAATCCATTAACAACCAGTGTCACGGTTGCCGTTTCAAAGACGGTTAGACATATTAGTTCCACTTTCAAAGCAGTAGAAACCTCAAACAGACTGTTACAGATCAAATTACGGAGAGAACAGAGTCTTTATTTATCGCAATATACATATTATCAATGAGGATTTCAGCAGAATTAGTTCACACTTGGCAGGTCTGGTTTAAATCAAATGAACTGGTACAGTTCATTCGAGCAAGTGTGAACACTGACATCTAAAAAAGAAAAACAACAAAGACCATTGGAAAGTCAAATTAAGTCACCTTTAAAACAAAAACAGGGCACGATGTCACAATAGGCAACTATATATGGACAATACTGAAGCATACCTGTTCTTTCTCAGAGTTACAATGTTGTCATTTATAGATAAATATGGTTGCTGGTAATACGTTTCTTTGCAGCAGATCTTCCTTTGTATGTGACAGAGGAAATCCTAAAGCAAGTTTTGGTCCAGACCAAAAGAACTAAAGTACAAGTGTGAACACACCCTGAATCAGGAGTGCTCAATGCCGTTCCTGAAAAATCAACCTTCCTGCAGAGTTCAGCTCGAACCATTATCAAGTACAACTAAACCAACTAAGTAGGATCTGAAGGTGTCTTGCTAATTAAAGACAGGTGTTTGATCAAGGCTGAAGCTGAACTCTGTGGACAGGTAGATCTCCAGGAACAGGATTGAGAAGCCCTGCCCTAAATAATAAAAGTATATAACTTTATTTGTGTGCAGGTGTACAGTGCATGAGAGGGGAATTTCAAACCATTTTTCTAACCATGCATATGAGGTGCAGCTTGCACTTGTTCTTTCAATTATTTACTTTGTTTGCAGACAATGTTGTTTTGCAGTTTGTGAAAAAAACAAATCAAAGAGACCAAAAATTAAAGATGACTATGGTGTACTTGTGTGAGCATTAATGTAGCGCACATCATATGTCAAGCACTTGTGTTTGTACACACTATTGATCTCAGTATTGATGCATCTAATATATTTATATGCCCTGATACTGAAATTCACAGACAGACAGACATCAACATTTGAATTGGATTATCAAAGATCCCCTAAAACTATTGAACACCCATTCTTGTCCTAGGACAATTTTGAAAAACATTATGAATCACTTCAAATTTTGACTACTGTGTATATACACATACATACATTCTATATCTGGAAGCTGCTGATAACTGATAAATAAGCAAATAAATGTAAATCAACATTATTTTTTTCTAAGCCTAATTACAAAAACAAATGCAACTATTTTATTTTGCAAACTTAACAGCAGAAAACTTCAAAGAAAAGTCTCAAACCCTTCACAAAACGTCCAAGTATGCATGTCTTCCAAGTCATAGAGGTTTGAAATTACATGATGGAAAGACCACGACAATAGATTCCTCCTTTTTGGTTCAACTACACCAAAGTATTTAGTTTTTTTTTTTTAAACAATAGAATGTCAATCATACCTAGAATAGGAAAAACTCTTGATACTAATGAGTTTGAGTGATGCTTTTTCACCCCAGGAAGACACATACTGTGACTCCTGGAGGCAGAGGGCAGCACATAACCAATCAGAGTTGAGCTGAGGTCACGGACACCAGGTTAATGAGGCGTCCCAATTACAACAAGGGGGTCGTGATGAGATTGAGTGTGTGAGATGTCCAGCCCGTCTCCTGAGACACAAGATCCACTGAGAATATGCTTTTCCTTCTTGTCGTTAAACAAAGGCTTTAAAAACACAGAGACAACGACAACAACATTGTTTGGCATGCGCTGTTATCTGTGGGACTCATCAGGTGCTGATTGAGGCCATTTTGAGAAGTAAGTGCACTGGCCTGTGCTCCTCGCAGGAAACAGGAAGTCAAGCTTAGGAGCGGTTTGCTACGGTGTCCTCTCAGGTGATAAGAGACGGCGAGTTTTTTCCCAACATTCCTGGCATTTTTTTTAATAAACATCCATCATGGAAAATGAGACAATGCCTAAAAATACCAGCCTTTAAAGTGTCAAACCATCATAAGGCCAAATGAATTTCCCACTCATAGAGACCACCAACATGCCTTTTCCATGCTGGGAAGGATGCGAGCCATTGCGCAGAGGTCAAATGTACGTGACAAAACATTTAAGTGCCTGATCAAACTCAGGTTACTTGTTTGTCTACATGATGAGCTTCTTGACTGGCTGTTCTCGGGGCGGCACAGCTTTCTGGTTAAGTTGACCGCACAGTTTGATATACTGCAGCAGTGACCCATGAGCTTTTACTTCAGCAGCCAAAGCATACAAAGTTCAGCTACTGAACACAGGAAGTGATGGATGAGGGGGGGCTTTATTTATAAAAGAAAATTTTAAAAAATAATACAGAAAATTGCTTGGCTGCATGAATGTTTTTCAAATTAACACGTCATTAGGTTATTTTAGAAAAGAAAAAGAACTGTTCGCCAGCAGACTTAAATAGAAAAACCGGACTATGTATAAAGCAGTTAGAATCTCTTTGTGAAAAGGTCAGACACTAAAAAACATTTACAACAAAACTGTTGATTGTCAAAACTATTTATTCAACAGCAATGCTTCTCAAGTGAGCTCGAAGATCATTTAAAATCCCAAACACAAAACTGACACACAAAAAAGGTAATAATTTACTCTCAGCAACTCTTTTTTTTTTTCCCCTTTAATATTATATTGTATTATATTATAGAAATACTTGAATATATGTAAACCTAAATAAATGCAAAAAGTGTGATTTCGGTACATGCAAAAACGATGTTCATTTTAAAACACGAAAAAAACTGTAAAGTTATTTTAGGAATATGGATTGCATCAAAAATGTTGTCAATCACCATGGAGAGAAAAAATTAACTCCTGTTGACTAATGTTGCTAAGAGACACCAAATGGCTCACCTTTAGTGAATTTCATATAATGGACCCTCTTCTTGGATGTCTTGGATTTCTCTTCCAAACTGAAACCCTTGTCCTGTGGGGGGTCTGCAAGTATACAAGAGACAAGTAATTACAATGAAACTGACAAAAAAAAAAGACACATTTTAAAACCTTTTAACATAAGATGATTGTACAACTAAATTATCAGGAAGCATACAACTTGGCAATGACAACAGAACATAGCTCGAGTAATTTCAACATCACAATAGCACCATCTAGTGAACATTCAGAAGAATTCAATAATTTTCAGAGACCAAAAAAAGGAAATTAACTCAAATGGTGCATTGTTTCTTTTGTTTATAAATTTAGCTTACTCTCCATGCTGTTCTGTCCATGGCAGTTGTTAAGGTCAGCAAGAAGTTGATTAAAATCATCCTGGTGGGCAATCCAATTGTCCTAAATACACAAAAAGCCACAAAAATGGATGAATGTGGAAAAAAGCAAAACACAGAAGTTATTGACTGGATATGAATGGTTTCTCACCTCGTGGTTGACTGCGGTGCCCAGACCCAGGCTGTTGTTCTTGACTTTAACCTTAATGTGTTCTGTAGACCCTTGTTCAGTCTTGCCAAGACCCTACCAAACAAACAAGTTATAATAATTACATTACGCATCCACACAAACAAAACATCAAACTTAAAAAAAAGATATAGATATATATCTATATATATATATCTATATATAGTTTGATGACCATATCCCTGAAATACAATTAAAAAAACTTATTGAACTAACTTAAATTATCCCATTTTGAAATGTCAAATATGAAGAAAAAAATAAAACTAGATAAATCTGCATAATCAAAGATGAAACAAATGATTTTGATGTTGCATCAAATTAAATTTACTAACGTGATTATAAGACTACATTTAGATTATGCTATTAAATACTATCATATTATACTTTTAATTTCTTTAACCACATTTATCTGACCGGTCTTGTGTTTTCTGTTAATGCTACTGTGCATTTTTTTATACTATAAACTTTCTAAAATGTTTAAATAAACCATTTAGGTATCATTTAATTAAATCTGAACTTATCAACATAAAATTCTATCAGAAGAAAAAAAAAAAAAAAATTTTCTTTTTTTTTTTTTTTTTTTCAAAGGACAGAATCTAAAACAGTATTTAACAATACATAATCTTAAATGTACAATTCATAAAACCATGAAAAGTGCATGTCAAATATAAACAAATCTAACCGCTTGAAAGACAATTTGGCAGCTGTCATGGAAAGTGACAGATTTGTCAGCTGACAACTTTCTCCATTGTTTAAACAGTCTTGGTGTAACACTTCACACAAGAAATTGGACTTAAGACTTCATTGTATAACAGTTTTTCAGCCCATTACCTTTCCTTTGGACCAGCCCATGCGTTCCAGCATCTTCTGTCCAAACTTAGACTCATCGTTGCTCCATGCGCTGTTTCTGGGGTCCACAGACCACTTCTGTTTACGACGAGCTAATTTAAAATCAAAAACAATGACAGATGTGTTACACACGCTGCATATACTGTACATAAACTACTGCTTTAACGAGGCGTTTCGCTTCATTTTATGTTTGCACCAAAACATTTTATATTAGTAATGTCACGGGTGTTTTTTTTTCTCCGAGGAATAATATAAAAAAGTATTTGACAACTCCTGATATTAAAGCGCCACAGTGGCTAGCCTGCTAGCTAGCATACATGCTAATCAAGTTGCTAAAAACGTGGAGAATGCAAGAAAAACCTTAAAACGCTATATTCATCCCCAAACACACATTCCGCCTTTAACGTTACAGAAATAACAACTAACTTCTTGAAAGATTATAATTGCACTGAACTATGCTCCAAAAGATAAACTCACGTTCGGCAAGCATGGACATCTTTGAGAAGGGTCCTTGAACACATGGTGAAACAGGCAGGTTGTCCTATTTGTGCCTGCTTGAAATGAACATGCACTTCGTGTATGTCGTTTCAAACGTTCAAACACTATAATTTGTGCACATATATTAAAACAAACAAACATGAGTTTGGATGATTTATGCCACTATTCAAGACACCGTCAATGCATTACCATAGAAAGTTTGCTTTTAGAAGTGTGCGTTACAACTGTAAAAGAAATTACGTAAGAGGGTTAATTACTGCTAAGAATAATTTTAACAAAATTAAGTTGATCAAATTGATTATTTAATGTTTATGGATCTTATTTTAGCTTTTAGAAACTTTTTTATAATCAGAGTCATGGCTCTAAATCCTTATGCATTTAATCATGGTTTACAACAAACAAAACCAGTAACCCAAACAAAAGAAACATGGTTATTTTAGTTAAATCATGAGATACTACAACGAATTGGTTTTGCAATGTGGTTAAATGGTTAAATGATGCAAAGCAAATGAAATGAGGGAGTGACCAGCAGTGAACATCCTTGAATGTCACACAGTTTGGACTTAAAGCATCATTTATATAGGAGCATGTTATTGAGGACGTGTGTTGAGGTCGTTCATGTTCTGTCTGTGGCTGTGCGCTGATATACAGAAAAGAGCTGCTGCTGAATTCTGCTGTACACTGGACAGTCACTGACCTGCAGCTGTCAGTCACATCAGATGGAGCACCTCCTGGCTGCAAGTGACCTCACTGGGGGTTGGAGTTGGGTGGGGTTGGATGTTGGTTAGGGGCGGGGTAGGTGTAGGTGTTAAAACATCATAGTTGGGGCTCTAGAGAGGGGTTTACAAATTATATATTATCTATATATTATACATATGGGGTGGCGGAGTGGGTAGCACAATTGCCTCACAGCAAGAAGGTTGCTGGTTCGAGCCCCAACTGGGTCAGTTGGCATTTATGTGTGGAGTTTGCATGTTCTTCCCGTGTTCGTGTGGGTTTCCTCCGGGTGCTCTGGTTTGCCCCAAAAGTCCAAAAACATGCGCTATAGGTGAATTGGGTAGGCTAAATTGTCCATAGTGTATGTATGTGAATGAGTGTGTATGGATGTTTCCCAGTGATGGGTTGCAACTGGAAGGGCATCCACTGCGTAAAACATCGGCTGGATAAGTTGGTGGTTCATTCCGCTGTGGAGACCCCAGATTAATAAAGGGACTAAGCTGAAAAAATGAATGAATGAATATTATACATATATGCATGAACGAAAGGAAATAAGAAAGGGGTAATTAATACAAAAGTTAAAGTTAAAATGAAATTGAATTTGTTTAATCAAGACATTTATTTTTTTATTTATTGTCCAGTTATTACATTTTATTAACTTTTTTTCTGCAGGTTTGACTTTAAATAGTAAAGTAAGATGGTATAGTTTAAGAATAAAAACTGATATATGTTATTCTCTGTATTAAAAGCAAATATTTTATACTAAAAAATAAAAATGCTACTTAATAAATGTTAAAATATCATACAGTGGGCTGTATTTTGTATAAAAACTGTGAAAAGTGTCAAAAGATTAGACAGAGAGTGTCAGCGGTAATTTATTACCTTTATTTAACCAGGAATTCTCTTCCGGTATTTCCAGTACTGCTACAGTATTTTGACAGACATGCATGTGTGTGTGTGTGTGTGTGTGTGTGTGTGTGTGTGTGTGTGTGTGTGTGTGTGTGTGTGTGTGTGTGTGTGTGTAAAAACATGAGGAGGTGTGTCCATACCATCAGGGCTTACACAACAACGCGTCTGTAGCTGTGGTCTGCACTGGTCACTTCTGGGAACCTCACAGGAGTTTCTTGAATTAGATGTTCAAGATTAGATGTTCACCTTAGGATGTTATGCTGTCAAACAAGTGCAGGAGCAAGTGACACTTATGTAATGTTTGCATGATGTTATATGTATATATAGATTATGATAAACTACTGTTCTCTTTGATGCAGATGGACATCCAAATGGAATAAAACACCTGGGAAGGTTTTGCTGTACACAAATCAACTTTGAAGAAACTGTTTGTGTTGTAATTTCACGAAGATGCTTGGAACCTTTTTATGTTTAAAAAAAAAAAAAAAAAAAACAATAACAGAATGGAGATTACAGCAATAACACCATTTAAAACACCCTTTTTAATAATAGAAAAAAAGATGTCAAAAGTTCAGATGCAAGTCAAGTGTCATCTAAATTTCTTCTGTGTTCATATTCAGTCATTTTACCTTAAACACAATGAAAAGAATCTATTCTTCACTATAAAAGTGAAATAAATTTAGAAGAAAATTTCTCTTGGACCTTTCCACATTTTTATGTAGTTTGGAGTCGATGTTTGAGAAGATATACTCACTTTATCAATTATTTCAATGAAATCTTTACTGAATTGTACTTTAGATACGCCCTTAGTGACACCAAAAATGAAGAAAAGCAACTCTTAATGATATATAAATAGCATAAGAGAAACTTATCTTCATTGTTGGACACTTCTATAAGTGCTATTTTTTATATGAAATTATGAATAATATATATTTTCTCCATGATTTGTCAGACCTGTTGGACATTTTCAATAAGGAGACTTGTCACACCAAAGTACAACAGAACGTAACAATTTTATAGTCTTTCTGAAAAAGTTAAATATGTGAAAAATTCGGAGACAAAAACTCAACAGGGGCTAGTCATAGGGGCTTCAGCCACATGATCTTGAATAGGGTCCCTTTAACTAATTCAAGTTTTCTGAGGAACTGCACAGTTTAAAATGATCAGTTAGTGTCACATCATAATTATATTCATATAAGAAAAAATGCAATCCATATATTTCCATAAACATAGGAATTGATACATTTTGTCACTGAAAACCATTTTCAGTGACAAAATGTATCAATTCCTACGTTTAAAAAAATATATGGATAAAAATATTATTGCCATTTGCTAAAATAAAAACTTGTAAAATTAGGCATCAGGTATTTATTAATGATTTTATGATTTTCATTTATAAGAACTGTAATGTATTGAACTATATATGCTTGAGTCCCACCAAATAGGACAGTTTTGAAATTTGGCTCAAAATGTAAAAAATGCAACAACACAGCAGACCAAAGAAATGTTTGACCATTTACTGCATTTTAAATAATGACAGCACTACTTATATTCAGTTTTATCATGTGTGACAGTGAAAATGCATTGTCATATCAACAACCTATACCATATTTACATATGTTTTTCTATTACTTATACCATCATCAAAGTAATGGAACAAATCTGACTTTATTTTGTACATTCTCATCTCTATCCATTGCCTGGGCTTTGCATTCCTCCAGTTTAGTGTGTGTCTCTTTGGTGGTCAAGGAGAGGCTGATGTTTGTTTAAGGTCATGCCTCATGTCAGTGAGGATTCCAGATGGTGTGTGATGTGGGCAGGCTTCGACATTCTACAAAAACATTATGAAATGCAGAATTATGAAATATGTTATGAAACGGTGGGAGGTCCTAAAGAGAACTGTAGGACTCTGAAGGAAGAAGTAAAATAAGTCCCTTTGAGTGTAAACCTGCATGCATGGCGACATTTGCCACACCAAGCCACTGTGCGGACAAAACAACTTATTTGTGCCCATAGATCACACGATCATACTTTGCTAAGATAAAATTTCATTCGGAAAGACTGCTGACAGTTAAACTAAACTCGGCTGATGCATAACTCTCATATTACAGGTGCCAGAGACTCTTTGCCAAGCTCTTGACCACAAAAGCAATGCATGCATCTATTGCTTTGCAGAGTTAAAGCATAAAACCTCAAAGAATCTTTCTATGATAATCACTTAAGTTAATTATGTAAGTAAACTTGTCTCCTCCGGCAAAACACTACTTAGTAAGTCACTTTTGCCAAGTACTTACATAACCAATTATCAAATAACTGCCATCCATATTATTGCCCCGCTTTACGAAAGAATGGCAGATCTTTTGTTACTGGATATATTGTACAAACATCTATTATATAACCAGTGTACGTTTGCAATCTAAATAAAAAGGAGACTCGGTCTCATGACACTGAAATATTTACATGGACCGTCGCCAATCAAAACAAGCAAAGGCACTGCTGCGGATGAGGCCAAAACAAGTCAGATGGTTGAGCGATAACTGAGGGAGATTATGGTCTTAAGTCAGTGTATTATGTATGTACTGCTTACCTTGATATGAAGTGACAAGATGTGCATTAATGTAAAGCGCTTGTGCAGTCATAATCAATGCAAGCAACTGCTATCACAGCTCCTTTAAAAGTTAAAGGCATGGGTTCCTTTCAAAAATGAAAATTCTGTCATCATTTACTCCCCCGTGACTTGTTCCAAACCAGTTTGAGATTGTTTGTTTTCTGTTCGTTAAACTCAAAAGAAGATATTTTGAAGAGTGTTCCAGAGAAGGAAAAAACTAATGGAAGTCAATGGTTATGGTTTCCAACATTTTTCAAAAAAATTGTTCTTTTGTTTTTAGTGGAAAAAACGAACTCAAACTGATTTGGAACATGTCAGAAATGAGTAAATGATAAAACATTAATTATTTTTTGGGGGGGTGTTCCTTTAATAAGTTAAAAAAAAGTGAAAGACACCAAATCAAACAAAACAATAGGCTAAATTAAAAATTATCTTCAAAGCCATTCATACATTCATTAAAGATTAACATGATTTAAAGTCAACAGAAGGATAACAACTTGATCCTGTGTTAAATAATGTTCAATCCATGCTCCTCTGTGAGCTTTTGTCTTTTTTATATGCTATAAGCAACATCACATGAGGGATGTTTTTGTACTAATTAGCTTGAGCGCAAATGTGATTTACAGCTACAGATATTTACCATTCAGTAAATAAGTTGTTGTGTTCAAAAAATGTTGTGTGATATTGTTGATATTGATATAGTTTTGCTCTGTTTTGTCAGTGAAAATATTACCTAAAGTGCCTAAAAAAAACTAAACTAAAATAGCAGTTTCTTTTCTGAATCAATCAGGTAAACCAAATGATTCAATGATTACTTTATAAAGAGAGTCGTTTGCTTAAATCCTGAATGAATCAGTCACTCGAACGAAACAAATGATTCACTTAAAACAATTACCGCCATTTACCGGTTGGTTTAGCTTTTATTTAGAGGATTGTTATATTAAAAATATTTTATATTTATAAATTATTTTAAAAAAATGTATATTAAAAGCATAGAATTGTCAGTATTTACTCCCTCGTGTTGTTTTAAAAAATGTTAAAGGGATAGTTCACCCAAAAATGAACATTTCCTCACACGCAGGTGTTTCTAAACTGAATTTCTTTCTTCTATTGGACATAAAACAAGATATTCTGAAGAATAATGGAAAACAGCAGCCACTGAAATGTTGACAAGAGTTTGGATTTTTGGGTTAACCATCCCTTTAATAACCAAACTGTTTTTGTTACCACTGACTTTTAATATAATGTAATAATTAAACATTTTCAAATTAAGCCATTGTAATCAAAGGCTTTCGTGAATTAACTACTAAATAATTTATTCACAGGATTCAAAACACAAATTCATTCAGAAATCAAACATTGTGTGTGTTAATGGGACATCCACAGCAGTTATGCAGCAAAACACGTTGATCCCCATAAGCAACAAAACTAAATAATATCGAGTGAAGTATTTTGAAAGTGTAAATCTTCAGTTAGTTTAAGAGGATATAATATAGTTTGTACAAACATAAAAACCATTGTCTATGTGAAGACCCCTACAAAGATATCCATGTAAGTATGTGCATGACACATGTCAAGCAGTTTCTTCCTAATTAACACAGTAGTATCACTTTGACATGAGAGGAGCATGGCCGAATGACCTACACATGGGGAGAGCAGATTGGCAGCATGATAACGTGAAAGTAGGTCAAATGAAATACTGACACCTGTGTTTTGCTGTGATTGGGATAGAGACGGTGTTTAAATCCTGGCCAAACAGAAGACGAGGAGAGAGAGACGTGCTGAGAGTGCTCTTAAAATGTTGATGCTAAATTAAAACGTTGAGCTTACCTTATTGCCAACCCTGCCTTCATCCTTGCACTCGCAAGACCTTCATCGCACACTTATTAATCTCGTTTACATTATTGAGCATATTCCTTAAAATGAAAGACCAGACAAAATGTTAAAGATAAAAAAAGCTTTATTGACACAAGTTTTGTGATCAAAAGAACAAAAGATGTGGATGCAAAGCTTGACTAAAAAAGAATAATTTAAATTTGCTTCCCACTCTCCCCTCCATACGGGATATTTTTTTCTTGTGGGAAATCATGTTTGGGCAAATGCAATGAGAGAAATTGCATTTATCAAAAAGTGACAAAGTATACAGCAGTTAGTGTGGAATCTGGCGTTTCATCTGTGAGCCGTCTGAATAAATAGATGTAGGTGTAATAGTGCACAAGAGAGGAAAAGCAACCGAGAGGGATTTGATAACGTCATTTATCACGATGTCCCCCACTTTCCCTGAGGACCTGCATTTGAGTCCCACCCTGTTCAAACCACAGAGTCTGTGTTTATTTTAGCATGGCCTGCAGCTGCTAGAACCATTCCTACTACTTTCCCCTCATATATTATCTTCTTCCAAGATACAGTGAAATTATTATACTTAAATAAAACTCAAAAAGAAAACTCAGAAAGAGACTAGAACTAAGATCTGCCACAATCATTTTTGGATTGATTTGGTTCATTTTACCTCAGGATATGATGATCCTTTTTATCTAAATGCCAAGCACAAGAGGATCACGTCAAGTTTAAACCCATTAATTTTCTCGCTCTCCACCAAACTACCTCTGCATCTCTGGTGGTTTTCCTAGAAGAGACCCGACCCCTTTGTACAATTTGCAATTATACACAAATAGCCTGCGCTAGCCAAAGAGCTCTATACAGATGACACAAAAGAGAACAGGAATATGACTATTTACAGACCGTGGATCTCTCTTCTGCGTCACTAGAAATCTTTACGATATATACAGATGTCCACAGTTCATAAGTAGACTCAGTTGGCCTGAGCGATGCGGGACTCTGAGCCGATGAAGTTGAGCATCGTCTGAACCAATTCTGGCAGGTCGTAGTCGTGTTTCCAGCCCCAGTCATTACGAGCGTTGGTGTCATCAAAGTTCATCGGCCAGCTGTCAGCTGTGAAGACAAAAACACATACTTTTTTAATACTTTGCACACTTTGCTTACATTTACACTGAAGTTTACTTCCTGGATCATACCTATAGCCTGTCGTACAGAGTCGATCTCATATGAAACCTGAAGGTCAGGCAGCTGTTTCTGGACCTCATTTGCAAGTTCTTCAGGAGTGAAGCTCATGGCGTTAATGTTGTACGTGCGCATGCTGAGTGTTTCCATCGGCGCCTCCATCACCTCCAGCGTCGCCCGCAAACAATCATCAATGTACATCATGGGCAGCCGGGTGTCTGGCTTTAGGTTGCACTCGAACTTGCCGGTTTTGACAGCATCGTGGAAAATTTGCACAGCATAGTCTGGGAATGAAAAGAAAAATGACTCACTAGTTCTTTTTTACCTTATCTATCTGTAGGAGTGCTAACAGTAACAGCTGGAAAAGCACTTTTGAGGTTTTGGCATGTGACTGCAGGCAGCTAGAGGTGTGGTTCAAATGTCTGACAGGCATTGGTGCAGGATATCAGTCTAAAAATATGCGAAGCGAACAACGCCCCGTTCTGAGCGTGTGCGAGTTGCATAACTTTATTTGAGTACATGTGCAAGGTCATGTGCTAAAAACACAGACAGAGCAGACGGTGTCGTACCTGTTGTGCCACCACCAGGCTGAGAGTCTGCAGAGATGATGCCAGGGTACCGCAGACAGCGGAAATCAAGGCCGTAACGGTGGTGGTAGTACTGTGGACAAAGAATATTATGAAGAAAGAGTTGCACAAAGAACTGATAACACGTAAAATACTTGTGGTGACTTGTGTCTTTACCTCTCCCATGAGCTCTGCGTGGACTTTAGAAACGCCATATATAGTGCGCGGTCTCTGCACACAGAGGTCAGGAGTGGGATTTCGAGGTGAAGTTGGTCCAAAGGCACCAATGGTGCTGGGCACAAAGAGACGAAGCCCATGCTCTGCTGCAATGTCTAGGATGTTGTGCAGCCCTACAGAAAAAAAAATAATAATAATTAAAAAAGATTTTCATTAATACTACTTCGATGTAAGATCAATTAGTGTAATAATAATATATATAAAAAAAAAGTAAATATACTTTTTGCAACTATTTGATATAACTTCTAATATTTGTCCTTGTAAAAAGTTTCAAAAACATTAAATAATACATTAAAAAAATCAAACATAATTATGCAAGCATGTACAAAAATATATAAACAATAATCCTTGAGAGACATGACGTTCCTTGTATAAAAGACCCAAATTATACTCTGAACAGTTTAGATTATAAAACAAAAATAACATGGAAAATACTTACTCCATACTTAACTTCAAATTTAGTACATTTAAATTAAAATTTCATAATTTCTATAAATCTCATTTGTATTTATTTGTTTGTTTTGAAAGTCTTACCTGTGATGTTGACTGCTCGTGCCAGAGCCACATTAGCTTCTCCAACAGCACTTAGAAGAGCACTGTAATGCACTAACCAGGTGATCCTGTTGTTCACTACAATCTCTCGCAGGTTCTTGTAGTCCAGAATATCGGAGTAGATAAACGGGCCTGTGTGTTGAGACATGAAACATGGTTGAGGCATGTTAATCTACACGTCAGTGCTTGTGAGTGGTCTAAGAGACTGCCTTGAACTCTTCATATATTTAAGGAAATTAAAAAGGCTGACATCTAACAGAATGACGGCTTTAAATTAATTGAATTATTAAAATAAATGCTATAATTGCATTTCTTTACTGATCTAAATAACCTTAACATATGGAAATGATAAATAAACTATTTATACAATTTTCAAGAGAGTATGATTCATGTTATGCATAATACAACTATTGAAAAAAAGTGTAAATCTTTTTTTTCTCTAATAAAATATTAAACATATTAAAAATAAATTTTAGATTAACTGAAAGACATACCACTGTGAAAGACATTGCTAGGTGGTTTCCTGATATCTGAGAGGATCACGTTGTTTTTCCCAAATCGCTTCCTATAAAACAAATGTTTTGTTAAACCTGAAATTTAGAGCATTAAAAGTTTAGAAATGCATAAACTGAGCATGCTTACAGTACGCTACTGTGAAGTGCTTACCTTAACAATTTAGCAAGCCCAACCCCTAGTTGCCCAAGGCCACCTGACAGAGAGAAAGAGATAAAATCAAATATTTCACAAGAAACACAAAAGGAAAGCCAATAACCACCCTTCTAAAAAATATGCTGATCAACGTGCAAGATTCTAACTTGTATGTGAAATGCATGGTTTTTCATACCTGTGATGAGGACTTTAGGGTGGTCCGTCTCTGAGAAAGACACAGAATGAAAGCTGGCATCAGATGCAGAGGTGACCTGACGTGGAGAGAAACTGATGTTGCGAATCGCCACCGTCAGAGGTTGGCATCCACATGCAGGGGCCAGCAGGGCCTGCTTTGCCACCTTGCTAAGGGTTCTGATGACTGGCATACTCAGTTACCTGAAGAAAAAAAACAACAACAAGAAGGTAGAGAGTTATCACACATTATCATAACCAAAAGAACAAATATTAGCAGAACAGTTCAAGACAAAAATGTGATTCATCATCATTCACTCAAAACCACGACTTTCCAAACCAGTTTGACATTCATTCTTCTGCGAAACAATAAATGTCAGGCATAATGACAGCTTCAGTCCCCATTCACCTTCTTTACACCGCAAGCAAACTTTTTTCTGTTCCACAAAAAGAAAGTCCTGCAGCTTTGGTAGAGACATCTAAATATAAAGGTGCTGTTTTTGTACAAACATTTCGAGTCAAACATATAACATATGTTTCTTACATAAGGGCTATTTCAAACTAAGTCCACATGAGGCTCGTGATAGTCAATTTACAACATACAAACAAACGAATGAACTGAAGTGAACTTAACGCAAGTCTTTTCTAATATATATTCTTTTTTAATTTCAGGCTTCAGCTGTAAACTGAGAAAATAAAAAATAAATAAAAATAA
>CAIGQW010015581.1:1051708-1067870 GCA_903798125.1 Danio choprae | reverse complement strand
GGGTGGATGTCTGTAAATGCTCTCGGTGTTGTGGGATTTATTTAGCCGTGATGAAAGTGTGCTATTTATACATCCTTGACGAAAGAATCTCTGATTGTAATTCAGAATTCGGATGATAAGAAGTTTGCTGCAGGCTGTCAGGAGAGAGTAAGCAGCAGTGTTTCTGTTGTGTTAATGCTGGCTTTGTAACAGTTTACTGCTTAGGTTCTGAGATTTAATACCTGCTTTCATGAGTGCCTGTTGATGGATTATGAATCTAATTAATTAAAGTAAACATTGATTATTTACTGACTAATTAGTAGGTTTTGATCAGTATTTTCACATTTGCAGTTAGTTGGAATATGGAGTTATACTGTATCATTTCTATAACAAATGCATGCATAGAGTTTATCTGAATTATACATTATACACAGCCAGATATCTATCTATCTATCTATCTATCTATCTATCTATCTATCTATCTATCTATCTATCTATCTATATATATATATATATATATATATATATATATCTATCTATCTATCTATCTATCTATCTATCTATCTATCTATCTATCTATCTATCTATCTATCTATCTATCTATCTATCTATCTATCTATCTATCTATCTATCTATCTATCTATCTATCTATCTATCTATATATATATATGTGTAGTTGGGTTTAGGTATTGGGTAGGATTAGATCAAACTAATAAACAGTCAATATCTTAATAATAGGCAGGTAATAAGACAGCAGTAAACATTGGAATTGGTACTTAAACTATAGTCAAGTGTTACCTAAAGTTTTAATGTGAAAAACAGCATAATTGAGAAATAATAGTCTGTTTTCTGTCCTGTTTTGACCTCCCTCATCAGAACACTTTGCCTGAATAGGCGTGGCAGATTGTAGACTCAGAAATAAACACCCACTGATATGATTGGCATTTTCAAAAGTCGGAAAGGACAGCTGTGTAAAATTCAGCATGCATCGTCATAGATGAACACTGCTGTGATTTAGGTTAAAAACATAAAAATACTGAGTACATACCAAACAATCTGTAATAGCAGGCAAAAGCAATAGTGATTCTCTCTTGTGTTATGCAACATTACTGTCGGATCAATATATTTTTGCACATCATCATCTTTTAATCTGTCTGAAAATCCTGTCAAATTGTGCCTTGCTTGTAAACGATTCTGCAGTAAAATGTTCTGAACAAAGGACTAAGTTTTTACTGACATAGTTGTAACTTTATTAAAAATAATATACATCCACTCTGATGTTGGGATCAGAAAGAAGGCAATGTAAAGACTGTTTTTGGTGACCCGATTTCCATTGCAGATTCCCCCCCCCCTCACTCTGCTCCCCATGCATTCCTGCCTCCACTTTCCACGGTCCTATCAATTAAAGGTGAAACCACCCAAAAATAATAAGAAAAAATATGGGAGCACCGCCAAAAACTCAACAGAGTGGAACACACAAACCCATAGAACAGGGATGCCCAAACTCTGTCCTTAAGGGCCAGTGTCGAGTTTAGTTCCAACCCCAATTAGACACACCTGAACCAGCTAATCAAGCTCTTTCTAAGTATACTAGAAAATTCCAGGCAGGTGTGTTGAGGGAAGTTGGAGCAAAACTCTGCAGGACACCGGCCCTCCAGGACCGAGTTTGGACAACCCTGCCATAGAAAGTGTTATCTAGGCAGAAGTATAAATTCTCACATTGGTTTTGGCTATGTGCAAGGATATTGCAATCACTCAATGCAGAAGTATAAATCTGCATTTTTATGCAATAAAAATTATGTTTGTGAAAACGATATATAGGATAAATATAGGATAAATTTGAAAATACTGTTTTCATGTTGCAGTGTGGATTGTGGAAACAGAAGCTATCGAAAATGCTTTTTTGAGTCATATGACTAATTCAACTATAGTAGTTGTTTAGATAAATGATAAAATAGTAGAAGATAAATGAGTGCCTTAATGCATGTGCAGTTCAGAGACAAACTTTTTGAAACGATTGAAAATAATATGTGGACACAGAGTATTTTTAAATGAAAACAAACATTTTCAAATTAATTCAGATTAGTGTAGATAGCCAAAGGGTCTCTCACAAGCTGTCATTTTGGCAGATTGGATTCCATATACAGTGCATCCGGAAAGTATTCATAGCGCATCACTTTTTCCAATTTTTTTATGTTACAGCCTTATTCCAAAATGGATTAAATTAATTTATTTCCTCAACATTCTACACACAATACCCCATAATGACAATGTGAAAAAAGATTTTTTGAAATTGTTGCAAATTTATTAAAAAATAAAAAACCTGAAAAATCACATGTACATAAGCATTCACAGCCTTTGCTCAACTTTGTTGATGCACCTTTGGCAGCAATTACTGCCTCAAGTATTTTTGAATATGATGCCACAAGCACGGCACACCTGTCTTTGGACATTTTTGCCCATTTCTCTTTGCAGTACTAGCTCTATCAGGTTGAATGGGAAGCGACGGTGTACAGCCAATTTCAGATCGCTCCAGAGATGTTCAATAGCATTTAGGTCTGGCCTCTGGCTGGACCACACAAGGACATTCACCAAGTTGTTGTGAAGCCACTCCATTGATATTTTGGCGGTGTGCTTTGGGTCATTGTCCTGCTGCAAGATGAACCGTCGCCCCAGTCTGAGGTCAAGAGCACCGAAGCAGGTTTTCATTCAGGATGTCTCTGTACATTGGTGCATTCATCTTTCCCTTTATCCTGACTAGTCTTCCAGTTCCTGCTGCTGAAAAACACCCCCACAGCATGATACTGCCACCACCATGCTTCACTGTAGAGATGGTATTAGCCTGGTGATGAGCGGTGACTGGTTTTCTCCAAACGCCTGGCATTCACTCCAAAGAGTTCAATTTTAGTCTCATCAGACCAGAGAATTTTGTTTCTTATGGTCTGAGACTCCTTCAGATGCCTTTTGGCAAATTCCAGGTGGGCTGCTATGTGCCCTTTACTAAGGAGTGGCTTCCGTCTGGCCACTCTACCGTACAGGCCTGATTGGTGGATTGCTGCACAGATGGTTGTCCTTCTGTAAGGTTCCCCTCTGTCCACAGAAGAACGCTGGAGCTCAGACAGAGTGACCATTGGGTTGTTGATCTCCTCCCTGACTAAGGCCCTTCTCCCCCGCTCACTTAGCTTAAATGGCTGGCCAGCTCTAGGAAGAGTCCTGGTGGTTCCAAACATCTTCCACTTACGGATGATAGAGGCCACTGTGCTCATTGGAACTTTCAGAGCAGCAGAAATTTTTCTGTAACCTTGCCCAGCCTTGTGCCTCGGGACAATTCTGTCTCAGAGGTCTACAGACAATTCCTTTGTCTTCATGGTTGGTATTTGCTTTGACATGCACTGTCAAAGTGCATTAGGAGCTTATATAGACAGGTGTTTGCCTTTTCAAATCCTGTCCAATCAACTGAATTTACCACAGGTGAACTCCAATTAAGCTGAAACATCTCAAGAATGATCAGTGGAAACCGAATGTACCTGAGCGCAATTTAGAGCTTCACGGCAAAGGCTGTAAAAAATGCTGTGTTCCACATAATTCCTTCATGTTTCCCAACACAAATTAAGTTAAATCGTTTTTACAAATTTAAGTAGATTGAACATAAAACAATTAAGCTGTCCCCCCAAAAAGCTTAAAAATTATGTTGTTTTAACTAATTTTAAATTAGTAGTTTGAACAAGTTGTAAAAGTCATTTTTTGAGTGAACCACTGACTGCTTACCTTCGTATGGACGGCTATTCCGGCATGACTGGTTTGCTCAATAGCTCACCATGAATGATGCCAGACTTGGAATGCAGAGCGGAGTGGGACCGGGGTTGAGTCTTGCGACAAATGTTTCCAGAAACCAGGTAAAACTAAACCAAAAAAACAAGTGTGATATCATGGTAAATCACAACGATTGCTTTTGAAAACACTATCGGTTGAGTTTAGGGAAGGAGGGGTGGTGGGTCAGTCAATATCAAGAAGATATATTATGCACAACAAGTTGGCTTCTCTCACTGACACACGCGAGATGAATGTTGAGATTGGCCGAAATGTACACAGCACCCTCTGGTGGATCTGTGAAAACAAAAACTGCAAGCACACGTAGCCCAGGGTACATATTTCTCGGTTCTCAAAAATTTAGCTCTGGGTGGTCCATGGAAATAGAAAGAACTCTCTCATTCTGTTGACGTATACTTGAAATCTTCATTCATTTATTCAACTGAAAACCTGCCTCTTTTTTTTTTAAATCAACCTTAAGTTTACATTCAAATACCTTCCTACTGGCAGCCAATTCCCATCCCACATTTCCTTCTATTTCGATAATACGTCTCACTTGAATGTGTCACAATATGCAAGAGGAGATCTGAAGATAGTTTTATTTCATTGCATTTCTAAGATATACGGCTTCAGCGTGGCCTCACTAAACAGCTACTGCGTCAGGAGACTTGAGTTAGAAACATCTCCTTCCCTCTGCGATGGCGAGGACTAACCCTCTTTTGATAGCGCATTAAATCTGTCCAGGCCTCCTCAGAAGCTCAGTGCCCCCCTGCTAAAACTGACCTAGATTCAATGGAGAGCATTGCAGTGACCATTCAGACTGATAGTGCTTAAATGCAATGGCCTACAACCACACTCACTGCTCTGCGCTCATGTGTATTAACTCATGCCTGAAGCGCCCACTCTCTCTCTTTCTTTTCCTGCCCGGATCTCACTGGATCACACTTGCTTTTTCAGTGCATCTCGTTTGCAGTCTCTCTGTCTGTCTCACACTTCTGTGTGAGTGTTGGGGAGACTGAAAGCTTTCCAAGTTGTTTTACTGTCTTTGAATGTAATTGTATTTTCTCATTTCTGGTTCATAAATTACAAGGTTTTAAAAATCCATCTAATGTTTACATCTTAAGCTTTATTTGTATTCTTCTGTTCTATTTTGATTACCCTTATTTTGACCAATGTTAGTTTTAGTTTAAATAACATTTCATTATTTAATTTGTCATATTGAGATCAAATTCTTTGATATTTTAAGAGACTTACCAACAGCCACACACAAGTTGTAAAGATGTTTCTAATATTTATCCAAATAAAAATAAAAATTATATAATTATGCCAGGAATCTTTATGAATTTTAGTCTTTTGATTAGGATTTTTTTCTTCATTGTAACATTTGGATCTTTCGCTCAACAAAATTTTAGCAACCTTTAATAATAATTAAATAAATAAAAGATGCTCATCATAGAGGAAATATGGGCTAAATTTTATTTCTAGGTGGGGTTTTTTTGCTACAGTATAACTATTCATGTAACTACTAAGTAATATTTATTAAGGATTAGGATAATTGCATGTAATTATGTATTATTAATTGTAATTAAGGGCCTCACAGTGGCGCAGTGGGTAGCACGTTCGCCTCACAGCAAGAAGGTCGCTGGTTCGAGCCTCGGCTGGGTCAGTTGGCGTTTCTGTGTGGAGTTTGCATGTTCTCCCCGTGTTGGCATGGGTTTCCTCCGGGTGCTCCAGTTTCCCCCACAAGTCCAAAGACATGTGGTATAGGTGAATTGGGTAAGCTAAATTGTCCGTAGTGTATGTGTGTGAATGGGTGTGTATGGATGTTTCCCAGAGATGGGTTGCAGCTGGAAGGGCATCCGCTGCGTAGAACATATGCTGGATAAGTTGGCGGTTCATTCCGCTGTGGCGACCCCGGATTAATAAAGGGACTAAGCTGAAATGAAATAAATGAATGAATGATAATTGTAATTACTATAGGAAGTAAATATTAAATTAGTGTTACCAAAATGTTTTACATTTCTAAATGTTTCTTTTATGCTAACACTTTATTGTAAGTACCAATTCTCACCATTAACTGGTAGTAACTTAAATAATTAAAACCTACCATTAAAAAAGTACATAAAAATAATAAAAAGCACATAACAAGACTAAAACCTTCAAAAAAAAACTTATTCTATATATTTATAATGATGGTAAGAGTATAGGGACCAATTGTCACTATTAACCTAATTACGTGCCTATTATTAAGATATTTGCTGTTTATTAATACTTATAAATTACATATTCAGCGTGATCTTATTCTACATCCCTAATCCTAATACCTAAATTCAACTACTGCCTTAGTAACTATTAATCAGCAGCAAATTAGGAGTTTATTGAGGCAAAACTCATAGTTAGTGGTTTATTAATAGCAAGTATTGTACCTTTGAATAAAGTGACCGTTTTTATTTTTATGAAATAAATGACTAGGACTCAACATTTTCGTCATGTCACTGGCCTCGCTATCAAATTAAATTACCTGGCCACTTGAGCTGGTCAACAAGAAGTAACAGAAAAGCGATAGCAGTGAATGCTGTGTGTCTGTAGTGCTGTGTGTCTCGGCGGAGCTGAGCGAGACTGACCTCGCAATCGACTGCTAATACAACTGTCATCGCCTCACAGCAGCCGCAAGAAACAAGAGAGAAAACACGGCAGGAGAGTCTGTATGTGTGAGCGGCTGCATGCGCTTCTGACAGGACAAAAACTAGGAGAACGAAAGACAAGTGCAGGGGGAGGAGGAAAAGGTGTCACAGCAGGGTGTATTAAGGTTAAGTGTATAGTCTGCTGTACACATGGATGATTTTCACTCCACATTATGTGAGAAGTTGACTTTAACTGCTTTTTGGAGCAGTTCACCTAAATAAATGATTATTCTGTCAATATTTATTAATGGCTTTAGAAACCTATGCAGTTATTTTAGTATTTATAGCCACACTTTATTTTAAGGTACAATTTTTGCTTTTAACAAAGCATTAACTAAGACTTTTAGCTCAAGAAACTCCTTATTTGCTGCTTTATAATTGTTATTAAGGCAGTAGTTGGGTTTATTATGCAGGATTAGGGTTGAAGAATAAGATCATGCATAATAAGTAGTTTTTAAGTACTAATAAACAGAAAATATCTTAATAATAGGCAGATAATAAGCCACTGGTTATAATGAGTATAGGTCCCTATGCTAAAGTGTTACTGTATTTAAAATATATTGAATCAGCATTGTGTAAAAGGTTTTAGCAGTCTTGTTATGTGCTTTTTTATCATTTGAATAGATTTTGTATTGTAGGATTGTATTATTTCTATTTAATTAGTTTTTATTTCAGTTGTTATAAGTTTATCCATTCATTAATTTTCCTTCCGCTTAGTCTCTGTTTCAGAGGTCGCCACAGTGGAATGAACTGCCAGCTATTCCAGCATATGTTTAACGTAGCGGAAACACCTATACACACTCATTATCATATACACTACAGCCTTTGGATTGTTGGGGAAACCCACAAGAACACTGGGAGAACATGCAAACTCCACAAAGAAATTGAACATTTAAATTTTTGCATTTTGAAATTAATATTTTCCGTTCTCAATCACATCGTCGTTCATTTCCTCTTTTTGTTTAGAATATAACTGAGCATTTAACTGTAATTTTTAATGCATTTACAAAGCATAAATTGTCCTCAATTATAAAACTGTAGTGTTAATACATTTGTGTTAATAAAGCATTTAACATACAAAGTAACGATTAGTATATTCCTGAAAAATAAGAATAGTTTATTTATCCTTTACTTACTCATTCTGAATGACCTTAAAAACCACAAACTACTCTTACATATCTGGTTTGTAAATAATGCAATACTTAATAAAGTATGAAATTACAATCATTAAGCCTATTATACATGTGCCTATAAGTCAAGAATGCAGTATATGATGCTTTTATGATTTAAACTGCTGTTTCAATTCTGCATGTAATCAAGCAAGCATGGAGATGCACAAAATTGGATAATTCCCTTGCTTCAATCTATGTCACAAAGCGATTGGGGCAAAATCAGCTGTCATGAAGTGCCCGCTGTAAATGACAGCTCTGCTAGTCGAACATCTGGAAAGCCTCCTGTCAAATCTTTTGGGACTTCTGTAGCTGAAAACACATACAACAAACCAAAGTAAATGAACAAGAGCTTCCAGTTCAAGCAGACTGACCTGTGTCAGGACAGCCATATCAGGGATTCCTCTCCACACAAACATCCAGGCATCATAGACAGTGAGGGTCTCCCAGAATCTGTTCGTCCTGCTCTAAGAATAGAGCTTTGAGTCTCCTCCGGGAACGCTGGATCCCTAGGGGACTCAATTTGAGTGTGAGTTTATGGGCTGTTGAATGTTGGAGATGCAGATTGGACAGATGGTGCAATCGGGCTGACAGTGGGGCACCTCGTCCTAGTTCAGAGTTTTGAATAATTTCAGATCAGCGAAAACTGCTGTTATAATTAAATACTTCTCTTTAGTGGGCGTTCACATGCTTATGGGCGTTCACTACTACTGTATATGAAGTTTTTTTCCACAGTGACAGGTTGGACATCATCGCCATTTGACATCACCAGGTTGGACATCACACCATGAACACATTTTAACCCATTTGTGATCTGTTTTGATATAAAATATGCATTTTCCATAGCATGCTTTATACTTAAAACTGTGGGGGGGAAATCAAAGCCATCAATCTAAATAGCTAGTTGTTTGTGGTTGAGATCTTTAAAAAAATGTGTTTTTAAGTCGGCGCCAATAGTTCATGGGCATTGACACCTGAGTTTGATTCCTGGCTCGAGGTCCTTTGCTGATCCTTCCCATCTTTCTGCTCCCAATGTATTCCTGTCTTCACTGTTCTATCGCATTAAAAGTGAAAAAACTAAAGCATAATTATATATATATATATAAAAAACAATGCTTTTCCGTGAGAAATTTCAGCTCAAAGAAATTAACTTGACATTTTATTTTTTTCCAAATGTGGTCATTTTTAACCTCAAACAACACAAGTGACTTTTATTTTGACATGACAAGTTTAATTTTTTTACTAAGTTTTGTGCCATCCTGGTGGAGTAAAAAAACAAGGCCATTACATTATGACCACCCCCAGCCTAGAGCAATGAGCACACCTGGCAACCGAACGGTGTCGCAGTTTTAGTTCACAGAGCAGTGTATTTACCACCTGGGGACTGGCTTTCAATCAGTACAGTGTTCAGTGTCATAATAATGAGAAGAGCTAACAAGTTATTGGAGTGTGATAAAGGACAAACAATGATGACACAGTTACTCTAAACCTTATTCTCGGAAATGGTGTGATTTTCCATGTGCTGCTGTAGTGAGTATGTTTCAAAAGGTGGTGCACAGATGGCCAAAAAATAAATAAAAATGATCCAACCATGTGTCATACACAGCTTACTGTTGTCATAGAGGAGCAGAGACTGTTGAGCATTGCTCACAGTGACTGCAGAGCCATAGTGCAACAAATCACCAGCAGCTACAACAGTGGTGTCTCAGCGCACAGTTTTGCGCAAAAAAAAGCCTGTGTAGCTGATGACCCAGTCAGGTCCCTGTGCTAACTACATGTCATCGACAACAACACACTCAGCCCAAGATTATAGAGACGGATCTTTGGATAATTGGAAAGAAGTACCCTGGTCTGATGAATACATATTCCTGGTGCATTGTGTTGACTGCTGAGTTTGGATACACAGATTACCAGCAGATGTTCTGGCACCTGAAGCCCTGTTGTTGGACAGTTTTTTTTTAAACAATTTAGGCTCCAATTCTCCCAATTGCAACTGTAAGGTATCTGAACATAGTTGTGGACCAAGTGGAGCCATTCATGGTAATCGTGTTCCCTACATGATGGTCATCTCACACTGCCAGAAACATCAAGGAGCGGTTGCAATTGAATTTTCTGTGAATATCTAAATTCCCCTAATTTAAACAATGTAACCTTTGTGATCTGTCTTAGAGCAAGTTAAAGCAAGTTTGTGTTGTAGACCTGCTGTTGATACCGGATAATGATACCAGATAATAAAGGAGACCAATTGCTACCTCACTGTATGAACCCTTTTTAGAGGGTAAATGACATCCTAGAAGTTTCTAGACAAGCTATAATGTAATGGCTCATCTATGTGTTATATATGATTATATTTGTATTATTGTGGATTGTAACTGACTTGAACTCCCAGAAGACCCAAGTGTTGCAGATGCTCCACCTCTGCAGTAAAACGGAGAGTAAATCTTGAAATCAGCATCTCCCTGTGGGACGGCTGTGAAGCGGTGCTCATGGTAGTGACTGTATTTTGATGTGAGACTCCTGTGAGGCTGTGGCAGGCTGTTTGTATGGCCTCAGGCTGCTGTATTTCTCCAAACATCACCCTCGCTCTCTGATGTAGTCACACTAGGAGACAGAGATAAGGGAAACAGGGAGAACAGAGAAACAGAGTTGACTGTAATGGAACTGAATTCAATTGAGGGCAATGCATAATTAAATTGAGTGATATTAAACTGATTCAAGGCATAAACATGTGCAGGCATCAAAGAGAAATGAAGAAACTGCTTGTTTTCCTCTTTAATTTAGCTTTTGCTGAATAATCTTTCCGTTGTTTTTCTGTCATCAAATGTTTGTGCAAATGCTACTCATCAGTCCAAGTTTTTTGGGGTTTTTTCAAATAATAATTACAGGACTTTTTTCAGATTGTGTTTTTGTGTAGGTTCTTTGGCTGGTTTAGGGTTGTCATGCATGGATAAACAAATGTGACACTAAAAATGCCAATAGGTACCTTTAGGTGACTGTCTTAAAGAGCAAGTCTTTGAATCATTCATTCAAATTACTTGTTTAAAAAGTCATCAAATTCATTTAGAAAACACAAAGCAAAGATTGTTAAATCTTTGACTCAAATGATTCGTTCAAAAGCAGATTCATACTGGACGAAACAATGAAAACAAAGCTTTGTGATAAAAACGTCTTAAAGTGAATGGGTTTGAAAATGTCATAATCCTGTTTTATTGTAGACAAACAGAGGCTTTTGAAAATGATGATTTATTTTCATCATTTGATGCAGTTGTGTTAGATGATGGATAATGTCACTCCATCATTGTTTTGACTGCTCTCCAGTTTGATAAAATATTAAAGATTGATGTCAATCTGTATATATTTTACAGTTCATTTATTCAACAAAGATAATGTGTTTTCTTTTGTTTGCTTTGGAATGCAAGGACTGTTTTTCTGAGCAAAAAAGCACAAAAACAGACATTTTCAGATGTTTCTGAAATAAGCAACTTTTGGAAAACGATTGGAAGTGTATGAAAACACCCTTTTTTCAAATGAATTGCAGAGTAGAATACTTATTTATCCAGAGGAGCAGAATTCTGGTTATTTTATTACCTTCATCACTTTAATTATTCAGCATTTTAATAGGGTTCATCATGCAGTGAATATATATTTCATTTCAATTTTCAAAATGACAATAATAAAATTGAAAACAAAAATACAAATTGACTTATGAATATACATTTTGCTATAAATTTGTTTAGTCTTCTGGGCATCACTGTACATTATGAATTCCTACATGTTTTTATGATTTCATGGTTTGTAATAATAACTGATCAAATTATTTTAATTGCTGTATTAACAGCAGCTTTTTTGTATTTACAAACAGACCTTGTTTTTGATCATTTACAGTAATCAGACTAATTAAAGCATTTGACTTTCTGTAGTGTACAACATCCAAGCATCTGTTTTCATCTGCATTCTGTTCAGTGTGTTTCATTCATCCACCCACCCACCCACTATCCATCATGCGCAGCTGCCCGCGGTGGAGGTGACACTGAAAACTTTGATCAGGAAAAGACCTCATTTTTGGTTTCTCACATGCAGCACATGCTCTGGTTTTCACTGAAAGCTCTTCATCCATGTTTCCAACAGAGATGCCCCTTAGAAGGTTCAGATTGTTCGACTACCATTTGCAATTGACTGATGTCTCAATTAACTGACTTCATGGAACTGATTTAAAGGTGCTGTGTTTAAGTTTTTGACTCTTTTAAACATAAAAATACCATAATATCTTTGCAGATATTTAAGAAACATGCTAAGGTCGGCGCCAATAGCCTAGTGGTTAGCACATTGACACATAGCACTGAGGTGCTCGCGGCGACGGGAGTTTCCCGGGAGACGGGATGGGGAGACGGGGATTCCGTGTAAGGGCTCATTCACACTGAATGCGTCTTTGCTGTAAAAATATTTAGGAATGGGCTTAAAAAAGCCCAGCGTGAGGTCTAAGTGATGTGATATTTTGAACATGATGTAATAATGACAATAATTGACCCGTTAGAAATAGGAAAACAATATGTTATGTTAAGCACTTGAAGATGCATCATATGACTCAGGATATCTGGACAAAGACACAATGAGTGCCTCCTTTGCCATGATATAACGATAAATAAAACTGTTGTCATGCCAACTTTCTACTATAAACATAAGCTTGCAATGGTTGCCGCACCTCTGAGCTCTTTTTATTGGTCAACTGCTTTTGAACCTGGCAGTGATGATCTTTCAACTTGACATGCCATCTAAAAAACGCGGCGCTCACATGCGTGCTACTTCAAAAGATGCGAGACGCGAACGTACAGGTCAAACATGTCTGTGAAGCGCATGTTTACATTGGAAAATAATAGAAAAGTAGCATATTGGAGAGGATAAATGCTTTCTGTTTATGTGATTTTCTAAGAATGACTGGCTTTTTTTGGGTTTATGTAACTCCACCCACTGCCAGTTTACCCAATTATATTTCAGCATCCCAGGTTGCCTTAGTGGAAAACACAGTGTATTTCTAAGTCTTGAAGGTTACCTCAATATGTGTGGGCGCGTCTGAAAACGCGTCCTCTTCAGGACAGCAGCAGCCTCTGAAATGATACCAGATTCAGAGATGTAAAAATCCACATGAGGTGGTTTTTAATTAGCAAACAGTATAAATGTTACACATGTGAACATTAGCTGAGCAACTTACATTGTAAGGCTTGATCGTCAGGCACGCTCCTGTTGGTGTCGTCAATCTGCCTCCATTTGGAACCGTCGGAGATGTCGTCGGAGGGCCAGCATGAAAAAAAACCCCTCGCAAATGTTTTGAATTTGGACTACAATACTTAGTTCTTTTACCTTTAATGCTGATGATGCCAGAAGATGCTACCCTGCGGCCAAATACTCTGCTGCAAGTAAAAATTATTATTGTTGATTATGGCTGGTATGGTACAACCGTCTAATCTCCAAACTGGTTACAAATATATACAATAAACAGACATGGTAACACTGTTCTAGAGAAATAAACACAATAGAAACTCCAGTGAACAACATTCAACAAATAGAATGCAGGGAATGAAAAAAAAATGCAGATTAGACCACATAAATGATGTAAAATGATTTCCATTGATCACTGACCTGAAATTGTATTGGCCAATACTGCTCCCAGAAATTGATGACCTATGATCAGCCCTCAAATTCTTGGTTAGATCGCCTTTATCAGAAAGTGTGAGAGCTTGAAGGAGCAAAGTGTAGACTGTATTTTCTGCCTGTTGTTGGCGTCAGCAGGCACTTTCTCCTGCTCAAATCTGAGGCGCAGATTTTTCAGGACTTGTCTTCTCAAATTTGTTCTCAATGTGTCACTCTGACATTTTTTTTTCTCAAGTAAAAGGCTTCAGGGACTGGCCTGTTCCCTGCTTAAAACACGTTAGAGACGAGAGCAGTCTAGCATTTCCTTCGAGGATGTCTCGATTTGAGAAAATCTCCCAGTGGCTCACTCTGTGTCTCTGGGGAGATAACACAAAACATGGATAATTGTATTTTCTAATCAATCTAGGCTTTCCGATTGAGGATCTGTGTATGAGGAGAAGTTTAAATGCCTGATTTGATTGACATTTGAGGTTTGAATACTGAGTTCATGTTCTTTCTCGCACGTATCTGTCCTAGTTTCTCTCTTTGTTCAACTCTGCCTCTGTTCTCTTCTGCACTGTCGTCTCTATAAAAATCGAGCTGTCAATCGATTGTAGATTGTAATCAAATTAATTATGCGATATGCCAATTAATTAGTCAAACTTTAATATTTGCTAAGAAAAGCCCACAAATGAAGGTGGCGGACAAGTAAGGATAGCTCACCCAAATATTTGTAGTTAATTTATTCAACTTTAGGCCTTCCAAGATGTACATGATTTGTCTTAAGTAAAACTGCGGTGCTTGGTGAAGTCAATGGTTTTTGAGAGTCAAAAAAATATATACAGGCAAAACAAAATGTGAAGGTTGTGTATTAAAGGCAGTAATGTTGTAAATAATGTTCAGTTTCTCCATCATTTTGCTTCAAAAGGCCTCAATATATATTCAGGAGCAAAGTTTTACCTGTATGTTTGACTCTCAAAGTGCCAGTGGTAGTTTTATTTTATGATTTTAAATTTGTGTGTTTTGTTGGAAAAATGTATCAAGTTTTTATCCTATTTACCAGCGTCTGACTCTCATCAATGTTTAGGCTAACGTTATGTCCAGCAATAACATTAGCTAGATGTCTGTACTATAGATCTTAAAACCTATTGTATTTACAGTTCATCCGGAAAGTATTCATAGTGCTTTACTTTTTCCACATTTTTTAATGTTACAGCCTTATTCCAAAATGGATTAAATTAATTTATTTCCTCAACATTCTACACACAATACCCCATAATGACAATGTAAAAAAAGATTTTTTGAAATTGTTGCAAATTTATTAAAAATAAAAAACCTGAAAAATCACATGTACATAAGCATTCACAGCCTTTGCTCAATACTTTGTTGATGCACCTTTGACAGCAATTACAGCCTCAGGTCTTTTTGAATATGATGCCACAAGATTGGCACACCTCTCTTTGGGAATTTTTGCCCCTTCCTCTTTGCAGTACCTCTCAAGCTCTAACAGGTTCGATGGGAAGCGACGGTGTACAGCCATTTTCAGATCTCTCCAGAGATGTTCAATAGAATTTAGGTCTAAGCTCTGGCTAGGCCACTCAAGGACATTCATCGAGTTGTTGTGAAGCCATTCATTCATTCATTCATTCATTCATTTTCATTTCGGCTTAGTCCCTTTATTAATCTGGGGTCGCCACAGTGGAATGAACCGCCAACTTATCCAGCATATGTTTTACGCAGCGGATGCCCTTCCAGCTGCAACCCATCACTGGGAAACATCCACACACTCTCATTCACACACATACACTACGGACTATTTAGCTTACTCAATTTACCTACACCACATGTCTTTGGACTTGTGGGGGAAACCGGAGCACCCAGAGGAAACCCACGCCAACATGGGACGAACATGCAAACTCCACACAGAAATGCCAACTGATACAGCCGAGGCTCGAACCAGCGACCTTCTTGCTGTGAGGCGAACGTGCTACCCACTGCGCCACTGTGAGGCCTGTTGTGAAGCCACTCCATTGATATTTTGGCGTTATGCTTTGGGTCATTGTCCTGCTGGAAGATGAACCGTCGCCCCAGTCTGAGGTCAAGAGCACTCTGAAGCAGGTTTTCATTCAGGATGTCTTTGTACATTGCTGCATTCATCTTTCCCTCTATCCTGACTAGTCTTCCAGTTCCTGCTGCTGAAAAACATCCCCACAGCATGATACTGCCACCAGGGTATTAGCCTGGTGATGAGCGGTGCCTGGTTTTCTCCAAACGTAAAGCCTGACGTTCACTCCAAGAGACCAGAGAATTTTGTTTCTTATGGTCCTTCAGATGCCTTTTGTAAAACTAATGGAACTGTGGAACTAATTGGAACTTTCAGAGCAGCAGAAAACGTTCTGTAATCTTCCCCAGCCTTGTGCCTCGAGACAATCCTGTCTTGGAGGTCTACAAACAATTCCTTTGTCTTCATGCTTGGTTTGTGCTTTGACATGCACTGTCAACCCTGGGCCCTTATATAGACAGGTGTATGCCTTTTCAAATCATGTCCAATCAACTGAATTTACCACAGGTGAACTCTAATTAAGCTGCTGAAACATCTCAAGAATGATCAGTGGAAACAAAGTACCTGAGCGCAATTTAGAGCTTCATGGCAAAGGCTGTGAATACTTATGTACATGTTTTCAGGTTTTTTATTTTTATTAAATTTGCAACAATTTCAAAAAATCTTTATGGAGTATTGTGTGTAGAACTTTGATGAAATAAATGAATTTAATCCATTTTGGAATAAGGCTGTAACGTGTAATGTGGAAAAATATATACAGTGCATTTCCGGATGCACTGTATATAGCACTTAATAGATAGCTTGGGCCTCACGGTGGCGCAGTGGATAGC
>CAIGQW010015581.1:1036936-1051308 GCA_903798125.1 Danio choprae | reverse complement strand
GTAGTGTATGTGTGTGAATGAGAGTGTGTGGATGTTTCCCAATACTGGGTTGCAGCTGGAAGGCCATCCGCTGCATAAAACATATGCCGGAATAGTTGCCGGTTCATTCTACTATGGTGACCCCTGATAAAAAAGGGACTAGGCCAAAGGAAAAGGATTGAATGAATGAATGTTGCACTTAAAATGAATCGGTGGTTGGCACAGTTGCCTCACAACAGGGTTTTGTTCTGGTTCGAGTCATGGCTGAGCCAGGAGGCCTTTTTGTTCTCTTCATGTTCGTATGGGTTTTCGCTGGGTGGTGTGTGGTGTGTGTGGTGTGTGTGTGTGTGTGTGTGTGTGTGTGTGTGTGTGTGTGCGTGTGTGTGTGTGTGTGTGTGTGTGTGTGTGTGTGTGTGTGTGTGTGTGTGTGTGTGTGTGTGTGAATGGGGGAGTGTGTGGGTGTTTTCTGGCACTAGGGAATGTATGGATGGAAGGTCATCCACCAGTAAAACAGAAATAATTATTGGTTCTTTGTTTGCTACTCCTGGTAAAGAAAGGAACATTTACGATATAGAAAAAAAGTGTATTGGGGGTGTAGTTACATTGTAATGGCAGGAAAAAGTGAGTTTTTACTCATCACAAAGACGAATACAGGTGCTTCTTATAGCCTATGTATCCTTGTTAAACATTTAACTTCTGTCTTCTTAAATCTTTATACACAAGATTCTGTAAAATGAAAGCATACAGTAAGAAAACTGTTTCTCTTCTATTGCCTGCCTGCAACACCTCAAGTCTTGTGTGACCACCATTGAGCATTAAAGAAAAAGCACAGAAATGAGGTCTATAGATAAGAAAGCAAAGAAATACTATTGACATATATCTATAGGAAATGTCAAAATTGCTTCTCAAGGAATATGACAAAAAATCTATACTTTAGGATACTTGCAAAAACAAACACTTTAAACAACAAAAATAATATTGGCAAATATATAATTGGCTCTTACAGGGGCCTTCATGTTATTTCAAAGTTTTGTATAGGCAACAGAATGTCTGGAGGCAACCAGTAAAGTGTTACTAAATACTCTGCTTCACTTCTATGTGTGCAGTGTAAAACCGGATTCACCGTGCATTTAGTGCACTCACTGTAGCAGCAGGAAAGTAATCAATACTGCGTGTTGAGCACAGGACATATGCCAATAATAATACATTATAATAGCCACCCACTTGAGTCGGTCTGACCCCAGCATGACCCAACTTATTTCCAAACCAGACGCGCAGTGGCTAGTAAACAGAGAGTGTTAAACGGACTCAGACAGATATTTGTTTGTGTAGTGAGCAGAAATTGGCTGTCGATGCACGTTTCAACACACACACCGAAGCAAAGCTGCTGATGTGACTCAGTCTGAATCATAGGCCACCATGTAGGTGGACAAGACAGCGGGAAATTATAATGTAATCCACCTTAATATAGTGGGTGGCGGCCTACTACCTGCAGTATATATGATGCTGTTACCTGTTATCGACCTTTACCTGATGCCACTGAGATCTTTTCCCCAGGGAACATGCGTAAATCCTCTGCGTATCTTGGTATGAACACCTGACCCGTAACGTATGTGCTCGAGCATTAGTAAGTGTCGCTGATATAATACATCTGTCCGTGTGACTCAGTAAGATGGCCTGTCTGTGTGCGTGGAATGGTAATGTTTTGACAGGGAGCGTGTTTGGCACACGCTCACTTTTTTATGCTCGAACAGAACGCGGTTGACTAACAGAATTGGACGTGGGTGATTGATGATCCAGAAGGCTTTGTCACCGCTGTTTACTTGACCTTTTCCTTCTTCTCTCTTTACTTCATTTTCTTTTTCTCTCCCTCTCCTCCTATCTGTATTGATGTTCATTAAATTGTGTTTTCTAGTCACTATAGCCCCTCAGCCTATAACCTCCCTCTGCTCGGTTTATGTCTTTTTCCTCCCTCTCATTATTTATTCCTTTCTTGCCTGTCTCAGTTGCTTTGTCTTTGCAGTGACTGCAGGCGCTGTTTACACCTGTGTTAAAGACTCAGAGAAATCAGAAGTGTACTTTTTTCATGGTTTAAATTCTTGAGGGGTAGTTTTAAAGCTGTAGTATGAGCGTTTTGTTAATTGAAATGCAGAGTAATTGTTATGGTGGTTATACTTCTATATTGCATTTAGTGCATCTAGTATATGATATATTTTATCATTCATTGGTTCATTCATTTATTTTCCTTCGGCTTAGTCTCTTATTTATCAGGGGTTGCCACAGTGGAATGAATCGCCAAATATATTAGCATATGTTTTACGCAGCGGAAGCCCTTTTAGCCACAACCCAGTACTGGGAAACACTCATACACTCCCTCATTCACACACACTCTTTTATCATGAGTTTTTTCACATATTTCACAGGTCTCAAACTGACCATCCTTGAGTCGCCAGGTGTGCCAGGTGAGCTACCGAGCAAGTTTAATATGTCACAAAGTCATACATATGGAGATAGTTATGTGATTTCAATATGAAAAAGTATTTGTTTACACACCATTATGGTAAATATTACATTATTATGAGTTAATACAGTAATACAGACTAATACAGTATTAGTAGTAACAGGGAAATCAATCCAGTGTATTCATGTCTATTTCTGTATGGATTTATCTCTGCCTGTCTCTCTATATCTACTGTCTGCATAAGTGTTGAGCACTGAAGGACTGAAATCTGTTTTTGTGAATGAAATGAAAACTCATATTCATTCACATTGACTCAGTCCTTGAATCTCAGTCATTCTCCGGTGTGTGTGTGTGTGTGTGTGTGTGTGTGAGAGAGAGAGAGAGAGAGAGAGAGAGAGAGAGAGAGAGAGAGAGAGAAAAAGAAAGGGAGATAGATAGAAATAAATAGAGAGTGTGTGTGTATGTGTGAATGTGTCACATTAACAGTGAGACATTGTCAGATTATTTGTGATCTATTGGAAACGGCATTGCAGGGTGTTTGTTTTGCCTTCCAAATGGCTCATAACGCTAGGTAGCTGCGTTATCTAAGCTAGTTATTTAAAAAAGTGGAATAAAGAAAGATGCCTGCTCTTAAATGTAACTGCAAACAATTCTTCTTTATTTAAAATTCTAAACTTTTCTAAAACAGTTAGGATGGTTTGCAAGAGCTTTATTATGAACTCTGAAATGCTGTAAAAAGGAAGCATGATGAACCTAAGAACCTCTGCAGTCACATTTAGCCACTTTAGCCACTTTTTATAACAAGTAAAAAGCTATGAGAAAAACACAGCTGGGGTATTACTGATGCCCTTTCATGGCATGATAATGTGCTAGACATCAGGATGATGTTGCCAGAAGTGTTAAAATGCTTACTTGTTTCATGAATGTTTCTCAGTGATAATTTTAAAGAATAATCATTCATGTTTCTGCTGCAATGGCTAATCAGATGCATTTAGATTAGTCACCACTGAAAACACAGAGGTTTAGTGGAGTGCACATGCTCAGTGATCTACATCTTGTGACTTCTCTAACTAAAAGTGACAAAATTCAGACACTATGTAGCTATAACAATACATGCTTCTTCTTACTGACAACACAAACCAACTAAATTGTTTGAAGGTGGGTAGACCTTGTTAGTGGGCAGCAAATTTGTTATGGATCTACGTAGATCAGTTACAGAAGTAAAACGACAATTGCTGATGACTCGTTATCGCCATAATTAGTTAATTATTTTAGTAGACAATGAAGTTATTTGGTAGACAGCACGGTGGCTCAGTGGTTAGCACTGTCGCCTCACAGCAAGAAGGTCGCTGCTTCGAGTCCTGGCTGGGCCAGTTGGCATTTCTGTGTGAAGTTTGCATGTTCGCGTGAATTTCCACCGGGTGCTCTGGTTTCCCCACAGTCCAAAGACATGCGCTTTAGGTAAATTGAATAAAACAAATAGGCCAAAGTATAGAAGTTTGGGTGTGCACGAGTGTATTGGTGTTTCCCAATACTGGGTTGTGGCTGGGAGGGCATCCGCTGTGTAAAATATATCCTGGAATAGTTGACGGTTCATTCCGCTGTGGCAACCTCTGAAATAGAGACTAAGCCGAAGGAGAATGAATGAATGAATGAAGTTAATTGTCATACATTTTATGTTTACATTTTTGCCGACTTTTATATACACAGCTACATTAAACAATGCGACAAAAACATAATAGAAGACATTTTAACAAAACAGGGGGTTTCTAAACTCCTAAAAAGCAGTGTGTTTGAATTTAAAAGGTGCCATAGAATAAAAATCTGGATATACCTAGGCATAGCTGAATAATTAGTTCGGTACATGGTAATGACATACCATGAGCCTCAAAAACCATAGTTTCCTTGTTCTCATGTAAATCCTGTGATTGTAAAATCCTGGTGAAAAACAAGTAACTCTGAAAAAAAACTGAGACACTGACAATCCACATGAAATTTCCACAGCTCTTACTTTGATTGTTCTGTGTGAAAGAATGGCAATAAATTGTATCTGTTTTTGCGAAGGTTGATATTAATTCCTGCCTCTGTTTTCAGATATGTTAAACCCATAAAATGAGTATCTAAATACATATCTATTGGTATAATTTGTCCACAACACAACTCAGGAGCAAAGTACAGTTACTCTGATGGCAAAAATATAGCTCTTACTCCATCTAGCTAAAACAAACCAACAAAAATGTGTGTGTGTCAGGCACTGATATGAGCTGCAGGAGCATCATTAATATTCAATATTCCAGATATAGTCAAAACCAACTATATCATATTAGGGCCAATTTCCAGGGTTAGAAATGGACCTGTTAAAGCACTTCTGGAGAAATTTTGCACTTTCCTAAGCAACATATCTTTTATGTAGATATCAAAGAGCAGTTAAATATATTGTTTCAATGCATTCTATGGCACCTTTAATATTTGAATAATATGCTAATCATGACACACCTTTTGTATTCTGGGCTCTGCTCTAAAAAAGGTGTGACACAAGGTCCCGGTGTCTAGCAGCACTGCAAGCTGATGACTTATCTGTCGCCGTCTGTCGTCACGGTCAGTCTGACTCATAGGACATACGCTTGGTGTCAGGAGCCGCCCTGCAGTCCGTGTCCCTTTTCTCAGCCACCTCTGAGCTCATTGTGTGACTGTATAAGCCCAGCAATGTTAGCGCATCTGTCCCGGGCCCAGCAACAGGCCCATGTTGATTGATAATTCGAGGCACGGTGATAGTGGGAAACCCCTCTTAAAGCTGTAAAAAAAATTCAAAACTGTAAGCATCTTCATTTGTGAGCCACATTTTCACCAGGCATAACTGATTCATGCTTCCCCAGGCGTCCTCCCCACGGGAAGCGATTCAAAACTGCACGTTTGTTCCCCTTATTATCTCCCAGCTAAGCATGTCGGAAATGGGACACGAGGCATTTCCAGCCTGATTTGTGTGTCTTTGACAGAATAAACCTTTGAACGTTTGCATGAAAGCACCGTGTGAATGTTCTTGACGCAAACATCTATCATCATCATAAAGGCAGTGCTAAGCTGCAAGGTGTCGAGGGAGAGGGAAACACGATCAACGTTACAGATGCACTATCAAACATCCCCTCCTGAGAGACCTGCGTAGAGCAAAGCAGCTGCCGTTCTTTAGCGTCATTCGCTTAAATACAGTCAACAATTATTCCCAGAGTGCCTCAGATTTCCTCGCGCTCCTCCAAGCATTCTATTTCCCTTCTGATTTGCCTCTCTTATTTCTCCCCACCCTGACTCCCCTATGCGGGACGGCGGAGTGGAAGTGTCCAGCAGGGCTTGTCTGGAGGGGGTGCTTCCAAAATGGTAGAGTCTGATAGATGGAGTGGGCATGAAAACGTGTGTGTGAGCAGAATAGTAAAGGAGCCCTGGAGACGGGGAGGATGGAGGCACAAAGCCAGAAAATTGCATTGCATATTTGGTGATTAGTTTACCTCATGGGTCTCTTTCTTACCAGCGCTCTCTGGTCATTCTTGTATTGCACGTATCATCTGTGTTGCTGACATTGCTTGAGTAACTGGTCATTTTTAACATTGAGTATGCTTTAACAATGTTTTCAGTAACTTTCCAGGCATTTGTGTTTGATAGAAATTCAGGCTGAATTGATATGATCAGGTTCAACTGGTTTATTAAAAGGATCCAGTTATTTTGATATAATATATAGACTTGGCTATCCCTAGAATGAGCCTGTGACATATCATGCTGCAAATGCCTTGTTTTGGATGGAAGCAAAACATGCTTTTTTAGTTTGTCTCTTTAAATGCAAATGAATTGCTTCTCCACGTCCCCTTTTCAGAAGACTTTACAGCTTGTGCTTCTGTTACTGCTCAACAACAAATAAAGAAAATGTTTTAAAGAATTGTTTTAACTCTAGATATGTAGTTTTCTGAGCTCATAGACATGAACTGAGAGCACAGAAAGACAAATGTCAGACGATGCTTAACATGAGTATTAAATTAAGTTCAATTCAAGCTGTCAAATACAAAATAGGACAAGTTCACATGATAGTGGCAACAAAGCACATGATTAAAATGAACATTTTATAACCCTCGTTGTTTTTTACTGCCAAACAAAAAACACGATTTTTTTGAAGAAAGCTGAAAGCCAGTAACCATTGAAATCCATAGTAGGAAAAAACAAATACTATGGAAGTCAATGGTTACAGGTTTTCAGCTTTCTTCACAATATCTTTGTGTTTAACAGAAGAAAGAAACTCAAACAAGTTTGGAACAAATGAAGGGAGGGTAAATGATGACAGAATTTTCATTTTTGGCCGAACTATCCTTTTAAATTAGAGATATGTGTCTTGCTGAAATAAAAGCACATGGATTTCAGAAGTTCAGAAAAGGAAGATCAGAAGCAATACTTGCGGATATGCATTACTCCCTTTGGAGTGGATCTTGTGCTTTGTAAAAGAAGTTGAAATGTTTAAAAACATAAAAGACTATGCAACTCATGATTTGCTCTCACTATGGTATGCACCTTTATTCTTCACGCTTTTTTTTTTTTTCATTGTGGGCTACTATAGATTATTTTCCAATTTGTCTGAAATGCTCGTATCGGTTTTGGGTTTCCACAAACCCCTTCTTCTAAACAGCCCAGAGTGCTCTGATTGGACAGCTGAATCGCTCTGAATGAGTGCATTTGTGAACGTCTCAAGAATGTGCCACAGATGAACACTCTTACCGTTATCAGAGGTTTTAGATTTCTAAAGATTTTCAGATTTCAGTTTTTAAAGACTCCTCAAGGAATTCTAAACAAACTATTTATGATATTGTTGGATTTTACAGTATCAGTTCAAATAGTGAGATCCTGATGAAGAGATGATCAAACAGACTGATTGAAACCGACTCTTCAGCACAATTTAAGCAAAAGTTTTCATAGATGTAATTGTTTTGTAACTCTTTCAAAACACAATGTCTCCATAGCAATAACACTACAGATCACTCAAGTTTTGCCTTATGTTTGTACTAGCATTATGCTAATCTTTCATTTATTTGGAATTGGATCAATGTGCTTTTGGCAGGTCTAGATTTTGACCTTTTGAGCTTAAAACCTATGCGCTTTGTAACTGCAGATCATAGATATGAAGCAACATGGGCTCATTCTGAAAAAGTAGAAATATACATTTCTGGAGACCGCGAATTATGTAGCCAGAGCTATGTATGGCTGCATTTCATCTTTAAAACGAACGCTACGGGGCAGTATGACATGTACAACGGGGTTCGAATCTGGTGAAGAACGGTTCCAGAAAGAGAGAGAGACAGGTAAGACAAAAACAGAAGCCAAAAAATAAAACAAACAAGTAAATAACAGGGTGAGAATGTAGTAAAATCTGAATATGGGGTAAAAATCTGAGGGCTTTTCTTTTTCTGGATTGCATTTTAAAACACTACGGTTGGGTTTAGGGAAGGGGGTGGGCAGGTCAATCAATGCTTTTGAAAACACTATTGGTTGGGTTTAGGGAAGAGGGAGGGTGGGGGTATCGGTCGGTTGGTCAGTCAGTCAGTCATTCGACAGCGACCTCTGGTGGATTTACGCGAGAACAGCAGGCACAAATGGCATTTGCAAGAGAAATTCTGAAAAAGCGTACACAGCGGCCACTGGTGGATTTGCGAAAACAAAAACTGCAAAAAAGCGTAGCTCCTGGAAAGTATTTTGCTCTCTCCAGAAATGTATATAGTGGTACGTAATCAGAATGAGCCTGGGTTGATTTGAACACACAGATACATTACACACTAAGGCTAAAGGAAAACATTACAAAGCATCAAAAGGCTTAATTAATTATTAATTAATTAATTATTAAGTGTGTTAATAATAACAGTTTTTGCTCATTTGTAAACTTATAATAAACATATGTTAACCGTACAAACTGTACTGTATATATATATACAGTCCATAAAATGCCTTTTTGTTCACTGTACTTTCCACTGCTCTCAGATCTCCCCATAAGTATAGTCAATTTTCAGTCTTCCCATTGCTTAGTATTGCTTAGTTTCAGCTCAGCTCCCAAGTCAGCGATTCTTTGAGGGGAAAATCTCCAGCCTTTGTGCAACCCAACACACTGAAACCATACTACTTAGAATGACAAATTGCCTGCTTATAAATGCAGACACTGGCAAATGCATGTAAGTTAGTGTGCCCAGCTAGTGCGCTTCTCCAAAGACTGCAAACCAGCCAACAGAAATCTAAGGCCTCCAGGAGATACTACTGATAATTGATTTCAATTGCTCTGCTGTCGCGAGGCGTCTCTGAAACTGTAAGCCACCTGCCGTAATTACAACCTCAAATAGGATAAACCTGTGCGACGTGCCTTTCAGTGACTGAGAAGGAAAGACTGGCAGCCGCAGCGTTCTCCTAAAAAGCAAGTAGGTCAAGCGCTTTCTTTTAATCCTGGCTTAGTCTGCGCCAATGTCTGGTTGATGGGAGCTCTCAAAGCCCCAAAGACGGCAGAGAAAATCCCACGCTCTTCCATACTGCCAAAAATTGTCCATATTCCCTTTGTTTGCAATCAAAGACGCTCGGCTGTCATTACATCACTCAGCGCCTGCGTTCTCTTTGGACTCGGTTCGCTTTGAAACTCAGACGTTGTTTTTGTTGGGTTTGCACAAGCCTGATGTTTGTTTAGTCACAAAACTCCACGGAAAGCAGGAGAGATGAAATCAATGAAAGTCTTAGTGTGAAATCATTTAGCGGTTGCGTAAGGTCTAATAATCATGCAATAAGCCAGCCGACAAAAATGCACCAAAACTGCTATGATTAGCTCGCTGTTATTGCTTGTCATTTGGTAGGCACAAAATACAAGAAATCTACATCCCAGTGAAGTAGAATATCATTATGAAAGCCAAAAAAAAAATGAAAAAAGGTTATCACAAGTTTATTTCTGAGAGGTTAGACTTTCTTCTCTGCAATTTTATACATGCATATTTTTATGTTTTCATTTTGCAGTTTAGATTTTTTCACCCCAGAATTACTTTTGAGATTTTAAAAAAGAAGAAATTTGTGCCAGAATTATTAAGCATGAACTAATGGTAACACTTTATTTTGATGGTCCATTTGAGTATTAGTAGACTGTCTGCTTAATATCTGCTGAAACTGCTCCTTCAACAGACATTTAACTAACTATAAGAAACTTTGCAAGTACGTCAACTTACACTAACCTTAACCCCAACCCCAACCCCAACCTAACAGTCTACTTATAATCTAATGAGAATTAGTTGGCATGTACTGTAGATGCAATGTAACTTAATTCAACAAACGGACCATCAAAATAAAGTGTGACCGAACTAATTATAAGGAAATCATTTTGCATATTGCCAATAGTCACATATACTTTTAGAGGTCAAATAAATAGATTTTTCTTTTATGCAAAGGTCATGTTCCATTAATACATTTAGTAAATTTCCTAGTGTAAATATAACATAATTTTTGATTAATGTGCCTTCCTAAGCACTTAATTTCAACAACTTTAAAGGCTTTTCAGATTTTCCCAGTCTTTAGATTTTTATTTTATTTTTTTCTCATCCAAATATTGTCCGATCTTAACAAAGAATTTAGAAAATCCATCCTTATGACTGGTTTTGTGGTGGGTCACATTTAAGAAAGATGAGAAATAAAGTCAAGATCGCAAGGCATCAAGTCAGAATTGGAATATATAATATGTGAGGTATTAAGTCAGAATTGTGAGACATAAACTTAGAATTGTGAGTACGTAATAATAATAATTGTCGGTTTATATTTCAGACTTTTATTTTCAGAATCATGAGGAGTTTGCAGTTCTGGGTTCATGTCTTATATTTTATATTGCTCATGTATTTTTTTCCAATACACTTAATAATACACCTTACATTCTTTTATTAAAGCTTTATTCTTCATTATGTTACTAGAACAGTTGTATTGCTTATTGTTACTGCCTACTAGCAGTGATGCATCGCCATGAGCATGAAAATACATTTCCATTGGAGTCAAGAATCAGAACATGCCTGGCAAACTCACGGTGGGCCCTGATTGGCTGCTGAGAGATTCAAAAGGCCACACTTTCTACACAATTAGCTGCTCTCCAGTTCCACAGGGCAGAAACAAGCAATGCGTATTTTCTCTGACCGAGATGATGGACTCGCGTGTAAGGCTCTTCTCTAGCAGGGTTCAGCTGTGGAAGTGGGACACAGCATGCGAGGACAAACAGGTCTGAAATGTGTCAAACAGCAGCGGTGGATAATGGTCTGGAGGCTCAAACGTAAATTTGACAATGAATCATTTTGAAAGGATTTCCTTTGCGTGCTTTCACATCCATGCTTGATTTTGCTTGCTTTTTAGACTGCGACGATTCGCTTGTGTCTGAAAATTCATTCATTCATTCATTTTCTTTACGGCTTAATCCCTTTATTAATCTGAGGTCGCCATAGCGGAATAACCCGCCAACTTATCCAGCATGTGTTTTACACAGCAGATGCCCTTACAGCTGCAACCCATCACTGGGAAACATCCATACACACTCATTCACACTCATACACTACGGACAATTTAGCTTACATTTAATTTAGTAGCAAATTGTGTAGGATAATATGGCCATTTAAAGGTTATTTAGTAAAGTTTTGGCTTTTAAAGGAATAGAAATGTCTATTAGGAAGAATGCCCTAAATTGATAAAAATTTTAAATATTGAAAGGCTCAAACACCCTTATTTCCTCATTCTTATGTAAATTCTGTGGTTGTAAAATCCTGGTGAAAAAACAATCGAAACAAAACATAGACTCAACACGGGATCTTTAATATGCACGCCTCATGCTGCATTTGATTGGCCTACTGCATGACGCATACTATATATTGTGTGAATATTTTGTAGCTGTAACGAACGATTCACTGATTCTAACAGTTATTTTGTTGTACATGTAAACGCAGTCATTGGCTTCAGATTTCATTATGATCCCCAGGCACTGTAAGTAAATATGACAGAGTGACTGATGATGATGATTTTATCAGTCTACGCAGCTCTTTTTGCATTGACTCTTGCTCCTCGCTCTCCTCAACATGAACTGGTGTGATCCAGACTCTGGCTGTGATCTGAGCGGCCGGTTGCTAATAGTGACAAAAGAGCGTGAAGAGAATCAGAGCGTGAGGGACTCGCAGCTCCACTGACTGAGAGCCGTGAGGCAGTGGAAGATAAACACACACACACACACACACACACATATAGACACACTAAGACAAGTGGACAAATGCTCTTTTTTTCTTTTCAAAGGTAGTTTCGGAACATGAATGCTTCTGAAGGCAAATGAAAATACTGCTTTGCTACCATTGGAATAATTTTGAAAATGTATTCAGATGGAAAATTGTTATTTTATATTCTAATAATATTTCATAATATTATTCATTCATTCATTTTTCTTCGGCTTAGTCTCTATTTCAGAGGTCACCACACCGGAATGAACCGCCAACTATTCCGGCATATGTTTTACGCAGCGGATACCCTTCCAGCTGCAACCCAGTACTGGGAAACACCCATACACTCTCGCATTCACCCACTCTCATACACTACGGCCAATTTAATTGATTAAATTCATACACAGTGCATGTCTTTGGACTGTGGGAAAAAACGGAGCACCCGGAGGAAACCTGCGCAAACACGTGGAGAACATGCAAACTCCACACAGAAATGGCCGGGACTTGAACCAGCGACCTTCTTGCTGTGAGGCGACAGTGCTTACCACTGAGCCATCGTGCCACCCTCATAATATTATATTATTATTTTTTTTTCAAGTTAAATTCAAGGTTTTCTATTAAGTTTCATTCATATAGATAATGAATTGCGTTATGGGAACTTGATCTCTGCCCTGATAGGGTTTAATGTTGAAAAATTTAACTTTATATTTTAAGTGACTTACTGACATTTTTTTGTAATTTTGAACTATATTGTATAACAAATAATATGTATGGAAATAAATCTGTGCAATAACAGAAAAAAAAGTGCTCGCAGCTCCGTACCCAGTTTTTTGTACATTAATTTACTACAATTGTTTTTTAAAGAAATGTTTTTTAACTTTTCAACATCAAAAATCCAGGAAATGAACAGATTTTTTAATAAAATATATTGTTTAACTGCACATACACTGCAATTTTGGTCCAGTGTTGAGCTGAATTCTGACTTGTGTGGCTCTTCTTTGAATTGGGTTAAATTTCAGCTTTGCAGTGCTGTGTTCGTGCAGTGTAGAGAGGCTTCTTTTTTCTGACATGTCAGAAATTTTGTGAGTTGTACTCAGTGACAGAAACAGGCACACGTCTGGGGGTGCGATGGTGCGATATTAAAGGAAATATTTCAGAATGTATTTAAACATTTAAAAGTGTACAATATTCTGTTCATATATTTAAGAAATAAATCTGATAAGAAAAAAAATATATATAGTGAATTTAAATTTCTTCCTTTTCACGTGAGCTTCACACTCCTTAGGGGACCACCATTAAACGAAGAAAGTGTTTAGGAAAGTAGATCTCCAGGAACAGGATTGAGCACCCTTGGATTAGAGCATAAGCATGAGTCCTTCCAAATTGAGTGTTATACCAAACAATCCCAAAGTGTTGTATTTTTGACAAAGTTCAAAAGTCCATTCGAAGTGGTCAGGTTTGAGCACTTCAATTTAGAGTGGCAACTTTTTTTTCAGGGCACCATATCCCATTTGGAAGACACTGATAGTGTGAGAATAGTCAAGTCGCCACTGACCAGTTGGATCGTATAGTGTGAGCACATGAATTGTGAGTTTTGGCTTTACACGACATGCATTATTCCTGTACAGTTTGAGTTGGTACCTTGCTGAAATTGTAAATCACACAATGTTTGCCCGGCCTAACCTGACTAAGGTCTGTTAAATGTGCAGTTGGGGATTTTTGTGTGGTATCCCACAGCATTTAGCTCCAACCCCAGTTAGACAGACCTGAACCAGCTAATCAAGCTGGTGTGTTGAGGCAAGTTGGATCTAAAGTATGCAGGACAGTGGCCCTCCAGGACAGGGTTTCTACACTGCTATATATTATATTACAAGGTATATTATTTTTGTTCTGTTTACAGTACAGACCTAGCATGCTGAAGCTAATGCCAATCTCCATGTCTTATTTGATTGATCTCGGGCATTTTTACTTTTGCACATTTTATTTTTAATCGCTTGCTTTAGCATAATACACTATCGACGTGTGTTTTTTTCAGAATTTTAGGTTCAGCTTCTACTCTCTATATCTGCCACAGTGCTCAGTTTTTTCTACATTAGCAGTGATTGCTAATGTAGTGTAGCAGTCCATCCTAAAGGCTTCACTTTTGCTCTAGACACATCTTTCATAATCATGATTTTGATTGTGTAACACTGTAAGTACTGGAAATGTATAGCCTTCTCTGTGTTTGTGATTCATTGTATCTTCTATCATAAAAGTACAGAAAGCTTTTTGTACCCCATTGGGAAGCATTTATGCCCTCAGTGTTGCCATCATTGTGATGTAATGGGACGCACTCTCTTCCTTTTCTCCAGAGACGGTCGTCCGGCTCTAAATCTGGCCCTGTCACACTTGCATAAAAGCTCAAATTTAATTTGCAGCCATTTGTGTGTTTCTGCCTCACAGTGAATAGGACTGTGGCTATAAATACCTGAGATGCAGAGGGACGGAGACGCTGCGCATAATCAAAGAGAAGCTCAGCAGAGACAAATAATCAGGAGAGAGCGAGAGGGAAAAAGCAGTAAATAATGATTAGAACCAGGAATAGAGGGAAAATGGAATCATAAATCAATATGGAGCAGAGAGTAGAGGATGCTGGGAAACTAAAGGAGCGTTCAGCAGGTGGTGTGGAGGACCTGAAGAAAGTGTCCCCCTCGATGACTCATTTA
>CAIGQW010015581.1:1024034-1036836 GCA_903798125.1 Danio choprae | reverse complement strand
ACACACACACACACACACACACACACACACACACAGGAAGAGAGAGACCGCACACATCTCTAAAACCAATTAGGCATATGTACTTCAATAGACTACAAAAATACGGACAACAGCTGTACAGTAATATTCAAAAGTGTTGCCAGTGCTTTTGTTAATACATGAAAGGCATGAAGTGTGTCATTTCCAAGAGGTCTCTAATACCTTCAGTAGCGATGTGTGACATGAAAGCCAGACAGAGAGACAAATGTAAACCGGTTTTATCCTATTATAAAGAGCTTTCCAAAAAATTGGTCACTTCTGGCATAATGAAATATTTGGTGCTTCAGTTTCAGCCCATTTTTGTTCCGCAGCAGTAGTTTTTAATCTTTATCACTCCTCATGTTTTCGGGTTTTTAATATGTTGTGTTAATGCAATCTAAATTGAAATAATTTTAAGACTCCCCTTGGTTCAGAACCACTAAACTAATAGATTTTATTATGCTTCATTTTGTTTTGTAAAACTGTATACAAACTGAATATAAAAATTTGCATAAATATATTATTAGTATTTTATCTTCTAACAATATTTTACAATATTATTGCTTTAACTATATTTTTGGACTATAGATTTTAAACTAAAACTTATGGAAGTCTATCCCTAATGGCTTAGTTTGTTTCCATGTTAAATTCAATATTCGGTTTAATATATTTTATCTACATTTTCATATTGTATTATGGGATCTTAATCTCTGCTCTAGTATTGGTTTGTAAATTAAGGTTGACAATCGCCTCACAGCAAGAAGGTCGCTGGTTTGAGCCTCGGCTGGGTCAGTTGGCATTTCTGTGTGGAGTTTGCATGTTCTCTCTGTGTTTGTGTGGGTTTCCTCCGGGTGCTCCGGTTTCCCCCACAAGTCCAAAGACATGCGCTATAGGTGAATTGGGTAAGCTAAATTGGCCTTAGTGAATGAGTGTGTATGGATGTTTCCCAGTGATGGGTTGCAGCTGGAAGGGCATGCGCTGCATAAAACATATGCTGGATAAGTGGCGACCCCAGATTAACAAAGGGACTAAGCCAAAAAGAATAAGGTTGATTTTATAGTAAATTCTTAGCTTGTGAATCAAGCTTGTGAATCAATCTTTTTTCCATATTCTATATTCCATATTTTGTCTACTCAATGCATGCACATGAAACCTAATATTTAAAACTTTTAATGTACCCATGTGTGCCTGAAATAAGACTATAATATACAGATTAGTACATTTCTTTTCATTACCCTACCATTAGTACACTGATGGTCACTAATGATTTTTAAAATAGCATTTGTATTAAATCTGTATTCATAAAATTAAATCAAGAACTGAGAATTGAATCAAGAAATTAGATATTGCGAATCCAAATTGAATGAATTTATCAAAAAACAAACAAACAAAACTCTATTTAGACTAGTACAAAGCTTTTTTTTCACTCATAACTTCCCAGTAGGCATTTTGATCTTAAAACGACATTAAATAATACTTTAAAAATCCAAATCAAATTTATGTCAAAACCTTGATGTACAAAATGACAAATTACATACAAATTTACACTGGATTCTGTATCCCTACATTGCATGTAAACTTGATGTCAAAACGACATCAAATTAACATCTAACATATTAAACGTAAACAGATTACAGATCCTGTAATTGATTTTTGATGTGTTTTCGACACCAATGTTAGATGTCAATTTGATGTCTTTTTTTACATCAAGGTAGTCAGTTGACATCAAATGGATTTGCATATTTGACATGTTTTTAATTGTTTGTCATTTTGACATTAAAGTGTGCCCGCTGGGTTTTGAAGAGACGAAGCTCACTGGATGTCAATGAATCATCTGCATGGGTTGAGCGTCTATCTTTGTGCACACTATAAAATTAAATATATTTCAAAAAGCTGTTTCACTGGGTAAACTGAAAATTCACTAATGTACACATAAAAAGCATAGTAGCTCATCTAAAATGTTCACTAGAGACTCTCCTGCATCCCCTGAAAACTATCCAAACAGTGTGTGTTTTTTCGAGCAGTATTTAATTAAGCAAGACCCGATGCTCCATATGCCCCACTGCACCGTCAGTCATTAGCACAGGCACGTGCGCAGCAGGATTTGTGTGTGACTGCGGTGCAGATGACCAGACGCACAGAGCCCTCGGACGTGACCTGAAAAGACTGAGGCCAAGTAGAGGTGAGCTAACGAGGCATGAGCAAATACAATGATCTCAGGCCCAATCGTTCAAGGGGAGCAGGGTCTAGACAACAGCTTTAAAATGTCTCAGCGAGGACAAGACTGTGATTTCTGTGCGAGTGAAAGTTTAGAGAATCTTACAAATAAATATATTAGCAATTTCAGATACAAGGATTTGAGCTATTGGAACAGAATGTTAGGGTGGCAGAAGAATGTTACGGCAGAAGTACATGTTAGTGGCTTTAGGGAGTTACATTGGATGGTTTTACAGTATGAGTACAGGAAATCTTAAAAGGATATTTCATCCAAAAATTAAAATGACCTCATCATTTACTCTCCCACATGTGGTTTTAAATTTTTATGAGTTTCTTTCTTCAGTTGTACAAAAAAGAAGATATTTTGAAAATGCTGGTTGCTGGGACCCATCAACTTCTATAGTCAACTCAAAAGGTCCCAGCAACCATTCATTCATTCATTCATTTCTTTAGGCTTAGTCCCTTATTTATCAGGGGACACCACACCTGAATGAACAACCAACTATTCCGGCATATGTTTTACGCAGCGAATACCCTTCCAGCTGCAACCCAGAACTGGGAAACATCCATACCATCTTACATTCACACTCATACATTACGGCAAATTTAGTAATCCAATTCACCTATAGCGCATGTCTTTGGAGGGAAACCTGAGCATAACCCACACGAACACTGGGAGAACATGCAAACTCCACACAGAAATGCCAACTGGCTCAGCCGGGACTCCGTGCCGCCCCCAAGCTGTTTTGTGCAATTCCTAATAAGCAAGCTTTTTTACTTTGGTGCTTGGTGAGTATTAAAGAGAAAGTTCACTTAAAAACGAAAACGTAATTTACTCGCCTTCAGGACATACAAGATTTAGGTGATTCCTCCTGTGTTCCTTGGTGATTTTTTATTTATTTCAAAATGGTAGCATACCAAAGCAAGGATGACAGTACTGTACAGATATTTAAGTAGAAAGAAATACAAACAGTTAATAATACTTCGAAGTATATTTAAAAGAAACACAACATACATTTAACATTTTACATTCCTTGATGATTCCTAACAATTCAGTTGAATGACTACTGACACTTTTAGAAAAAAACAAAACTATATAGGTAAAAACAAAACTAAACATGAACAGACTAAAGCTCATCTGAGAAAGTAGGTTGGAGTTTGGTTTGGGCATTCAATACAGCTTGTCAAAGCAGACTTTCTGGAAAAAGTGCTGATGGAACGTGATGACATTATGAATATGCTATTATGTGCATGACATCATCTACAGACATTTAGCAACTTTTTATGCAGGCTTTAGCAAATTTTTATTAAAGAAATTTGGCAACACTGTCATATCTCTGTACAGTCTGTCGAGGTCAGATGTGAGTGAAAACACGAGCTGCATTGTAGTGGAAAGCAGCACAGTTTAAAGGGGTCATCGACTGAGAGAACTCAAAACGCTCTCATTAATCTAAAAAACATCTAATATTGAAGCCAATCTGGCGAAATTGGGGTGGAATGAGGCACTTTATTATATAATAGTGTTTCTAAAGTGCTTCTACATCACTGTCTGTTTATAGCTCCGTTCTTTATTCTGTAGGTAAATAACAAGAGGCAAATGCAGAAACCAAATGATAAATATGCTTTGAAAACAACATTAGGAGAGTATGAATGAAGTTTATTTTAATGACATTCCAGGCCATGTCAGTACGAACTTGGTCTATTGTTCATTTCATTCAGAAATGCAGATTCACACACAATTTGAGTGTGACTTAAAAGCTAAAAAGATTTCAGATTTAAAGCTAAAAGGCAATATGGGGCTGTGCCGACTGTATTGGATCCAACAGAAATGTTGCACAACACAAATGGGTGTAACCATTTTTATTACACGGTCACTAAAGTGAGTAAAGTGAGCCTTGTCAAGTATGGTTTTACCCAGTCCTTTGAAAATCAACCCATCCAAGTGCACACACACATTTTGAGTGAGGAGGAGAGTACACAAACACACACAGTGAGCATACACCCGGAGTATTGCTTTGTTATGGCAGATTGTTTGATGTGTAATTAGTATTTATAAGTGTTTCTTAAGTCTAAATCACAGCAGCATCAATCAAGACTGGATGTGGATACAACTGCTGCAACTTTAAAATAGTTTTAAATATAATGGAAATATAATGGAAACCATTAGCCAATCATACCCCCTTGGCGTTTACTTCTTTAATCCTCCATGTCTATTCAATTGGTGTGTTTTGCTGAGAGGTATCAAAACCCAACAGAAAGTAGTTTACTACCTTTAAATTGTTTTTTTTTTTTTTTTTTTTTCAAAAAGCCAGTCATGACCTCTGTAAACAGAATCTATTGAATAAAGTGATATAGCCTTTATAAAGACATTGTTTATTTTCAACAATAGATTGTTTTCTCACAGTGTACAGTAAATAAACAGGACTTTATTAGAGTGGTGAATTGTTCAAACATCCACATTGCTGTGATCCCATGGCTTTCTCAACTGCTGTTTTCTGGCAATTGTCAGTTTTGTTTTTGTTACAGACAAAGTACACAGCACACATTTACATATTTATCTTAATGCCATAATTAGCAGTGTGGGCAGCGTCAAGACGTATACCAGCCCACCAAGCCTTTTTATGCTTAATAAACATCTAACTGAATTTTAAACATAGTCTTAGCTAAAACAAGGCTAAATTTGGGCTGTCAGTAAACATCTACTACACTCAAGAAATGACATTTGCCGTTTGCTCTACTATTTTTAGTTGAACAAATTTACGAATCTGTATATTATAGTCTTATTTCAGGCACACATTGGTACATAAAAAGTTTAAACTACTTATTTAATATGAGCTGAAACAACACAATTCTTGAGTTTTACCAAATTAATTATGTTCAATCCACTTTAATTTGTAAACACTAATAAGTTGTGTCAACACAAATCGATTGTTTGGAACCCAGCATTTTTTACAATGTAGACATCTAACAATAGTCCAAAAATAGACTAGTCATCAAGTAGACAGATTCATATGTTGTCATTCTTTCCTGTCTAATTGGATATTGGTATATTCCGTTCGTAATTTGAACTTCTTTTTACCCCCAAGCGAAAAACAGAACAGAACGTATTATATCAAGGCCCATAGGTTTCAGAGGTGGTTTCAATTGCACTCTTCATTCAGTCAGAAATCGGGATACAGAGCACAGGCCAACAACACACAAGTGGGCTTTGGTGGGTTCACACACGGCTCCAACATTTGAGGAGCATGCGAGTGTGGGGGGCAAGGAGCAGACTGGCTGGTATGTTTGTTAGCACCCATGACATTTATCAGGCTAACAGAAAATGTCAGTGAATGCCAGATGTTAGCTCTGGTTATGATGCAGCTCTTGAAAAGCCTAAACTATTGATCCACAGCCTTCCTCCATCTCCTCTCACCCTGAACCCTTCACTTGCTTTTCGTTTTCTCTCTTTCTCTTGGCTCTTCTCCTGCCCTGTACAGAGCACCCGGCCTCAGTCAGAGATCACAAGTCAGAGGGCTGAACAGTGAAACAGTCAACATTTACTCTTATTTCTGCACCTTTCTGCTGCCGTTCATGCTTGAGAAGAGCTGCCCCGTCTTGAGGGAGCTACATATCATACAATAAGATAACATGAATTATGCATGTTAAGTGTAAATGCTTTGAGACCCATGCTTTGAGAGCCACGTTTGGTTATCCACGTGAATCAGACAAGGACAAAAAAATCAGACAAGGACAAAAAAATCGGATCACAGTTGCTTTCACTCACACTTCCTGTGACTGTTTGGGGTAGCATTAGTTGTTCACATTGCAGGATGGGTTACACGCTGTATGAGTTTACTATAAGAAGAATTATGCCTCATTCACACTAGCAGCGACTTTGTAGCTGCCTGTCACTCTGGGTAGCGATCTACTGCAAACGCAGGTCTGTGTAGGTCTACAGCACGGAGGTCCGGCCTCTGCAGGAGCTTGGAGAGGATCACGTGAGTTCTACTGGTGCTCCTATTGGCTGCCGCTCAAGAAAGTCGCTCTTCATTTGCATAAAGTTGAAGGATTCTCATCTTTGTCGTAGACGGAGGTCACCGGTGGTCACTCACTCTCTGTTGAAATGACTGGTCGCTTGTAATGTGAATGAGACTTCACCCGACAACTGATCCACAAACTACATTAAAGAGCCAAACATGGACGTGAAGTGATAAGATGAACGAAAGATCACATATGAGATGGGAAATGGTACCCTGTTGTGGTCAGTGCATGGTGTAGCGCAAACTGCATGGGCCCCCCACAAGAGTGAATGCTTGGCCCCTGTTGGGTTCATCAGTGCTGAATCTATATTGTTTGCAGAGTCTGCCCTACTATTAATTTGTCAGAATTCATTATAAACAACATAGGCTATGTCTAGTAAATATGAATATGAAAGTGAAACTGAAACGTGCAGACACAGCGAAAGATTCTGTGATATTTTTTTCATCATAAAAAATAAATAAATGGCACCCAGAGACTTGTCATACAGTTTTATTTTAAATTTGGTTTTGTATGATTGAGTGAAGTGGAACACATTTGATGTAGGCCTATTTATTTTATTCATTTTATATATGTCTTTTTATTCTGGTGGTATTTTATTCATTCATTCATTTTCTTTTCGGCTTAGTCCCAGCAGAATGAACCGCCAACTTATCCAGCATATGTTTTACGCAGCGGATGTCCTTCCAGCTGCAACCCATCACTGGGAAAGGTGGTATTTTAATATTGATTAAATCTAACCAAACAATCTACAACTATTTTATTTTAATGTTTAATGATCAGTCAGTGAGTGTCAGTTGTCACTCAAGAAAATAACAAAAATTAACAATTCTAACCTTTTGGGGTCCCCCATCACACAGGCCTTCATCTGCTGCCTTAAATGACTAACTTTGTGATGACTTTTCTCAAAACCTATGGCATTATTTGCTTCAATACTTGTGTTTTGCTGTGAAGCTACACAAAAACGTGTAAAAAAATCATTCTTATTTTATCTCAAGAACAATCGCAAAATCCTGAAGGGACCAATTTGCAATTAGCAATACATTTTTTTTATTATTCACCTTTTATTAACATTAAAATACTAATATTTATTATGTGTTAATGTTAACTTAAGATTCATAACAAATAATATTAAGAGTTACTTCATTATGTATCAGCAAATGTTATTAACATAACCAAAATTAATAATTCCCTTAGTCTTTTTTTCCCCTTATTAGTTTATGTGGTTAACTAGACATTTTTCGTAAATATTAACTAAAAGAGTTTTGATTTATCATTTATCTGAAGGAATCTGAGTATTATTTGAAATATTGACTCTAGAGGACATGTAAAAAAATTTCCTTTTTATCGGGAGAAACATCTGGGAATTGGAAGACATGTCTGCATCTGCTCACAGTGTTATCTAATAAGAATTGCGATCTCATTAGTGAGTTTTCTTTCCTGCGGACAGGATCCTTCCCAGGAACACTTTGCATCACCATCAGCCAGCGGAATAAACCACTGAGCTCTGAAATGGAGCAAAAACACTCGCTGTTCAGTTTGAGATCTTCTCTTTGTTAAGGGAAGAACTCGGCAAGTTACCTTGTTCATCCTGTTGACATAATGACAGGTGAAACTCTGGTGAAATGTCCTGTTCACTTTGCATTTTTCAGATGCCTGTGCAGTTTTGCCACTTGTCCCCTGAAATGTGGTTCATGCAGTGAAGTGGCGAATGGGTTTTGTGCATGAAGCATTCAGACATACAGAGACAGCAGAGTGGAGCTGTTTTCAATAAACTGACAGCCTTTCAGACGTGCACATCTTATGTCAATAATAATGTAGACAACATGTATCTGTAGATGGGTTTTTTTTTCTGAACATGATTGGTTGATTTTGTTTATTCCTTGCTTAGTTATTTTGTTATTGTTCAGTCTTGCTTAATCGTATTGTTGTTTAGTGTACTTCATTGGTTGGTTGTTGGTCTTCTTTTTTTATATTATTGTTTGTTAGGCTTGTTTTCTCAGTTGTTGGTAGGCTTTTTTTAATCTTTTGTTGTTTTTGATCAGTCCTAATCATGTTTTGGTTTATCTTTTTTGCTCATTGTTTGTTTTTTGTTAATCACTTTTGCCATTTGTTGTTGTTGGTCAGTTTCGTTTGATTACAAATTGTTATATGTTATCATTTTGATCATTGGTTGTTGTTGTTAGTCAGCCTTGTTTAATCACAAATTGTTGTTAGTTATCATTTTAGTCATTGGTTGTTGTTGTTGGTCAGTCTGGTTTGATCAAAGAATGTTGTTAGTTATCATTTTACTCATTGGTTGTTGTTGTTGTTGTTGTAGGTCAGTCTGGTTTGATCACAGAATATTGTTAGTTATCATTTTAATTATTGGTTGTTGTTGGTCAGTCTTGTTTGATTATAGAATCTTGTTATCATTTTTTTAGAGATGGCAAAAGTACACATATCCTTTACTCAAGTAGAAGTACAGATACTCATGTTTAAAACGACTCTGGTAAAAGTTGAAGTGCTGATTACACTTTTGTACTCAAGTAAAAGTAAAGAAGTACGGCCTGAAATATGTACTTAAGTAAAAAGTATTCATTACTACATGTTTTAATTTCGCTAGGTAAATATCCGGTTTCCTCCCATGTATCATCATCCTGACGCAAACTCACAGCGTTCATCATGTAGTTTTGCAGCTGTTGGATCAAAAACAACAGCTGCCATTTATGTTCATACACTCTAAAAATAATTCTGTAGGCCTATCCTTATTAACAATGACTTACATTTTACACTGAATTCTGTCTGAAATATATTGACTTTTTTAAATTTGATATATTTGAATATTTTGTATTGAACATATTGAAAATATATATTCTCTTGCTCAAATAAATACTTATCGTATATGACTGCAAACTATTATTATTATTATTATTTTTTGCTTTAGCAGCTCATACATAACCCGTTATTTTAGTGTTTTTTGTTTTCAGGTTATTGTGGATATTTTATTTAAGGGATAAACATTAATTCCGTAAATACATTTATTCTATGCTAAAAGCTACATACACAGACAATAAATTCAGGATCTTTTGCATTATATTTTTATTTATGAATTGCCCATTATTGTTACTTTTGTTGTTGTAAAACATTATTAGAAAAAACATTAATTAAAGAGTAATATGCCTATATGTAAAATCATATAATCAATAAAAATAAAATCAATAAAGAAACTGTTGAACAGCATAAATTTTGTATTAGGAAATATGAACTCATCGGAAATTAAGGAAATACATCTCAATGCATAAAGTTTTTATAAAGTATTTGATTGTTTTAGTGTTAAATGTATAAATCTTTACAAAAAAAGCACTTTTTTTGCGGTATTAGAAAGACCAGAGAAATCCCGTGGACAAAAGGCTCTAACCTTAAGCATCTACATAGCATATTTTTAAATGTGTCTCTCTTGTTTACCTGTGATCTGATCGAGCAAAATGTGTCTTATTACCGTGTAAACAGGGCAGCATCAGTCATGTAAATTCGCCGTCTTCCTCTGTCTCATCTGCATAGTCATCTCGGCTTTCTCATAGTAATCTTCATTAACTAGAAACATAAGGCGCGTGATAGCCTTGGTTGAAAAAGGCGCACAGTGCAGCGTGCGGCGCGCAATGGCGAAACATAGACTGACTGCATCAAAAACATGTCAAGACATAATATAGATCGTGCAAACAAACACATGAAAACGAAAGTAACGAGCCTGATTTAAAAATGTAAGGAGTAGAAAGTACAGATATTTGTGTAAATATGTAAGGAGTAAAAGTAAAAAGTTGTCAAAAAAATAAATAGTGGAGTAAAGTAGGCTACTGATACCAGAAAAATCTACTTAAGTACAGTAACAAAGTATTTATACTTCCTTACTTCCCATCTCTGCATTTTAGTCATTGGTTGTTGTTGGTCATTCTTCTTTGGTCACCGAATGTTGTTAATTAACATTTTAGTCACAGAATGTTGTTAGTTTTTTTTAAATAAGAGAATGTTGTTAGTTATCATTTTACTCATTGGTTGTTGTTGTTGTTGTTGTTGGCCAGTTTGGTTTGATCACAGAATGTTGTTAGTTATCATTTTAATCATTGGTTGTTGTTGGTCAGTCTCGTTAGTTTGAAACAGATTGTTGTTGCTGGTTAATGATTTTTGTCATTGGTTGTTGCTTGTCAGTGTAGTTTAATCACAGATTGTTTACTCTGGTTGTCGTTTGTCAGTTGAATTTAGTCATGGATTGTTGTTGGTTAGGTTTGTTTACTCATTATTTAAATTTTACCCATTAATGGTTAAACCTGCAGCTGGAAGGGCATCCGCTGTGTAAAACAAATGCCAAAATAGTTGGCGGTTCACTCCGCTGTGGCGATCCCTAATAAATAAGGGACTAAGCAGAAGGAAAATGAATGAATAAATAAATAATGGTTAAACCTCTTTAACTACAGACTGTTGTTGATTAATGTTTACTTATTGGTTGCTGTTAGTCTTCTTTACTAATGGATTGTTGTGGTTTAGAGTCTTTTACACATCTGTCCATCATTGTATCTTCAACGAGACTGTATTAGAGTTTTCAGTTTTATCATAACATCAGTTTGATTCACAAACATTGACTGTATGGAAATAACTTGAGGGAAGGCATAAAATCTTAAAAAAACAGAGAAAACTTCTTTCTGTAACCGTCTGTGCTGTGATGAGCTGGAGCCCAGGCTGTTGTAAAGGATGAACTTCAACAAAGAAACATGATGTGCTTTGCCGGTGTGCACAATAATGTCTTTTTGTTGCTGTTGTTAGGGATGTTTGCCACCAAACGTTTCTCCTATTTTTACATAATTACCGGCTCCTGTTGAAGCCATTAAGCTTTGCAACGAATGCAAAGATGATTATAGTTGTAATTAGCTTCATGAGAGCAGCGAGCAGCAGAGAGAGATTACGCTCCATTCAAAACACATTCTAGTGAACGATTCTAAAGGCCCACTAGCTTCAAAAAAGCATGCGTTTCCCAGGAGTCATTGAGACAAGCAGTAATTTTCTGAAGAACCTGCAACTGTGCAGGAAACAAGAGATACAGTATACAGTCCTCATAAGACGCTCAGGCTATTAGTGAATAAATAATGGACAGTTTTGACAGAATGTAAAATAAGCCAAATTATTCCTGTTATGCTTGAGAATACAATGTTTTTGATTAAGCTTTTACAGTACAACTTCTGCTAACATTCTGAAAAATAATTTATTTTTCAGTTGATGTCACACATACATCATAATACCTATAGGTATATGTTCAGCATATTTGTGTGGCATAATAATGTTTAATCTAATAGCTATTGTGACTGGATTATAATAGACCTATACCTATTTGCCTACCAATATCGTTTACTTCATGTTTATGATCATATTAAATATCGATATAAAAATGTAATATTTAATGTGTTCATTTTAATGTCTCTTGTGTGGCCTAATGGGATAGTAAAGTGTTCATTGTATGCAAACTTCAGAGACTCGCTGAGAGTAGTAGGTCATCCAGGTATCGACTTGCCTACTGGTTTTCCGAATACAATTTAAATTGAGACATATACTACTCTTGTCATGCATTGCTTTTCACATATAAGTTTGCTATTTCAAATCCAGCGAGAGTCTGTTGTTGCTCATTTATGTAGCTAGGTTATATTATAATAATGTTTGGGAGTAGGCTAGCCAAATAGCTTTTGTGGCTAGTTTATTTTTATTTTTTACCAATAATAAATATCTGTAGTTTATTAATTGCCAATATTATCTAGCCTACTTTATGAAGTTAACCATTAGCTATTTAGCTAGTTTTTATGACCTAATTGGCATTTTTATTAAACAAACATTAACTGGAACTGTTTTTAGTAATATACCTGCCGATTTTTGAGCCTATTAATCTATTATTTACTTATATGTGTGTAAATCACTTAATTTCAGTAATATATGGACAATTATGCAAATTTTTGATTTATTGTAGATCTATAGTGGATATATGATATGAGAGACCTGCTATAGTTTGTTTACCAAATAAGTGGATTTTACAGTTGCAGAGAGGACTTAATGCACTGCAATTACAAAAAACATCAGCAAATTAAGAAAAGATCTTCATCGGTTTGGCCGCAAACGTGTTGCAAATCCTCACAACCCAAACAAATAAAGAAAATGAGCTGCATTTTCTCACAACGCAAACAATTTAAGAAAACGTTTTTGGGTCCCCTTGAAACATTTCCGCTGTGTTCCGTTTTATTTGCATGTGTTGTGAGAACATGCAGTGCATATTCTTAATTTGTTTGCATTATGAGAGTTTGCACCAGCTATGCTGTCAAACCGATGAAGATGTTTTCTTAATTTGCTGGTGTTTTTTGGTAATTGCACGTGCTTTCTTAAACTGTAGCGCGTTAAGCTCTCTCGGCCACCATAGGATTTACATTTAAACATTATTTGAAAGTTCTTCACTTTCTTGATTAAAATTTGTGTGTGTGTGTATGTGTGTGTGTGTGTGTGTGTGTGTGTGTGTGTGTGTGTGTGTGTGTGT
>CAIGQW010015581.1:971579-1024024 GCA_903798125.1 Danio choprae | reverse complement strand
TGTGTGTGTGTGTGTGTGTGTGTGTGTGTGTGTGTGTGTGTGTGTGTTTAAAGCTCCAAATCATTCTACATAAAACCAGATTTATTTATTTTTTTACAAAATTAGTATAGAAATAACAAAAAAGGTCACAGATTCTGTGTGGCCCTGGTCTTAGATAATCCTAACTGAGATTCCAGTGCTATTCTGATCACTGAACTAGAAAATGTCCCCAGTTTGCACCTCAGAAATCTGGTCACCGTATTCTGCAGTACTTTTGCCAGCAGGGTGACCACAGAATTATGAAATGAGGTTTTCATGAGGAGACAGCATCTGTGGCGCTTTTGTGTGTATGTGTGTGAGTCTGTAGAGCAGCTGTGACGATGTGCTGTACTTAATGTGTACATTAAGCGGGAGAGAGCAGATGTGGCATGTTTGGCGCGTGGTGTGTAAACAGAGCGGGTGAGTGTATAAGCAGATCCCAGCAGATGGCACAGTTACAGCAAACCAGAGAAGTGAAGTCACCGCAAATTCAAGTGGCAGCTGCCCCTATTCATGATATACGGCCTGCTGCTGACTTTTACGTTCGCACTCCATACCTGAAAATTAGATTTTTGTTGATTTGGTGTAACACACTTGCCGTTCCCAGCTCGCTGGCGTGAAGGAGGGATCTGCTTACAGACGGTGTGGATGAGTAAACCACGAAGAGCATATTGGGTGAACAGAATGGCAGAAGCAGACATGAAAGAAACACAGAGCTGAGATGGCAGGAGATTACACTCGTCAACACTGTTGTGGGCCGAGGCCAAGGCGGCGAGGCGGCATCTGCCAACTAACTTTGAAGTTTGTGCATGAATATGTGTGCGCTTACCAATAGTTTCTTTACTGTACTGTGTGTTTAGGGTCAGTCCCCCTGTAATTTTTGTTTCCCTTCATACTTCGAGGGAGAGTTTATGGTGACACTTCAGATTAGGTCACAATTCACAGTATTTACAAACTATTAACTAACACTACTAGCTTAATAAACTAGCTGTTTATTACACATAAATTAGCAGTTTCGCATATTTTGTGATTCATATTTTTTATTTTCCCCATTTAGTTATGCTTTTGAATTGCATTATGGGGCCTTGATCTTTCTTTCAGAATCTTTTATGAACATTTTAAATAGTTGAAAGTGATATATTGTCTGGGTTGGTGTTGTATATTATGATACAAAAACCTTGTAATAAACTGCCAGCACATTTTCTGTAATTTAACAGACTTATTTCTTTATATATTATACATTATATTATTTTAAACTACTAAAATGTCAATAAAAGTCAAGTGTAGAGTTGAATTTTCAACATAAAAAGGCGACTGAGCAGAGCTCAGGCTCCCATAATGCAATTCACAACCGTAAATAAACTAAAACACTTGTGAACCACAAAATACAGAAACTGTTCATTAACAGATATTTGTTACAGTGTAGGTTGGGTTTAGGTTTTGGGTAGGATTAGGGATGTAAAATAAGATCATACTTTATAACTACTAATGAACAGTTAATATCTTAATAATAGGCAGCTAATAAGTCAGTAGTTAATAACACGAATTGTGACTTAAACTAAAGTGTTACCGAGTTTATTTACTCACACCCATGTTCTTCCAAACTTGTATAGTTTTTCTGCTGATCAGAAAAGGAGATAATTCGAAGAATGTTGTTAAACATAAACTTCCTCATTGACTTCCATAAAGGATGGTGGGGGGTATGTAGGCTACTGTGAAAGTCAATTGGGACCAATTGGTTACCCATATTCTTCAAAATAATAATTTTTTTTGTGTTCAGCAGAATAAATAAACTTAGAAATGTTTGGAACAAGTGGAGGGTGAGTAAACAAAAACAGAAGTAACATTTTTGGTTGATTTATACCTAAAAGCAAACGTTGGAGAATGGAAAATGCTTTTGTGATTTTTTTTTTTTTTTTTTTTTTTTTTTTTTTACACATTTTGCTGTGTTCTAAAGTTCAACAAATCCAAGACCAAGGAGTCATATTGTGAGTTTTTAGCTGAATTAAAAGAAATACAATTTTATATCAGCAGCATTGCAGTAAAGTGGAGTAGACTGCATATTTTACATTCTGGATGTGTTATATGCAGAATTGTGTTTTTAAGGCAAAACGTTATGTGCCAACATATAGTAAATATTGCAGATTCCTTAGAAATGATGTGTGCAGAAATCCATGTTATCTGGACCCATTGCTGATTCCTATTAAATATTTGCAATATTTTTAAACAAGATTATGGCTTGATGAAATCATGATTTATGTAAATAATACTATTTTACCTTTAACTTATTTGTTTAACTTTTAATTTACCTCTTTCAATATGGGTTTATTCCAATCTCAACCTCAAGCATCATAATAAACGTGTAATACAGCTTTATTTTTTAGTTACTATTGTACATTTTTACCATGATTTACAGAAGACACCTACTTAATAATCATCAAGCGTTGCAATAGTTTATATAGCAAAATAATCTTTAGAACAAGAATCATTTGATGACATTTAAGAATTTACTACATTTAAGAATTACAGTGCAGCATAAAAATACTAATTAATTTTTATTTTGGCGACACAGTGGCTCAGTGGTTTGCACTGTCGCCTCACAGCAAGAAGGTCGCTGGTTTGAGTCCTGGCTGGATCAGTTGGCATTTCTGTGTGAAGTTTGCATGTACTCCTCATGTTGCCCCGGGTTTCGTCCAGGTGCTCCGGTTTCCCCCACAGTCCAAAGACATGCACTATAGGTGAATTGAATAAACTAAATTGTCTGTAGTGTATGAGTGTGCATGTGAGAGTGTATGGGTGTTTCTCAGTACTGGGTTGCAGCTGGAAGGGCATCCGCTGTCTGTGTAAGACATATGCTGGATAAGTTAGCGGTTCATTCCGCTGTGGCGACCCCTGATCAATAAGGGACTAAGCCGAAGGAAAATGAATGAATGAATTTTCATTTTATGTTGTAATACTTCTCTTTCACTCTAACCATCAATCCAGCCACTTCTCTGTCGTTTTTAATAGTAATAGTATCAAATATAGTATAATGATCACTTATGATTAGAATATGTTGACTTTATTTTAAGGTCCTACTATTTTGTAGGATTGTTGAACATTAATTAATTACATGGCATGTTGATTTCCACCCTTTTATGAATATGTCAGACCTGATTTTTAAGTCAGTTTAGCTTTGTAATTCAGAAATAATGTAAAATAGGCCAAATCAGTCAAATAAACCAGTAGTCATAACTAAAAATATATATTAAATACACAACCTATATTCCAGAAGATACAATAATTCAATGAATGTCAGATAAGTTATGCTGTATGTAAATGTACACTAACTTAGGTCAAATGTTTGTTTATTTGTTTTTAAACATTAAAACAGACACTTTGTTTCCATTTAATATGCTTTCTACAGTATGTGAATAAAATATCTTTTGTAAATTTGATTTGATGTAGACACTGTTTTTGACTCACATGATAAAAGTATATGTCAACAAACAATACTTATATGTGAAATTCTTGCATTTAACATGAATATTACAAGTTTATTTATTTACTGACAGCTGTTTACATGGGCTAGGTCTGTCACTGTTATATATCTGTCAGGCCTTATGTGTAGAATTCAGAAAAATCGCTGCAACCTCGTTTATTTAGAAGACTACTGTTTTTACACATTATGTTCTACACAACACCATCTAGTGGTGTAGTCGCGTCATTACACATTATTTTATATATATATATTTTTTTTTTCATTTTCTCAGATACTGGCCCTGTGAGTCCCATTTACCTCCTGTTGACCTCAAAGCCTCTGTCCTGTGATTATGGCTGAATGTAATTTGCTCCTCTCAGCACCTTGCTTTTTACGTGTCTCAGCTTCTCTCATGAAAGCATCATAATTGAGCTGCAGGTATGAAATGTGACCCAAGATTGTGCCTCGCAGTGTCTAAATATTGTGTGATGTTGAGCTCTGGAAGATCACAGATAATCAATCGCTGACGGTTGCTGACACACAACACCATCTCCATCCCTGCCTAGACGACAGGCGCCCGTTCCATAGCCCACTGTCTCCATCGGCTTCAACACAGGATCACAAACGGCAGACTAGACTGGCATCCGCATGTCTCTTCAGATCATTAGCTACTTCCAGTCATGAACTGAACCATATTTATTTTTTAAAAGTCACAGTTATAATACAGTCAGATACTTAATGTTTTCTAATTAAAATCTGTTTTTTTAATTCAGGTTTTAAATTTTACTATATATTATGTATTAATATGAATTCGCTGACATTTTAAATTACACATCAAGCACAACTAAAGCTGTGAATAAATCACTTGAAAATTCTCAGCTTTTTTGGATTTAACAGATTCATTACATATGGGTTTGTGTAAAATGTTCACATTTGTTTTATTATAAAAAGGTCTGAAAACACTTGTTTTTTTTTTTCTTTTCTTCGGAAATTGGTCAGAAGAACATTTTCACTTGTCATGATTGAAAATCAGGGTTATTCTTCTAATTATGTATTTTTCTCTGTCTGAAAAGAAATATCAACTTGTCTGAATATATATTTTCTTTTTTAAGGAATTACATTGTTGCATTATATATTTGTATCTTTTGACTATTTAGTGAACATCCCAGCAAAGCTTCGAAACTCTGCAGTGTTGTGAAATGTGCTTGTGAAACAAATTTTTATTTCAATTTTGATTTTCAAGGGTCAGTGTTGTCTGCAGTTTGACCATTTGGACATAACTTGAGAGTTAAGGAGTCCGTGTTGTTGAACAAATCTGTTAATTATGTGATAAATGAGTCAAAAGAAGACAGATCTTAAAGAATCAGTGTTGCCGAATAAATAGGTTAGGTCAATAACTAAAATCATTCACTGATTAAAACATTTGTTTGTTTCATGAATCAAATGAGTGAGTGTTTGTTGACTAAATCAAATGAGTGAATGACTGACTAGATCAGGGGTCACCAAACTTAATCCTGAAGGGCCGGTGTCCTGCAGAGTTTAACTCCAACTTGCCTCAATACACCTGCCTGGAAGCTTCAAGTATAAGACTTTGAATGGCTTGTTCAGGTCTGTATATGATTATGGTAGAAGCTGTAGGACACTGGCCCTCCAGGACCGAGTGGGGTGACCTGCACTAGACAATCATATTTTGGTTTCTTATGGAATCAGTATTGAGTGAATTGGTTGAACCAATGATTCACAACTGATTTTTAATTCATTTATATTTTGCTTCTGCTTAAGGAACCAATTTTGTTTGAATCATTTATTTAAATTAACCATAAATTTAGACACTTGTTTTGTTTATTAGTCGATATTTGCTGAACAAAATTGAATGAATGAATGTTTCAAATGACAATATGGTAAGCATCACTTGTTGTCATCTACTGGTGAAATTAGCTAACCTACCAAAAGAGTCTGGAAAGAATTTATACCAATTAATGCATGGTCTATCTCAAATATAAACACAGTGAAGTGGAGAGACAGCTAAGAAATGTTCTGACAAAAGCACCACATAATAGTAGTAGTTACAAGGAAAGCAACACCAAAATGGAATTTAAAAAAAGCATTGCCACAATGCTGCTACTGTCACACATTCACAAAACCTTAATAATTAGTATTGCAATGTTCAGTGCTCCTCAACATTGGTTCAGAAAATACAAATATCCCACAAGGTTACATTGTCAGGCAATGTATATTCAAAATGGAAACATGATAGTCTGTGTAATTGATCCCTTCTTGTGTTTTATCTCTCCCATCTTTGTTTACTGTCATTTTCCACATCTGAAATGTAAGCTGTCTAATTCCTTCTATGCTTCCAATCTCACACTATTTCTGCTTTCCTTCCTTTCTGCATCTGCACCTTTGCAGGTACATCAGAACAATGTATCTGGGCATCCAGAGCCGCAGACAAAAGGAGAACCAGCGACGCTTCTACTGGGCCATGATGTACGAGTATGCCGATGTCAACATGCTCCGTCTACTGGAGACATTTCTGGAAAGCGCTCCACAGCTGGTGCTCCAGCTCTGCATCATGATCCAGAAGAACCGGGCCGAAACGCTACAGTGTAAGGAGTGCCTCAAGGCTCTGTACTGAGACCACTGACATTTCAAACAGTACTGCTTTTGTGTGTCTGTGATGAATGCTATAAATATCACAGGGGTAACTTTGAAACCTTGATACAATAATGTTTATACTCCCGTCTATACACTGTAAAAAGCGATTAGTTGACTTTAACTTTTTTTTTTAAAAGTGAGTAAATGTTGCTTTTAAAGCAATTACGTTGTCTTAACTAAAAAAGTGAGTACACCTATTGCCTGAAAATTATTAAGTAAATGGACTATGTGGGGCAGCACGGTAGCGCACAATCGCCTCACAGCAGGAAGGTCGCTGGTTCGAGCCCCGGCTGGGTCAGTTGGCATTTCTGTGTCAAGTTTGCATGTTCTCCCCGTGTTCGTGTGGGTTTCCTCTCAGTGCTCCGGTTTCCCCCACAATTCCAAAGACATGCGGTACAGGTGAATTGGGTAAGCTAAATTGTCCTTAGTGTATGTGTGTGAATGAGTGTGTATGGATGTTTCCCAGTGATGGGTTGCAGCTGGAAGGGCATCCGCTGCGTAAAACATATGCTGGATAAATTGGCGGTTCATTCCACTGTGGTGACCCCAGATTAATAAAGCGACTAAGCCGAAAAGAAAATGAATGAATGAATGGACTATGTGCCAAATTAATAAAGTACCAAAATAAGGTTGTCAACTTGACAGTTCCAAGTTACAATGGGTTTGCTTGCTTTTTTAAGGCAACGGGTTTAATCAGTTTTAAGTAACTAATCACTTTTTAAAGTAAAGACAGATAGACAAACAGACAGGTGGATGGATATGATATTTGAATAAATATGAAAATATATATTATTTATATATTAGTAAATATATTTAGTCATGTTTTAGTATTTTGTAAAGGTATAGCACAATGCTATTATAGGCTGATAATTTAGGTAGTGGGAGTTGTTTCAAATCTACTTGATTTGCTTTGCAGTAGTGTTGGTAATTTCCTGTTAAAATATTGCTGCAAATGCACCAGTGAAACATAAGGCTTTAAAACAGCATGATGCATGGTCAAAATCTGCAGGTTAGGTTTGCTTTTGACAGCACAATATGATCAACTGGATCTCACAGCTTTTTGTTCTATTAATTCATCAGCATGTCCAACAACCATCTTAATCTTTCAGAAAGCTGGACAAATCATGACAATTCCATAGTGTGCATCTGGGGAAAAAAGGCTGACCTGTGGATGAATCTGACAGTCTGAGCCCTCCCTAGTTGAGATTTTTTAAATGATCAACTGTGTTTGAGGGAAATTTATTTATTTATTTTGTATTTTTTTCTGCTGTGCAGCAGATAATGTGAGCCGTAAGACCATTTTTTTCTGTTTGTGGTGACAGCACTGCCAGAAGTGCAGATGCTTTCATGAAGTTGAAGTCTGAGCTCAGCAGGATGAATGATAAATATCTTAGAAAAGAGATTAAAAGAACAAGCAAGACGTATGTGTTGTAGAGGTGATGAGATGACAATGATAGAGTTTTATAAATTAGCAAGTCTGGATATAGACAACTTATGTATTTATCACAGTACAGTACAGTCATTTTTCACCCTAAAAAAAGAAAAGAAATAATCACAGCCCTGGAAGTTACTTGTAAAAGACAAAACAAGACATATAAAGTTTGTCACTATGGGTTTTACTTCTAAATTATAATATATTAACTAAAAAAAAACCCAGAAATGAGCTGCCCGTACATTTTCTGTTATTGTACAAATTTGTATAAGGATTATTTCTTAGTAAAAATAGGTCCCAAAATGCATTTCAAAAGAGTAACTAAAAGAAAGAACACCAATGACTCACAAGTGACTGTTACTTATAAAGTATTTTTATAGTACCTAGAAAGCCGTTGTATAGAAACCCCTGAATGTGGCTTAATGCATCAAGTCAGTGAAATTAAAAGAGTGATAAAAATAAAAGTAATATTACTTACAAAAGTGATATTAATAAAAGGTTTATTAATAAATTGTACTATGTGCAGGGAAGCAGATGGCCAGAAAAGACACTTCACATTAAGTATTTCCTCTCATAGAAAACTATTATAGTGAAATTAAAAGTCCAAATTCAGCATGTGTCTTATTGTTGATGCAACTAAATATAGGCCAGCAGATATTAATGTTATGAACTGCACATTAATGTTTTCTTCCTGTAGAAATCATTATGAGGGAATCACTTAATGTGACTTGATGCATAAAGAAAGTGACATTAAAAGACCAAATATGGTATACAGTTTATTAAAAATGTTTATTATGTTCACACAAGCTGATGAGATCAGAATATAAATACAATCCATTATATTGCATGTTGTGTAATTGCAAGCGTTTTGCCATAGAAAGTCACTCACTCATTTACTCACTATCCTTGCTTCATTTATCAAGGGTCGCCACAGCGGAATGAACCACCCATAAAAAATCATTGTTTAGAAATTGTTTCAAAATTCTTAATTGAACACAGTCATATACTCCTGATATGGTTAGGACATTAGTCCTGTAATAAAAACCGAATTTATGATACAGATACCATACACCCACAAAAGAAATCTATTCTCATGCTGTTGTTCTGTTGTTTTTGAATGAATGTGTTACAACAATCTACAAGTTATGGTCTCTATGTCTTGCTCATTGACACTTAACTTCCAGATTCATGGATGCTCCATACGTGACATGATAAGACATGGATGTGTTAATGATGAATGTACACAATTTCCTGCTGAATCCATTCTAACAGTTCTAAAATAGAAAATCTTAAAGGGTTAGTTCACCCAAAACTGAAAATTCTGTTATTAGAATTTTACTCAACCTCATTTCGTTACAATCCCCTGAGACATTCATTCATCTTCGAAACACAAATTGAAATATTTTAGATGAAATTCAAGAGCTCCTTCATCCTCCATAGACAGCAACGGTGCCAGGAAGTTCAAAAACATTGTGAAAACATTCCATGTGACTTCAATAGTTCAACTGTAATCAAACAAAGTTCCAAGAACACTTGTGCACCAAAAAAACTGTAAAAACGGAATGTCTTCTCTCCTGCGTCAGGTCATCAGGGTGGACGTTTACTATGGTCAGTAGGACGTATTGTCATTAGAGTCTGCAGTGCAACACACAACATGTCTTATTGGCCAAAATAAACACACACCCTGATCTGATATGGAGGACATTGGCGAACAAAGTTGTTTTTAGTTTTACAGTGTTTCTGGAGCTTCATATGATTACTGTTGAACCACTGAAGTCTCATGGAATGTTTTGACATTGCTTTTGGTTCTTTTTCTGGACTTTGAATGTCTCCGGACCATTTCTGTCTATGGAGGGTCAAAAAAGCTCTTGGATTTCATCTCGAATTTCTTAATTTGTGTCCTTAAAATGAATGAAGGTCTCGACATGAGGGTGAGTAATTAATAATAAAATGTTAATTTATGGGTGAACTAATCCTTTAATGCACTGATTGAGAAAAAGACAAAACCACCATTCGGAAGATTGATGTAGGATCTGATCTCTTATTATTTTAATTTTGTTAATTTCAATTAATTTTGAAAAGAAAAGCTTGACCATCCTTTGATACTCAATCCTGATCATGATTCATTACATCTATGAGCACAAGAATATTTTTTTCAATTTCCCTTTTTTGTGATATCAGTATGTCTCTGTGTTGTCTAGGTGTGTCGGCAGTCACGTCTCTCCTCTCTCTTTCCTGGGTTCTGGCCTCGTACCACAAGCTTCTGCGTGATTCCCGCGATGACCAAAAGAGCATGAGCTACCGGGGAGCTCTGGTGCATCTCCTGTGGCGGTTCTTCACCATTTCCTCTCGGGCGCTCTCTTTCGCCCTCTTTGCCTCGGTTTTCCACCTCTACTTTGGCATTTTCGTGGTGCTGCACTGGTGTGCCATGGCCTTCTGGGTAATCCACGGAGGCACCGACTTCTGTATGTCCAAGTGGGAAGAGGTGCTATTCAACATGGTGGTCGGAGTTGTCTACGTCTTCTGCTGGTTTAACGTCAAGGAGGGAAGGACCCGATACCGCATGGTGTTTTATTACTCGCTGGTGCTGGTGGAAAACACCATCCTTACTGCTCTCTGGTATGCCTACAGAGACCCGGTCGCTACGGACTCTTACGCCGCATCTGCCCTGTGTGGCGTCTTCCTGTGCTTTGCTTCCGGAGTGGCTTGCATGGTTCTTTACTATGGGGTCCTGCATCCGATGGGCCCCCGACTGAGGGTGCTGGCCAGTTCCTGCTGTGCCGAGCTCCTTTGGGGCCTCCCCTTACCACCTGAGGCTGAGCCTATGGCACCCACTCCAGGGCCCCGGGGCTCCCAAGCAACCCCGACCAGGGGCATGGCTTCAGGGGACTACACTGAACCAGAGGAGGCCGCCACAGACACTTGCCTGCCAGTGTTTCAGGTGAGATCAACTGAGCCCACAGATGCGTCGGGACGGCCCATTCCTCCAAAAGGGCCCCTAATCAAGATTGATATGCCCAGGAAGCGCTACCCAGCCTGGGATGCTCACTTTGTGGACCGCCGTTTGCGGCGGACCATAAATATCCTCCAGTTCATCAGCCCCAACGCGGTGGGCATCAGGTACAGGGACGGACCCCTCCTCTATGAGCTGCTCCAGTACGAGTCCTCCCTATGAAGGCGTGCGATGATGCCGCTTTTCTCTGCTCTCTCGACCCTCTCTGGTTCTCTGGTTCCCTTGGTGCTTTTTTCTTCAGAGTTTTTATTGTTTAGTTGTGCTCTCAAGCTACAAGAGTGCATCTAAGGTCTAAACAGAGAATATTCAACATATATTTTGACTAACACAGTGTAGAGTTGAGGAACAAAGTGTCCGAAATACAACATTCCCTAGTTTGGGTTACTCTGGTGTGAATGTTCGACTAATACTGTATGTATGTTTGATAGTGTTTGTGTTCCTGTCACCTTTGAGATGTGCATGATGGGAATGATGGAGGAACGTAGTCTCTCGCATCCTCATTCTGAATTTGCTTTTACCATTTGGTGCCTATGTTTTTGTTTTTTCCTAAACAGTTGTAATGACAGCTGATCTTAGATGATGGCAAGGAAAGTCACCATTTGCTTAGACACTAAAAAGCACATTTGATTGTCAGATAAAGCACACAAAACACCACTCCTGTTCTCCAGTGGTTAAAGGGGAAGAGGCTTGAAATTGTTGTCAAATTGCTTTAAAAAAAGAACAGTAACTTTTTGAGCAAAATTCAGTGATGTCATGTAAAAAATGGTGTCAAATTTGGATGTTGGCCTACCATGTAACACTGCCACTGCTATTGTAATCATGAAGGGCCTTAATATTTATCTCAACATGTATTTTCCTACTGAAACTCACTTGTGAAGTGACATCGATCATTTCTTTTATATATGGCCCACTATTATATATATTTAGCCCATCTGTAGCATGTGAGTGCATTTTATGAAAGCTAGATTGAATAAATGGTACATAATTTCATATTGTTTAGGATAGGTAAGATTTTATTTAAAGTTATTAATAACTTTATTCAGCAAGGATGCATTACCTTGATCAAATTCCAAAAGATTTCAGTTTCATTTTTCTATTCATCAGAAAATCCTGAAAAAAAGTGTCAAAGCCTCCACCAAATATTAAACATCACAGCTGTCTTCAATATTTATAAGATTTATTTCTTGGTCACAAAATCAGCATATTTGTATGATTTCTAAAGGATCACGTTACACTGAAGACTGAAATAATAATGCTGAAAATGCAGCATTGAACTCAAACCAGGGACCTTCTGGCTGTGAGGCAAACGTGCTTACCACTGAACGACTGTGCTGCCCAGAATCAAATACACATTAATCTATATTAAAATATGAAACTGTTATTTTAAATCTTAATATCATTTCATATTTTTCATCAAATAAATCAGGCTTGGTCAGCATAAGACAATCTTACCAACTTATATGATTTCTTCAAACACAGTGCTATTTGTTTTAACCCATATCTATTGTACACTGATGAACGCTAGAAAGAATTAGAGGTACATATTTTATTATATGAGTCATTACATATAAAAACAATAATAAAGTTTTAATACTTGGTTAACATGTTTTGTCACATAACCCTCAAAAAGTGCTTTGTATGAGTTAACATGTACAGTAAATTAATTAGTTTTATCCAAGGAAAAAAATAACATTAAAAATGACTAAACTAAACTCAGTTATTTTGAAGAGTTAGGTCATGTTAAAACTAATCTTTAGGGTTGCACATTAGCATCATTACAGTGTAATAATGAAAAGAAATGTGTGGTGCTTAACTGTAACCTTTAGTACTCCTCCATCATTCCCTGTATAAAATAGCATTGCTCTGTCCACTTAAACCTTTTCTTTAACAAAAGGCTTATGGATTCTCAAGAAATAATGTGTAAATGGTATACCATTCACATTCAATATGTACAATATTCATTTTTATAAAAGAAAAAGGTTATTTTATTTGAAGTGTGCAATATTTCGGGGAGATGTCCTTGGAGAAAAAGGCTTTTGCTTGAAGTTTATACACCACCACTGAATGCATGCCATTAAATTGAGGATTGACTGGGTTGCCAGGTGCCAACCAATGAATGAGGGCTTCTAACGTAATGGATAATTGAATCAATCATCCCACTATATACGTTGTTATTTCAGTATCTATACATGGTGCACTTAAAACAGAACAAACTTGAGGGTTATCCTCAAAAAAGCCACTTGTTTACCTCCAGTGAGGTACTCCCCGCTCCAGATTTCATCAAATCAGTTGAGAATAAAAGAGGAAATGAATGTGAGGGCTGTCATTTCTGTTATTCACCCTGACATTTTGTTTAGAATCCAGGCAAGATATGGCAGATGCCAAGATTCACCACATGGGCTGCTGCAAACCTCATTTGCGTCTGCTCAAATTTCCCTAGCAGACTTCAGATTGGGTGTAGTAGATGAGGTGGAAGAGTTTATTTTTATTTTTTGCCAGGGATGGATAAGAACAAGATAGACTGCGAGTGTGTGAATTTATTTGTGTGTATTTCTGTGAGTCTTACCTTTTCAGCTCCATCCTGGGTTGCTGCTCAGACTCCTCCACCCTCTCATGCGAGCGTTATCTGGGATATTCAAATGCAAAGACTATGTTTCAAGATAACAACTCAGATTTATAACCTGGCCAAAGGGAATCAGGGACGGGTAGTCGGATTTCATGCAAGGAATTCTAATTCTGAAACATCAAAATTCCGTAATGCTCACAATATCAGGTTTCGATTCCTGTTCCTGGTTCCCTTCTAGTGCCTGTAAGAGTCACCGGTATTCCACTCCTGTAGGTGCTTGGCACATTAATGCACTGTTGTTTGCTGGGAAATCACCAACCCTTTTATGTTATTTACTCCTTTTTATGGTTGCGTGAATTGGCTGCCTGGCCTCCTGTGAAATGTTCATAGTCCAATTACAGCATTGAGGTAAGACAGACCAGGTGATATTTCCAACTACACTGTGATATTTTCTTCTATTGTTCCACTTTAGCATTATGTGTAGATGCCAACATTGCCATATTTGAGCAGGCATGGGGAATGATTCCACCTAATTCAGAATTGGCTCATTTCAGATTACTGCCTTACTAGTCAAAGTTACACATCAGATTAGTGGATAATAAAGTCACATCGCCATTTGTACACGTCAAGGGTGGGATGGGTGAGTGGGACCAGTCTCTAATAACCGATTCTTTGTGGTGCCTTGTCTTTTTGGGTGCTCCTGTGCAGCCATGGCAGCCCATGCAGCAAACAACAACGGCAGTGTCTCTATCTCAGTTCATGTTTCACTCAGTACTGTAACAAGCCAGTCAATTTTGCCCCGTACCCATGCAGGACATGTAAAACGAAATCAAAAGTACTGAAAGGCAATACTTAACATCTACTTGAATGTTGGGTTAGACACTTTTCCTGGCTCCATCTGACCATTCGCAAGGGTTTCGTTTACGAACAAACAAAAAAAAAAGAAACGAGATTGGTTTGTTTGGGTACTAAATGACAGTTTCGATGAAGTTAGCAATTTATTTAATGATTGTTAATGTACTTCTGTCTATGCCTTCCTCTGTCTTGCAAAACGAATGAGCTGTAGTGCCAACAAGTTAATCTTTTCTCTCTGTCGTTTGTCTTGTGAACACAAATGTCTAGCCAAATGGATTTATGCCTGCAAAAAAAAGAAAAAAAAATGTGTGTAGACCAATAAGAATAATTGAACTTGGGTACGTAAATATGGTGCTCACGTGGTTGAAAATTCAAACGTAAATCTGAGATGGCATTGGACACATTCTTGAAGGCCTCCAGTGCTGAACCATCTTCAGACTGCTTCAACATCCTTTGGATTCTTAGCATGCTCACAAAACTGCATCCTATATGGTGACCCCCTCAAACACACTTGCATGTTTATTTCAATGCAACGTCCCACCCATCACTCCAGGGTTCTCTAAGAGCATCCACACGCTCATCCGATCCAGTGGTTCCGCAACGATCAGTATTACTATAGAGCCAAAAGTTGACCACAAAACGGTGCATTTTTGTTTCTTGACCTGGTGCTTATCAACATATTCTTAAGGTGCTACCACAAATGTGGACTGCAGGACCCCCGTTGTGGCTCACTAAGCAACGCCACCATCCGATAAACCTGCCTCTTTAAGCTCTTTACGGACACTTCTCTTCTCTGGAAGAACAAGCACCTCAACAAGGTTTACAGACAACATCTCTTTTTGAAATATGGTGCCATTTATTGCTTTTCACACTGCACAAAGAAGCACTGGTGCAGCGAATATGTTCATTTTTTTACTTCTTCCCCAAATTTCTGTTCACGTTTATGTATATTTGTTTGATAAAAATATGTTTAGGTGTTTAAAATCTGCACTAGGATTTCTCGTAAAAGATGAAAATGCATCATTTTGACATCCATCCACAGGCCTAAAAGTACTTCTGATAAAAATGGGATCGCTAAACATGTAGAAGGTGATTGCCGTGTTGTATATTCCTGTCATCTCTATGTCCTAAGCCTATGTGTATTTCTTCCGTTATTGTAGAGCTGGCTGTATATTTTGTTGGGAAATGATCTTATTAATAATGATTATGGTTGTGGGATGAATTGCTGCTGATTTTAGAGTTGTTATCCATGCTGTTGGAGACGGGTAAATTACCTGTGAAACAGATTGTGTTAGATTGTCACTGTATTTCAGATATGGGGTATTGACGAATGAAGGCACAAAGTTATTATTAAGTAATTGATTTTCTACTAACTGTAAAATTTATTTTTTCCTTAACTGACTGTACACATTAATTATGTTGAGAAAATAAGATTTATTTGATGTTGTCAAATACAAATGGAAGTAAATTGTTTTGTTTGATTGCCATTATTTGAGAAAAAAAACCCTGATGTCTAGTAATAGACCTTATTTTTGAAAAAGAAAACAAAAAACATTATTAATACTCACAACATATGGTGCTATGGTTGTTTTTGTAAACTTTGGTTTTTAGGTCAAAAAGGGAAAATCAAAAGAATATGTTGAGCCTTACTGTAGATCTATATATGAGACTGTTCCTCTCTGAAGACTGGAAAAATAAGTATAGTATTTGAAAAAACGAGTACATATATATACAACCTGTATGCTTTACGTTTATGCACAATTTGCCCAATGACAGATCAAAGTGGTTATATACTGATGTATATGTTCAGATGTATATGTGAATGTATACTGATATGATAGAGATAGATTTCCCAGAGTAACAAATTGTTGTTTAATAAAGATATTACATTATTACATTTTTATCATCAGATTGCTTCAATCGAATTGCGATGAAAATATACATACATCGAATTATAAAGCCCTACAATATATTAAGAAACTTTTTATTCATGTGTTGTTATTATTATTATTATTATTATTATTATTTGTAATTATTATTATTAAGCATACACATGCCGTAACTGGGGACTGGGGGGTATGATTTTAAATATTATATCATTTTGGAGGTGATTAACCACCATATATGGTATTCATTCATTCATTTTCTTTTCAGCTTAGTCCCTTTATTGATCTTAGTCCCTTTATTGATCGCCACAGCGGAATGAACCACCAACTTATCCAGCATATGTTTTACGCAGCGGATGCCCTTCCAGCTGCAACCCATCTCTGGGAAACATCCACACACACTTATTCACACACATACAGTATGGACAATTTAGCCTACCCAATTGACCTGTACCACATGTCTTTGGACTTGTGGGGGAAACCGGAGCACCCGGAGGAAACCCACGCCAACATGGGGAGAACATGCAAACTACACACAGAAATGTTAACTGACCCAGCCGAGGCTCGAACCAGCGACCTTCTTGCTGTGAGGCGATCGTGCTACTCACTGCGCCACCGTGAGGCCCTATTAGTTAAATAATGTACCACCAGTAATGTGCCACCATATATGGTATGGTAAATATACAAAATGGCCAAATACATTTGCTATAAATTATTATTATTAATAATAATAATAGCATTTATATGATTTTTTAAAGAAAATACATCACCATGTAACATAGAAAAGATAATTACTAAACATATTTACCATTTACCCTATTTGTGTTATATATATATATATATATCCATTAATAAAACCTTTTTGCTAAAAGATTAAAATTAGAATGGTTGCTTGTTTTTAAACATAAAACTTTTTATGTGTTAGTGATGTTGTGGACAATTTAGAAGTTTGCTCCATTTTTAAAAGTAACCCCTTAAAAAGTTGCTTATAAGTCATAATGGAAAGACAATGCACAGCCCAAAGCTACACAGAGTAATATAAAACCTCCCATCTTTTTTGTTTATTAATAATAACGTAAGTATTTATAGTATGTGCTGATGAGGTTTTCTGTTTGTCTCGCAAAGCACTATGGGTAGACGTCCTACGCCCAAAATGGCGGCAGGATTGAAAAGTTTGTTGCTGTTTTTGTTTTATTTTATTATATCTGTTCGGTCTCTGTCCCCCTTTTAATAAATTCCAAGTTTTACCTCAACAAACAAGGTCACTCGTTTCTTGACGGTCCACGAGCACGTGATTCTGGATCGTCGGTTTGTTTAGTTAGATCGCCGAAGCGCCGCTGTTGACGTGTAGGAGGCAGATGGCAGTAAATTTGTGGACATCACCACATCCAATACAGCGAAAATGAAGAGCATTTGTACGTAGAGATGGAGGAGGATGTAAAGAAAGTCAAAAAGGTAAGTTAACGCTGTAATGTTACCAGAGTTTACTCGTGTATGATACAAAAACTGGTTAGTAGCTTAAAAGTGTTGGCCTAACCACGAATAAACAGCAATGCTAACTCCCTTTTAAATCATTCGTGTCTGTATTTATTCCATAAGTTATGTTTAGAGTAATTTCCACTCGTTATCTTGTAACCAAACTGGATTATTAAAGAAATAGCTGGTGCTGCTCGTTAGTTGTGAATATGCGCAGCCCAAAGATAAACACTGAGAATCTCAGCATGTGACTTTACCGTGATTGTCAATGATCTTGCGCTTGACATTTCCTTCTGATTCTTGGTGGCTTTTGGTAAAGTATTCATACTTCACTCAGATTTGTACAGAGCCCCCGTATGGCCACGTAGGAAAATCTATACTGGTCTCTGGAGGTTGATTTCGTGATTTGCTATGTAACGTTAACGTTGGTAAATACAAAAAACAAAAAACGATCCGTTCAGCATTGAGGTAAAGTTGTTTTTTTATTCATACATTTGTGCAGTGACAACTTTCCTATATTTTTACAACTAGAAAATACTTTCTAGTGTTTCATTTAAATTATCCAGGCATGCTTATATTTCTAAACTAATATTTTACAATAGTGAGGTAAAGTTGGTTTTATATTCGCACGTTTGTTCAATGACAACTTGAGACATGCTCCCTATATTGTTTACAACGCTACTTTGAATATTCGTTCTGAAATCGCATGCAAGTATGACTTCAAAACAACATTAGCACTATTTAATTGACTGAACAAAGTACTTTGATAGTCGTTGGCTGCTAATATGATTCGCCTATTTAGAATAGGCAAAGAATACTTTTCTGAAGTTATATTGTTAAGGAGAAGGTCAGAATGTGCAAATATAAATCCAGCTTTACCTCCATTTTTATAAAATGTATATGGTGTGTGTAAACAGTTGTTACACATTTAAATTTGAGCAAGTGTCTTCTTACATGGTCATTATTTATTTCTAATGAAAATAAATATAACCATCACATTTTAATGTACACAAGAAAAAAATATGTGTGTGTGTGTGCGTATACACACACACACACACACACACCATTTATTTGAGATGTAAGTAATATGTCCCATTATAATCATTAGTTCTACTCAGAGAGCAGACATTTCTGAATTAAGTGAATCACTCCAAGTTTGTGCTTGTGTGAGACTTTACAAATCTCTTGGAGTACAAAATTGTACAATTTAGGAGTACATGACAAACTGAGGGAATAGTTTATAAACTAAAAGTACTAATAAATCACCTATCTGGCCTTATAGGTGGTCTACGCAGAATAACTTTTCTTTCAGATGACAATTACAGCTGATTTAAGGAAAGGCAGGATCACTGACAGGACTTGTGACCTTTCCAATCAGTCCGGTGTTGTGTGCTTGCTGAGCTCAGTCTTTCCTCCTCATGCACAGGGGAGAATGGAGGGCTGGGCTCTCCAAAGACTCAGACAGGATGTGACGGCCCTGTGTCTGCCTCTTAATCACCACCGCGGGCCGATAGTTTCTTTCCCTTTGCCACAGAGGACGCATAACATTCAAACTAAGCAGATCTTTTACATGTACTGGAGTTACAGTCCATCTGGTTGGATGTTGCAAGATCATTCGGTCAGTTATCTTATCAGCTACTGTAGAATGTATGTTTTTAGTTGTCTGGTTTAGCTAAAAGGGAAGGTTTCCTCAAGTGGCCACAGGCTGGAGCTGTTGAGTCGTTTACGTTCAAAGAAAACTGTCGAAGAGTTTGTCTGGTCAGTTTGTTTTGTAGATGACTGATTGAGAGAAACCAACTGGAAATCTGCAGTCATGATATTGAATAGTTGTACAATGGTTTGTAAAGCACACAGCAAGTCTTACAGCACATATGTTATATAAATAACTACACATAAATATAGGCAAAATTGTACATTTATATTTGCAAGTATTTCTTTAAACACCATTAAGAACTGACATGATGGCACCAAAAATCATTCAAACATTTGGAATCAGTAAGTTCATCTGTTTATTTGATTGTTTTATTTATTTGAAAGAAGGTCATTATACTGATCAAACTGGTAATTTCATTAATAATACAGTAAAATTATTAGAATTTGAACTTTGATGTGACCAAACATGAAAGATTGCTGTTAATTTTATGTTTGCTGGAAGCTAAACATATAATTGCATGTTCTTGGAAAAAAGATGACAGTACTGGTGTATCTCAGTTGATAAAGAGGATGTCTTGGTCTATTTGGAAAGTATTTTATGACTTTTTGGGGAGTTTAGATGGTGACTATTTTATGAAACATTAAGAGCATATAAACTTGACATTTTATTCCTGTATTATTTAATATTAATATTATTTTGTTTTTATTTTAAAGTGTATGAGGGTATTTTGAGTTTATGTATTATTCCTGTATTATAATTTATTTATTTTGCTAAACTGAACATTTAAATCTTTCTCAAATTGTATGACAAATAAAAATTGTTGTTCAAAAAGAATTCAAATAATTATAATTAATATTCTGAATCTGAAATTATATTACAATGTAAAATAAATGCAAATATATTTTAAATGTATTTTTCTGTAAAACCAAAGCTAAATTTCCTTTCAAAATTGTCAAAGTCGATACAATATTTTATCCTTTTATTTGATGGTCAAGAAACTTCCTATTTTTGTCCAAATTGCTGAAGATATATGTGGGAACATTTTGGGTATTCTTCTTTCATGACTAAAACAGATTAGCAGTCTGCTATATTAGTCTGAATATATTTTGTGAATTTTTTTTTTTATCATACCAAAATCTTAGTGTGGGTTTGTATTTTTTATTTTATTTTATTTTTTACTCTGAGGATCACATGTGCGCCTTGTTTTTTGAAATTTTAGAAGGACACAGACTCATGAAATGTTGATGTTGTTGTAGTGTCTCATTCCTTGGCTGCTCAATAATTTAGTGAGTTATAAGTTATAAATTAACATAAATATTCTAGACTCCTTTGGACGTTTTTGAATACGGTACTTTATATCAGGGCTCCTTCAAACCCCAATGGGCCAAACACCTCAAGCTGTATATTAAAAGTGAGCAAGGACTCCTCCTGATCTATAGGTTTTTTTTTTTGTTTTTTTTAATTGCCTGGCCAAAATTAAAGTCCTTTTTTAGTACCATATTAAAAACATTTTTAAAAATCCTAATACCCTAACTCAATAATTTGCACCTATATATACACCACAAAAATCTGAAGTCCGTCTTTCCTCAAAACATTTATAGTTGAGGATCTTCTCGTAGCAGTTTGACACACTTCTGAAAGATTGTTTGACTGTTTCATCACAGGAAATGGCGGTTTGTGTTCTTCCTTATTGCATGAACTATAGCTTAAAGCAGAATGTGAGTGTTTGTGTGAGGACGCGTGTGTATCGTGGGGTGTGGTTTCTCTTGCTGTTTTGAGGGAGTTGGGCTTGATCTCATTTGTCACAAGCCACATGTAACCTGTTTCGAGAGCAGCACGCCTGTTGTTGAGGACAGCTGTCGTACGTTGACCATTTCCATTGTGTTGATACCGTAGAGGCCAGTAATGGAGACAGAGGTAGGGCTCATAGAAATCTTGTGTTTTTACTGAAACGTCTGTTTAAAATATATATTCAGTTCACCATTGCAGATCCGCAGACTTTGAAAAACAAAGTGGTTACTTAAACATTTCACTCCTCCAGTTTTCAGTCTTAACTATTTCCAAGAGGCTTTTCTGTTGAATAGCAAGCTGACATTAGTGGTTGGGTTTACCACAGAGTAAATAGCAGCCTTTTTCCACGAATGTCGATCTCATTATGCTTTTGCAAAGGTATATGGTTTCATAAAAGCCCTCAAGCAAATGTAGTGCTGCGAACATGTTGTTGTTTTTAGCCAACAGTGCATTCAAAAAAGAAGGACCACATGTTAATGAGTATATTTTGTTGGTTTGTTTTTCGTTTTGTTTTTTTTTTATTGTAAAAAATTAAAGATCCTGTTGCTAAACATTTTTCTGTGTCAGCATAACTGACACGTCCATAGAAGCTCAGCCTTGGCATTGTTGTAGTAACGGTTGCCGCATCAGTCCAGATCTGATTCAAAGATGTCATCAGTGGAAATCCAGTATATCAATGTGAAGTGTATACAAGACATCAGCAAGAATCATTTTTGTACAGCTAGCCACTGACCAAACTCATAAATCTATGGTCATGCTGAAAGAAAACGTTTTTGACTTCCTAAAGTCGTGATGTGATTTCCTCTTTCTGTTTTTTTCTGTAGCCAGGTATTGTGTCTCCGTTCAAGCGGGTGTTTCTGAAAGGGGAGAAGGGTAGAGATAAGAAGGCTCTGGAGAAGTCCACTGAACGCAGGGCCCTCCATACCTTCTCACTCTCTCTCCCAGACCACCGTATCGACCCAGATATTCTGCTCAATGACTACATTGAGAAGGAAGTTAAGGTATTACTCAGCTTCTGCTTTTGTATTGTGTGCTGATATTTTATTGCATTTATATTCCTTATACTGCTTTGTTTGCCATTTTAACAGTGGAGGAAAACATTTCTGTTTCTTTAGTTGCTAAAATCAAAGGTGATGTGTCCAATCCAACTTGGTTATAAAGACTCAACCCTTGATTACCTTTAACATTGCACCTGCATTTGGCAGCATCTACCACACTATAATTCTCACCTGCTTTTCAGTCATTTACATCACATGTTCTGCAGCTTATGTCTTTAAAAAAACAACAACAAAAAAAAAACATTACTTACCAACATGTGGCATCCCCCAGGGTTCAGGTCTCAGTCCTTTTCTGTTTCTAGTTTGTTTTTGTTTAAACAAATATTGAGGCACCAGGGATTCCACTGTTATGCTGCCGATACCCAAATCTATATCAACTTCTGTGATCCCTCTCATAGCTAGTTATTTAGTACTTCTCTTCTGGATGTTGATGCAGTCTCTTAATGTGCACTGTATTTTCTTGTGATTAGTTATGAATTAATATTTTTGTTCTTAATATTATTTTGTTTACTGTACTCTATAAAGGCTCTATAGTTAATAATGTTGTTATTTTTGTTGTAGTATCTGGGACAGCTGACCTCAGTTCCTGGATATCTGAATCCCTCCAGTCGCACAGAAGTTCTGCAGCTCATTGACAATGCCAGGGTAAGCTTGATACCCATAGACTGTTTTATTTTGCAACATGAAGATATATTTCCACATTGGTTCTCTTATATCTGGTGCAGAAGTCTCATCAGTTGGCGGGGCAGCTGACAACAGAGCAGGATGCTGTTGTCAGTTTGTCGGCGTACAATGTGAAGCTTGTGTGGCGTGACGGAGAGGACATCATTCTGCGCGTACCCATCCACGACATTGCTGCTGTGTCCTACATCAGAGACGACTCGCTTCATCTAGTGGTGCTAAAAACAGGTATACAGTCATGTGGTCAAACAATAAGCATTAAACTAAACACAGTGGGTTCAAGATTCAAAGCATAATGAGTGAAAAATGTATAAAGGTTGTATGATTTGTGTTTGCAGCTCAGGAGCCCGGAGGTTCCCCATGTCATAGTACAGAGATGTCGAAATCTCCCACTCTGAGCTCTCTATCTGAGAGTGGGGCTGTACTGGTGGAGGTCTGCTGTCTGCTTGTGCTGGCTGTTGACAACAAGGTTAGCTTTTGTTATTTAAAGGGTGCCTATTATGGCCTTTTTAGAGTTTTACACTGTGTAATGCTGAAAAGCACCATGTAGAAGGAAATGCCATGTTTGTAATCCCGCCGTTATTTCCATGATGTAGCCATGTTAAAATGTTACATATTTGCATAATTCACATCTAGTGAAATCTTTGGTCTGCCTCAAAGAACAGTAAGGGAAGTGATTTCATCATAAAAATGACATGGGCTTCCAATGCTGAGTCCATAGTTATCATAGATACAATACTGTTTATTGCTGCTCGTAAAACAGAGGGAACTAAAACCTGATTATGATAAGGGTCATTACGTTTCAGACATTCTAAATGGTTTACCAGTCACAACAGACTGGGTCAGCTGTCCAATCAAAAAAAAAACTAGGCTTTTCAGAAAGGTTGGATATAAATAGAGACTCATTATTTTCAGCTTAATTTTAAGATTTTATTGCCTTTTGGTTGTTCATTTACACAACTATGGTGTTTGGGTGCTTACACTATTAAAACTTTTGTTTTGGTTTAAAGTGCAAGTTTTTTTATCCAATACTATTATCATTTGTACACGTAGAATAAAAATGTGAGTTTGTAAATAAGGTGACATTGCGAGTTAAGTCTGAAGGTATGTGCAAGTACAACAATGTTGGACAACAGGATCTGTGGAGGCATGTAGTGTTTCTTTACAAAGTCACTTTGCCCACCACAGACCTGGCTTTCCTATACAGCATTTTAGTCATTTTTTATAGATCTTTGTGATTGAATTGAGATGATGACAATGCTGTTGTATGTATGGTAAAATTATCAAAAATTGAATAAGGAAAACCTTTTTCATTTTTAGTTACATCATTACTAAACATGTAAACATAACCTAATATAAATGTATGTAAATGTTACCAGTATGAGCATCATATTTAGTTTTGCTTAAAGGCCCATGAACCCCCCCCCCCTAACTTTCATTCAGTTACATTTCATGCATGCCCCCCATGACAAACGTGATATTGGATGTATGGGACTGCTGGAAGAGTGTAGTTTTAATGGAATGTTTGATACTGCATGCCTGCATGGGAGAAAAAAAAAACTCTGCATTTCTCAGCAACTTAGATGCACTCTGTAGGTAGCGTCAGAAAGCCGTGTGTGTATAGACTATCCTGTCACAAAATGCGGCGAAAATCCTACACAACGGTAATGGTTTGATTTAAGGAGTTTACATTTGAAGAGCAGCATTTACAGCGGATATTTCAGTCCATAATATTGTAGTGATATTAATGTACTGTAAACTTGGTAACTAAATAATTTTGACTAAGGCATGTCTTCAAAAACTGAAAGAGAACTCCTGACAATACTAACTAACTTTACCTCTGAAAAAACATAAACAAAGCACATTGATCACACACTTACCAAATCTGTAGAGACAGGACAATCAACACGAACTGGAACTGCGTCTTTTTTAAAAGGAGAGGAGTGGAAAATCTGGATTTCACCATTTCCAGATGCAAAAAGCTCTTGGGTAAAAAATGTTCCTTAACTTATTTTTATCGCGTGTTAGCAGACCACTGTAATCCACACGTAAGTCCAGCTGCACTCTTATAGTGGGGAAATGAAAACAAAACCTTCGTTGCAGCACATTTATAAGCGCAACACTGATGACCCATGTCTCCAAACAATTCTTCTTCTTCCACTTGTTTTAATTATGGTTGGCAACAAAACGTGGCGTCTCTCTGCCGTCTGAACATTGTAACAGGTAAAAACAGTCTTTGAAGCTATCATGCATACTAATAAAGTTACGCCTCATTCACAATAGAGCGCACTGAATGGTTCGAACCAAGTCTATCACTTGAATTAATGATAAAAACTCAAAGACGTCACGTTGTACCCGACGGTACAGATAGCCAGTCTCCACGCTGGAATTCACACAAGGATTTAATTGTCGTGACGTAGCTTTGAAATTTCTTTTCAAACCGGAAGAACGAATTTGCTTGAAATAACTCAAAAACAATAAATTTTCACTTTTTTTTGTGAAATATGTGTTTCCTAATAGTGTGTTTAGCAGCGTGGGACACATATATGACTGTCAACATCTCAAAAAATGTGTTCTGGTGTTTCGTGACCGTTTAACTTCTAAATTAAACTGCCTTGACAAACAAAACTGAATTTATGATATTTTGCACAAAGAAATGAATGGTACCGTTTAAAAAAACAAAAACTTTCCCTTTGAAACCTGTCCCTAAGACAGTTGCTCATATGAATGGACAAAAAAAAACTAATAATGTTACCGGTTTTTAGTTGAAAATGTCTAGATAACTCCATAAATGTCTTGGTAATCTAGAGGTTCTCAACACTAGCCCCCCTAAGGGACACTTTCCTGCCGAGCTTAATTTGAATTCTAATCAAACTTACCTGTTTACACAACATTTTCAGCCACAAACGGGAATCCTTCTATGTTTTATTGCCTGTTCTTTTACACAACATCTGTGATTTGGGGCCTGAAAAAGGGAATCTTTGAAAACATCCACATCATGTGTATGCATAGTACATCATAGGCAAGCATGATCAAACATACACAAAAATGTAGTACATGGCAGTGTTGGTGCTGGTCAAGAGTTTGCTAATGCTTCTTCAGCAAAATGTGGATTTAATCAATATTGCATCAAATAGCAGAGATGCATCATATACACACATCACTTTCTAAATACATACCAGCACCAAGTTGCAGCTGACACGTGGTCACTTCCCTACATGTACTAACATTTACTAACAACGTGACTGCTAAATACTGGCTGGGCACACATAATACAGCATTTTTGGCTTTTTTTTTGCGTATGTGTTAACAAAACACAAGAGGAAAACTAGTCTGTTAGTCTAATTAGGAGTATTAGTAAAAACTCTGCTGAAAAGTGGACATAACTGAAGTCTCCTGAGATAAACAGTACCATTAAGGCCATTTATTGCAAGGTTATTTGCAGTATATTACCTCTGATTATTGTGAGCTCTTCTTTCGCAGGCTGCAGCAGAGGAGCTCTGTCTTCTACTCAGTCAAGTCTTCCAGATCGTCTACACAGAGTCCACCATCGACTTTCTAGACAGGGCCATCTTTGATGGAGCCACAACACCCACTAGGCATCTCTCAATCTATAGTGGTAAGTGAGCAGCAGCAAATTCAGCATTTTGGGATTTCCCAGTAAATTTGCACTTGCCCGAAACCACAGACCACAGTCAGTTTCACATCATTATTTCATCTGGGGTGGTTTATTGGAAACCGTATTTATGCTCCCTGAAGCTTAGTCTGTAAAATATTGCACTGACCTTGAAGAATAATCTCTCTAAATACTTTCCTATGTTTTTTTTTTCTCATTAAAGAAGACTCCTCAAGTAAAGTTGATGTCAAAGACGTGTTTGAGGCAGAGGCAAGCACATTGTAAGTATCACTTCAACTGTCCAGTAATTTGGCACTTTATCTGTTGAATTAAGCAGTCATTGAGTCTTGTCCAATCGCAGCTCGTTCCAGAGTTCTCTAGAGGCGGGACATTCCTCTAGCCCCTCCCCCACCTCGGCCCCGGCTTCGCCACAAACCAAAACAGCCAGTGATAGTGAACTGAGCACAACAGCTGCTGAACTGCTGCAAGACTACATGACCACAGTCAGTGTTCCTGTTCATGTGCTGTATAAAAATACATCTGCACGGCTGTTTCTTTTTATTCTGAGGTTACATTAACACTAGTGCCTTTTAGATTCAGAGCAGCATTTTAAAATGACAATCTATACTGCCATTTTCACTACATTTCAGAAAAGATCTTCGTCCGCCGTACACCACATGCAAACATTAAAGACAGCTAATAATTGTACAAAATGGTAGCATCTATACAATTATTAAATAAAGCATAAATTATAACAGCTTTCAATATGAAACACTACAGAATTGAGTTGAAAGTCATGTTTGCAGCAATAAGTTTAAATACCAGTAATCAGAACAGAACAAGATAAGAAAATCAGAAAATATATAAGTAACTTAAATAATTATATAAGTAAAATAAATAACTTGGCAATCTTAGTATTTGTTACTAATAACATAGGCCTAGTAATAAATATATTAAATAAAGCCATGTTTATATTGGCAGAAAATGCTTTGATTTTACTTAGTATTCAGAACACTAATCTGAGGAAAAAAAAAAGTTGATCAATTAAAAAAATGTTAAGGTACAAACAAAATTGTTAACTCAAACTCAAATTATAATGGCATTCGATATAAACAACATAGGTCTAGGTGTATAAGTGTCTGGCTGAATCTATCGGAAATGTGCTAGTGTAAATTTAACCTGAGTTTATAATTAGTTTTTGCATATTTCATTGTGGTTTTACATTGTTGTTTGCTCTGCAACAGTTGAGGACAAAGCTGTCGTCCAAGGAGATCCAGCAGTTTGCCACACTGTTACATGAATACAGAAACGGCGCCTCCATCCATGAGTTCTGTATTAACCTGCGGCAGCTTTATGGAGACAGCAGGAAGTTCCTCCTCCTCGGTTAGATGCATGTTGAGCTGGTCTAAACGTAGATGGGGTTGGGTTTCTTTGCTGACTGACTTTTTTTGAATGCAGAATTGTTACTTTCATATTTATCAAAAATAATTTTTGTAATCTGAAATATAATTGAAATCAAATATAAAAACTAGATGAAAAAGTATGTTTTGCAGGTAACTGAGATGAAATAATTCCAAATTTAAAGCTGAAGTTGAAAAATATTTAAAGGTATAATTCACCAAAAAATAAAAATTCTCTCAATAATAGCTCACCCTCATGTCGTGCCAAACCCCTGAGACCTTTGTTCAGCACACAAATGAAGATATTTTGGATGAAATCCAAGAGCTCCCTCATCTTCCATAGACGGCAATAGTCCCAACTCTTTCACAGACCAGAAAGGTACCAAAAAACATAAAGCTACAAGAATACTTTTGTGTGCACATAAAACAAAAATAACAACATTATTCAACAGTTTCTTCTTCTCAGTGTCTGTATAGGGCGCACGTTCATGAGCTCTGTCCACTGATATATATAAACCCACAAACAACTTCCTCTGTTTGAAACAAAACACAGGCACATTCTCGGTATAGGTCAGAAGCGCTACCAAGCACTACATGCAAAAAAAAAGAAAAAAATAAGATCTCTTGTGAACACATGCTCTATACTGACACTGTAAAAAAAAACAAAAAAAAAACTGTTGAATAAAGTCGTTAGTTTATGTCCACACAATTATTCTCATAGCTTCTTAGTATTCAGATTGAACCACTGAAGGCATATGGTCGGTTTTGGGGATTTGCTTTGTACGAATGAGTAGGAACATTGAAGTCTATGGAGGATGAGAGAGCTCAAAGATTTAATCTAAAACATCTTCATTTCTATTCCATGAACATGAGGGTGAGCATTTAACATCATTTTAATTTTGGGTTGAAGTAACCCTTTAAAGTGGGGAAAAAAGGAAATCATTGAGATTTTAAACTAAATATTTTTTCTTTTTCTTTTCCCTTTCCCAAAAATAATTATATTCTTAGATAAACATTGGTGATGACTTTACATGATCAAATGAACTGCTGAAATTTCCCTATGAACTATCAGGCTGCATTTACACTGCATGCTTCAAGTGACCCAATTCCGATTTATTTTCCCATGTGGCACAGATCAAATATGACATTAAAATGCCTACTGGTTTAAAAAAGCCTAGATTTAAAGAAGATGGCCAAATGCTAACTTTTTTTTGTTATAAACTGTAGCAAAAATTAACTTAATAATTATACAAAATAAAATTAAACATGCAACAGATTAAATACAGGAATGGAGAAAATAGCGCTCTTTTATTATCACAGCTGTCAGTCAGCGCCCACTCTTTCTTTCTTTCTTTCTTTTTTTCTCTCCTCTCTCTAAAGGTGCATCAGTCTCTCATCAAACCTCACGATTGTTCTTATCGGCTAATCTCTTTGTTTTTGTTTACTCCAGGACTGCGGCCGTTCATCCCAGAGAAGGACAGCCAGCACTTTGAGAACTTTCTGGAGACCATCGGCGTGAAGGATGGCCGCGGCATCATCACAGACAGTTTCGGCCGTTATAAGCGCACGACGAGCTCTGCGTCAGACTCCACCACGAACGGAAACGGTGCCGTGGGCGGATCAGATGAGGGAATGGCCACCTCCGAGGGCGACGAATGGGACCGCATGATTTCAGACATAAGCAATGACATTGAAGCCTTAGGAAGCAGCATGGACCAGGACGGCGTGCCATCTTGATGCCACAGCTCTCGGTGAGCTTTAGCCAATCACCACACAGGCCGTCGGTCCGTATTGCTGTCCATTTGAATCTGACAATGCTGGAGTTTGGATGCTGTATGGATGCCACTTCCTGACCGTAAACTTTATTTTAGTATGTTGTGCCATATTGTTGAGCGTTTTTAAAGAGCTGTGATGGAAGGATGTGTATTGCTGTGGACAGCAGTCTTGTTCCTCTGGGATGTTTATTGGCAGTATCTGCTACCACTCAAGAGAAACCTTGTTGTTGGGTAGATGTGGCTCTTTCACACTGATCTGAGAACAGTTTGCTAGTGTCCCATTTAATAGCAAGTATGGCTTGTGATATGTCAAAATAAAAATAGATGCTAAACCATCAAATAATTTACACAAGGATTATAACTATAATGACAAAGATATATTTAAAAAAATGCTTTAAAGAGTCTATGTAACTATAGATGCCTCATTTGATGCATTTCCTATGGTGTGCTATATATAAACCATTTGCCATACTGGTTCAGTCTTAAACGTATATTTGAATAGCCATGTCTACAATAGACTACATTTTGCTAAACTAACACAATACAACAAGATGAAGGTGTTGGCTAACTTGATATTAAAAAGTTAATACAATTTGAATACTTGTAGTGTTGTATTAATACATTTTAAAATGCAAACCAAAACATGCACACTTGTTTAAGGTCATCCCGTTTTTTTATTTTTAGGAATTTAAATCTCAAAGGTTTAACAACCAGAGGCTGCTTTTTTTTTTACTGTGACGACATGACATGTTCACATTTACTTTTTTATATATATAATAATTTTTTTTTAACTAAATTATTTTTTTAGTTTTGTTTTTACCTTTTGGATAGGATAGTGGAGGACAGACAGGAAAGCATTGGGAGCAGAGAGAAGGAAAGGATTGGCATAGGACCTCGAGCCAGGAATCAAACTCAGGTCGCCGTGAGCACCATAGTGCTATATGTCAGCACACTTGACCACTAGGCTTTTGGCGTCGACACGTTCACATTTCCAAGATGTCAGACTTGTCCACGTATCTGTAGCGGCTGAATGTGGCATCTATGAATGCATAACTCTGACTCTAAAGATAACAGCATAGAGGAACAATGTTGTTGGAAACACTTGCACAACATTTTTTCTTCTTTGCAGCTGCCAATAGAAGCTGCAAAGCTGTATGCAAACAGTCATTGTTCTGAACCATAAGCCCTTTTTTGCTAATTGAGCATTTGAAACTAAATTTATGGAATAGTTAGTATGACTTTTTTATTTTGGTGTATTATTATTATTATTATTATTATTATTATTATTATTATTATTATTATTATTATGTGTTCAGAAGAAAAAAGTGTTTCCTAGCCTTATAAATAGTTTTGCACCCCCAAAACAAAATCATGCCACTCATTCTAGAATGATTGATTATTTTTTAAGATATAACAAGTCATCTTGTAACAATTTCTTCAAATCCCCAAAAAAGTCAGATATTCCAAATATCATGTTACTTCAATATCAAAAGGATGATCACATACAATATGCAATAAAATGTGTGATGTGAGCAAAACCGATCTGTCAATAGCGGAGCTCACATACTTCCAAAACAAGCAGCTTTATTGTAATAATTCCTCACCTTCATGATTAAGATATTAGGTGAAATTGGAGAGCTTCCTCGTTCTCCATGGACAGCAATCGGTCCCGGTTCCAAATTGAAAAAAAAACATCATCAAAACAGACCATATGCCTTCTGGTTCCATCTGAATATTATCAAGTTACGAGAATACATTTGTGAGCACATAAAACAAAAAGAAAGAGTTTCTTCTTGGTGTCAGTATAGAGCGCACGTTCACGTTTGTATGTGTGCCGATGATGCGATTGTGTTTTGTTTCAAACACAGGAAGTCATGTGCTATACACAGTGCTTGTGAACATGCGCAATATACTGACACTGAAGAGAAAAAAAACTGTTAAATAGCCATTTATTTGTGTTCTGAAGATGAACGAAGGTCTCAGGAGTTCGGACCAACACAAGGGTGATTAATTAATAAAATCATTTTGAAGCCGACTCAGATCAGTGTGAATAGTCTGTTTCTCCCTGGAGTGTGTGGAGCGTTGCTGACTGGCCTTCCTAAACTGTGTTCTGGAACGCCTTATGTATGTTGTAACCTGAGGGAAGAGAAGTGCAGTATATTTACTCCTGCACTGAAGTGCTAATCGAAACTTGACCCATTTACACCCGTATATTAACTGGTCAATGTGTTACATATTTGTTTTGTTTTTTTGTCTAATATGTATTTTTCACTTCTTTATATATTTTGTTTCAGCCAGGATTGGTTCTAATTACCCAGTTATTATCTTGTGGGTTTGTTCAGGTAGGAAATGTAGCACTATATATTTTTGGGTTTTGACTGAAAACCTGGACAGTGTGGATATTAGACAATGTCAGTTTTCTGGCTGATTGAGAATGCAATATTGTGTACACTGCATTACACCCGTGTTCCGTCATTCATTGTATCCTCCTCAGAGTTTTTGGTAACCTAACGTTGTGCCTTGCAGAATCACTGATTGTATCATCCAACATTGGATGCAAGTAATATTCTGTAATCTGTACAGAAACGCGACTGAAGTATGTGTTTATTAAAAAGTGAAGCACTTAACATGTATTGCTTTTTTCTCTGAGCACTCTGTAGTGGAGCTACTATTTTACACAAATGGATTCATCTACTTTACATCCTGATTTACAGAGCTTTTGTCTTTATAAAAATATTTTGGTAACACTTTTGGAAAGAGGTTATATTAATTAATATATTTACTAACATAAACAAACAATGGGGCCTCACAGTGGCGCAGTGGGTAGCACGTTCACCTCACAGCAAGAAGGTCGCTGGTTCGAGCCTCGGCTGGGTCAGTTGGTGTTTCTGTGTGGAGTTTGCATGTTCTCCCTGTGTTGGCGTGGGTTTCCTCTGGGTGCTCCGGTTTCCCCCACAAGTCCAAAGACATGCGGTACAGGTGAATTGGGTAGACTAAATTGTCCGTAGTGTATGAGTGTGAATTGGTGTGTATGGATGTTTCCCAGGGATGGGTTGCGGCTGGAAGGGCATCCGCTGCGTGAAACATGTGCTGGATAAGTTGGCGGTTCATTCCGCTGTGGCGACCCCAGATTAATAAAGGGACTAAGCCGAAATGAAAATGAATGAATGAACAAACAATGAACTGTACATTTTTTACAGTATTCATCTTTGTTAATGGACATTGTTATTCATCTTTAGTTCATGTCAACTCACAGTGCTTTAACTAATGTTAACAAGCATGAATGTGGATTTTAATAATGCACCAATAATTAGTAAATGTTGATTATCTGAAACTATGATTAATAAATTATGTTCCAGTGTTGTTCGTTATTATCACACTAGTTAATACATTAAGCAGAATTAACCAATGAAACCTTATTGAAAAGTGTGAACAATATTTTTAACCCCGGCTTAAAGGGATATCTGAAATGAAAACGCGCAGTTAATTTACTCACCCCCAGGCCAACATTAAAAAAGAATTTAAGCTGAAATGTATTTGATGAGTCTAGTCTATTCTTAGATAGCCCAAATGTAGCCATGTTTAGCCAAGCTGTTTTTGTTTAGGTGTCTATTAGACGTCTATTAAACACAAAAATGCTTGGTGAGTTTGGGCCTTGATGATTCATATAATTCAAGTCAACTGCTTGGAACTTTGAAAGTTAAACATTTAAACAACACAACCTATAGATAAATGTTTACCTTTTTAAAGGAACGGATACTCTGGAATGTGAAATCAATTTACACTTTACTCCATGTTATTAGTTTTGTTTCAAGAAATACCCTTTTCCTCCCTTCTTCAGTGCGGAGTAATGGTTTAACTGCTGGTGGTATTGTTGCCAGCAGAGGGCTCTCAAAGTACAGCACAGCAGCAGTCCAGTTTGATTGTCTATACCCTCCTGCTAAATAATATTCATATATGGAGGTCACTGTCTGACGATGACAGAAATTAATACTTTTTCTTTTACAAGGATCTATTAAATTGATCAGAAGTGAAGCCAGAAGCGTTTTTACAAATATATAAAATGACACTGGCTCACAGTTGCCTCACGTTTCAAACTAACGTTAGTTAAATCCTTGACAAAAATAGCAATTCAGAAGAATCCCTAACATAGGCATAAGCCTGCTGTATTTAGCGAGGACCCATCACGCAATGATAAGGAGGATTAAGTGTATCCCACAGCGTAATAGTTACTCCGTTTCTCTCATTAGCGGTCATTGCCCCTGAAACGGGAGGTCACTGGCCTGAAATGACTTCTTCTGAGGTTACGGGTTAAACTTGGATGAGATAAACCTGTGTTATAAATCTGCCCTTTTAATTCGTCTGTGTTAGAAAGTCGGTCGCCACCAGCCGTGTCCTCATTATCGCATTGCTCCATTGGCACCCATACACAAAATCACACATTGTTCCCTTCCTCTGCCATTGGTGGTCCTTAAAACGACTGCACCAAAAGTGCAATTGAGTAGAAAACATTAGCTTCGGCAACGGCAAGGCCGTTCAGCCTCTTTGAGATGAATATGACTGTTCTCATATTGTCACATAATTCTGCGCACACAGCGCATTCTCGTCATTCCGGGACGCATGCATCCGTGAGAGCCTCGTCCCTCAAAGTAGCCAAGGAGCACGTCTGTACAAAATGAGCTGCTTTAGAGACACACACAAAGATGTCGAAGGTCAGTACCCTGATCCTGAGCTAACAAGGAGCTTGGGAGAGTGTGTCATGTTAGATGTCATTATGACTCCACAGCTGCATTAAAGACAATGATACATTCTCTCATTAGAGCTAATGTTGTTTGGTGGATGGAGGCAGACAATAGCTCTAAAACAACAGGTGTCTTGTAAGTTTTTAACCTCTGTGTGGTTTTAGAATTCTGTATATCCCGTTTGTCCAAAGGTTCAAAAACCTCCCGCCTTCATAAAACCTCAAAAATAAAGCAGCAAGATTTCATTTTAATCCTCAAATCTACTTTGTGTGAAGAAACTCTGTGGTCTAGGTATTCCCTCATCAGTGCACCACTACTTTTTTACTGAAGTAAAGGTTTATCTTTTCTACTGCTAAAAGTACCTTCATTGGTGTAAAACGTTTTTTTAGCAAGACAGTGTTAATAAAAGTTAAAACTGCAGATTCGTATTGTTCAGTTCAATTCATCTTTATTTCTAGAGCGCTTTTACAATGTAGATTGTGTGTGTGGGAGGGTGTGGAGTGTGCATATGTTTGCTGGTGTACCTGTAGTTTATGTGGTGTAAAAAATGGTTTTATAGCTGGTGAAAATGGATATTGTTTTCTAATTTCAGGGTCATTTTAGAGAAAGTATTTCAACATAGGGCCTCACAGTGGCGCAGTGGGTAGCACGTTCGCCTCACAGCAAGAAGGTCGCTGGTTCGAGCCTCGGCTGGGTCAGTTGGCATTTCTGTGTGGAGTTTGCATGTTCTCCCTGTGTTGGCGTGGGTTTCCTCCGGGTGCTCCGGTTTCCCCCACAAGTCCAAAGACATGCGGTACAGGTGAATTGGGTAAGCTAAAATTGTCCGTAGTGTATGAGTGTGAATGGGTGTGTATGGATGTTTCCCAGAGATGGGTTGCAGCTGGAAGGGCATCCGCTGCGTAGAACATATGCTGGATAAGTTGGCGGTTCATTCCGCTGTGGCGACCCCGGATTAATAAAGGGACTAAGCCGAAATGAAAATGAATGAATGAATGAATATTTCAACATAAAAACATCCTTTATCAACAGGAGGGTTAAAAGAAGAGAGTCTACTAGTGTAATCTACTCTGCATTAGCAGTTTTTGAGTCATTTTCTTATTTATTTGACCAGTATTGATTTGTTTTGTCTTTGTTTCAGAGTTATATGCTACGAACCAAACCAAATAGTTGCAAGCTTTGAAGTTAAAAGGTATTTGAAAATCAAGCTAAACTACAAGATGGTGCTTATATTAAAGAAAAGAACTGACAGCCTAGTGGTTAACACTGACATATAGCGCAATGCCTGCGGGGCAAACGTTTCAAGAAAATAATTCTTTAAGAAAATAATGAAATAATGACTGATCTAGGTGGCGCAGTGGGTAGCGCTGTCGCCTCGCAGCAAGAAGGTCACTGGTTCGAGCCTTGGCTGGGTTAGTTGGCGTTTTTGTGTGGAGTTTGCATGTTCTCTCCGTGTTCGTGTGGGTTTCCTCTAGGTACTCCGGTTTCCCCCACAAATCCAAAGACATGCGCTATAGGTGAATTGGGTAAACTAAATTGTCCGTAGTGTATGTGTGTGAATGAGAGTGTATGGGTGTTTCCCAGTGATGGGTTGCAGCTGGAAGGGCATCCGCTGAGTAAAACATATGCTGGATAAGTTGGCGGTTCATTCCGCTGTGGTGACCCCTAATTAATAAAGGATTAAGAAAATGAATGAATGATCTAAATTAGAAGCTAATGGCAGGGCCATGGAAGGACGGCTGTCAACTATCATTAGATGAAGTCTAGCAGCATTTGCTAAAGTACAAGGTCTGCTGCCATTTTCCATGATGAGAGCCAGGAAGATTGCTCACTGCCAGACAACCATAGCTGGACATGTAACATTAAGAAGAGGAGTAAAAGCTGTCCACCAAGAGGCATATGCACCAATCATTTTTTTCATCTCACTCTCCTCTCACATCTCTTTTCTCCATTCTTAAATATCCTTTACCTATTCTTTACCCCCAGGTGCTGCGGCCATTGTGATGCTGATGGGTTGAGGCTACCTCACAGCCTGTGAGTGTTAATGTGGTTTGATGAGTGGAGAGTGGTGGAACTGAGGCCTGTAAATGCAAGAGTTAAGCCCTCGGCTGATGGTAAGCCATTGGGCAGCATCCAGCCGTTGGTGAGCATCTGTCAGGCTAGTTTGTTTGGTGTGTTCCTCATCTGGCCACTTGTCAGGATCACGCCGGAGGGCGTTTGCCTGATTTAGCATGTTGAATTGGCTTTGGTGAAAGCGAGTGCTCAGATTGGTGAATCTACCAATCTGTCAATTGGCGAAGTTTTGGTACCTTGCCACTGTCGCCTTTAGTTTGCGGTGGAGCTGCACACCAGTGGATCAGCCTTCAATAGTGACATTTGCACTGATCTGATTAAACTGAAATGGACTTCAACAGTGACATTTATACTAAACGGAAACGAATCGGTTTTAATTGAACTAGAGCTATACCAGCATTCTACAGTACACTACTCTCCTGCCTGTCTGACTTGCTGGAATGTTTTACTGTTTGAATAATTGTGTCTTTTTATTCTCTATTTTTAATCTACGTTAAGCTGCTTTGCTATAGAAATAAAGATGAATAAATGACTGAATGATTGGCTGTTCAGCCACGAATCAGAGCGCGAGAACAAGAGACAAAACCAGGCAAACAATCACTCAAAAAATGAGTTTGCTGCTTGTTCAGACTACTTATTTAAAATTCTTAATTTTTTGGAGGAGGGGACAACTTAGTTGTTGTATGTTCAATCCACTTAAATTTGTAAAAACCAGTTGGGTTAACCTAATTGGTTTGTGTTGGGACAGTATAAAGAAATTGTGTGGAACCAGGCATTTTTTTACAGTGATGCAAGTCAAGAGGGAACACAAAGAAGATGGCTTTCATTTTGTCAAATTTCTTTCATACTTGCAAACAATAAGGATTATCAAATTATCTGACATATACACACGAGCAAATCCTTTTGTGGTGAGACAGAAATATTGTGAAAATGGTACGTACACGCTGCTTTGTTTATGGTTTGTACGTGTGCAGCACTACTTCCCATTTCTTGTGGAATGACAATACAGACACTGCCCCCTGCGAGTATGGAAATATACATCATCTCACGCGTTTTGGTCCAGATGCAGCCGACGCGAGGTGACATCAGTCAGTTTTCACTGTTGCTAGTTGTTTAACATCAGCTTGATGTGTCTGGGCGTCACATGAAGGAGCTCCAGAAGGATAAGGGACAACAGTGGAACATGAGAGGACTAGGCCTGGAACATTTATCTTGCGGTTCTGTTTATGGCATGCCTTCTTTTTGTTGTTCACTTAAAGCTCCATTTGTCATTCACCAATTTATTAGTGCTGAATCTTGAGAGTAATGAGCCACATGTTGTCAGCCTACATTGTTGTCAGCCACAGAGCTAAGTGGACGATCAAGGCTGATAGTGCTGGAAGAGACTGATATGGAAACTTGATCTGCTAGATCTGCCTAAGCAAGGAAAGGCATCTGCCATCCAAGAGTCAGAGAAGTCTGAATGGAGAACAAACCTGGCTTCCACCCAGTGACGGCATGAGCAGGCAGAGCAAGGCAACATGGAGCTCAATACCAGGTCCCTGTACCCAAAGGTCATCAGGAGACAAGGGGTGCATCTCAGTCAGCACCCTAAAGAGGTTGGGAATTTGTATATCATGTACACAGATTCAGGCACTGGGATAGGATCCTGGCTCACTACAGTAGTGGGTAACATGAGAACGTCCCTACTGTAGAACTACTGCTATTTATAAACACTAAAGTGATATTTTACAGACATCAGTATTCACATTCTGAGTATCAAACCTGCTAATTGTGAGACAAAGTCTACAGGGTCTGAATTTCAACTTTCTGGAATGCTTTAAGAGTTTATCAAGGATGGCTTGGCAATTCACTAAAGCCAGTCATTGTGAAGGGCTGTGAAACACTACCTTCCTGAAAGTGAACTTGGGTTTAAAGCACACCCTTCCAGCCTTTGTTCAAAGCTGGTTTCATTCCATGTTTTGAAGAAACGTGAAAGAGAACGGCAAGACATTTTCTGTAAGATAGGTGTACTGTTTTCTACTCGGTTATCCAACACTGTATTCGCAGTCATTAAAAAGAACTGTGTTAGTGACAGACCAGCATTTTAGCATTCAAACAAGCACATAAATATCCACAAAATAAGATAATTACGTAGGTCTTGTAAATTCAGTTAGCGTTGTAGTTTTTGCATATTTTCAAGCTGTTTTTTTTTGTTCGTTTACAAAAGCATACCATTTGGACGATGGGGATCTACTGAACTCTTTTTCTAAATTGGGTAAAATGGAACCACTTAAGAGTAATTGGGTACATACTTAGAGATTGGCATCAGCTTGATGTACACAAAGCGGTAAAATAACGACCTTTCTTGCATAATGACCTTTGTTGCTTCCTTTTCTACTGACATACCAACTCAGCAGCAATGTAAAAGCATTTATTGCCTGATTATATGAAGAATTACCAGAAACTGTCTTCGAGCATGCTTTTACAGATCATAGACTGGGATTTTATTTTATTGAACATAGCAAATGATACCTTGTAAATTCCATTATACTGTAAATTATATTGTTAATTCCAAACATTGAATTAAGATCAGTTATGTTTATACCTTACTGGTGTATTCTTCAGTATAAATATATGCAAACACGTGTAAAATTAAATGCTTAGGATATTTTTTGGAATAATATATATGCAAAACTATAATAAAAAATAAAAACAAAACTATTGCTCTGTTCTAAAGCCAATGGGTTTCACTATGGCCTACATTTTAATCATCAGGAAACCTCATAAGTGACCCATTTGGAGTGCTCTACATAGGATGAAAGTCTGTGTGCCACACAAATTTCATTCCACATGGGAACAATGTATTTATTTGTTTATTTATTTTATTAGCGTGCAGAAGTCAGGTTCTGGAAGTAAAAAAAATACCAATTATTATTTCATGAGAGAAGATTTTTAATGGAAACTTATAAACTTACTTTGAGCTGTAAGGTTACTCATTGATGGTATATGCATTTGTTGAAACCACCAGGCGGCATTATTAAAAAACAAACTGCAATTCCTGGTGAAAAACCACATTACATATAATTCCACAAAAATCTATACCAATCAAAAAAGTGTGCCAAGCAAATACCATCAGAATAACCTATTAATGTTCACCCATACTCGTGAAGTGTTCTCTCAAGGGCATTTATACAACACTTAAAAGCCTAAAATAAAAGCTTTTTATTTTGAAATTGAATAAAAGGGAATTGTTTTGACTGTAGTTTTGAAACTTTTCAAAATTATGCAAAAACAAACCCCAAAAAAAGCTATATATATATTCCTGTCTATACACTGTATAAAGCCATTAGTTGACTCTACTTTTCTGAGTAAACATGTTGCTTTTAAAGCAATAACAATTTGCGTAGACCCATTGCCTTTAAATTATTAAGTAAACAGACTGTGCAAAATGAATAAAGTACTAAAATAAAGTGAAAAATTACAATGGGTTTACTCACTTTTTAAAGTCAACTTGTCACTTTTAAAGCAATGGGTTTACTCACTGTTTTAAGTAAAGTAACTAATTGCTTTTTAAAGTATATAGACAGACAAATGTAAATGATGATTGAATAACCATGAAAATACACAGAGCACAAAAAAACAGTATGAAATGATCAATTATCAGTTTATATAGCATTCATTTATGAATAATCAACATATCTTTCACAATCTTGATCGATTGCTTCAGTGAGGTATATGGCAATGCAATATGGGTTGCTTTTACCATGAATGGCAGCTAATACAGTGTCTTAGAAGGCACTATATAATTGAGGACTATTTATGAACAAATTTTGTGTCAAATGGTGCAAATACAGCTGAAAAAAAAATTTTTTAAGACCCTTTGACATATTTTCTCTGGATTTACAATTAATAGTTATATGTTTGAATAATATGTTATTAATTCATTTTATTCTGCCATTTCTTCAGTTATTTCTGACATTTTTTCTAAATTGACAATAAACATTATGTCATTTAGAGCATAAAACAAACAAAAAGTGCCATATTTCTCACATAATTATTTTTTAAGCATCACAATGGCAACATTTTAACATCAGAAGAGTTAAGAAATCGATATTTGATTTTCCAAATAAATCAGAAATCCAGATTTTTTAATTGAAAGCATTTGTTTTTCTCACCAATTGCCATTTTTAAAGGGAAAAAAGCTCTAAATTACAATATTTTAAAAACAAAAATTGGAATAAATGTTCTCAGATGTTTATACAATTAAAACAAAAGTTCAAATTTTACTCAAACCCATAACATTTCATCTGGGTGCTCCGGTTTCCCCTACAGTCCAAAGACATGCGGTATAGGTGAATTGGATGACATAAATTGGCCATTGTGTATGTGTGTGAATGAGAGAGTCTAATGGTGTTTCCCAACATGGTGCTAGGTTGTGGCTGGTAGGGCATCCGCTGTTGTAAAACATATGCCAGAGTAGTTGGCGGTTCATTCTGCTGTGGCGACCTCTGATAAATCAAGGACTAAGCCAAAGAAAAATGAATGAATGAACCTATAACAAATAAATCAAATAAATCCAGAGAGAAATGTCAAGTGGTCTCTTTAGAGCACATGTGTGTGACAGTTGTTTATATCTAGTGATCACAATAAGGGTTGTATCTAAGGCATGAGTTTGGGTAATGGGTCAGACATTTTTTTTCACTGGCACAAGTACATAAAGCAAGAGGCACTGGATATGCTGCTGTGACAGTCCTCGTGGGTTTAAAAACAGCAACAAATATTTTTGCAGTCGAGTCACTGAAGGCTAGCAAAGCGAGAAGCGTCTGGAGTTGATGTTCATCTTCGTGACCCCAATGAGCCGCAGTGGTGAAGAGAGGCCAAACCCTGGGGTGACGGGTCCATCGCACAGAAGATCCGACAGCTCGTCGCGCTCCTCCAGCCCAAAGGTGGCATCATTAAGCATTCGGCGGTGCAGGTGACACGTCTGCTCCACTTTAAGTTTATTGATGTCGCCGCGCAGCCGCATGAGCTGCCGAGCCAACTGCTGGTCCTGGATGCGCATCTCCATCTGTCAGTGAAAGACCAACTCAATAAGGCTTTTTTATGTATTTTTATGAAGCATAACCTTGTAATGAGTTATTATGCAGCAATATTTACTTACTGTACATGGACTAGTTTAACTGCAAAATTAAGTAATACCTTACTGTTTATCATATTGTCTGCTTTGGAGTTATGTTTGTTGCCTTTGTATTAATTGTGACCATCACAGTGGTTTCGTGTGTTGAATTATATGCTTCAAATCGAAACGCGTCAGACTGTGTACTCGCTTCCAAGTCTTTTTATGACCATCTCATTAATTAAAAGCAGAAAGCACTGCTAATCAGCCAACAGCTAGTTTCAGTTCTACACGTTGTCACTTTACAGTTTAAATGGCAAAACTATAGAAAAAGCTGAGTGGATCCGTTTTTCATACTTTCTTACATTATGAAGACATTTTATGAATATTCATTCATTCATTCACTCATTTTCTTTTCGCTTTGGTCCTTTTATTAATCTGGAGTCTCCACAGCGGAATGAACCGCCAACTTATCCAGCATATGTTTAACACAGCGGATGCCCTTCCAGCTGCAACGCATCACTTGGAAACATCCTTACACACTTATTCACACACATACACTACGGACGATTTAGTTTACCCAATTCACCTGTACCACATGCTTTTGGACTTGTGGGGGAAACCGGAGCACCCGGAGGAAACCCACGCAAACACAGGGAGAACATGCAAACTCCACACAGAAATGCCAATTGACCCAGCCGGGGCTCGAACCAGCGACCTTCTAGCTGTGAGGCGAACGTGCTACCCACTGCGCCACCATGCTGCCCCATTTTATAAATATACCTTCTGAATTAAAATGGTAAAAATTCCTTGTATTTGCTAGTTTTTTTTTTTTATTTAAATGGTTTTAATTATGTACGAGAGCATGTCAGCAATGCTAAAACATGGCAACAGCATGCTAGCATAATCACATTAAAGTTTGCTAGCAGAATGCTAAACATAAATATGCTAGTCAATTCATGTTTCATACATACTTGCCATGTGCTAAAATGTTAGAAATCCTTATTATGTGCTGATTTCTTGTGCTCAAGAAACGTTTATTGATGCACCTTTTCTTATATTTTTGGGTGAATTGATTATTTTCAGGATCTTTCTATAGGAAACAGCAATTTATTTGAAAAGTAAATATCCTGTAACATTACAAATTTCTTTCATTTTTGATTCATTTTTTTATTTAAATCTTAATATTAGCTCTTGAACGGTAGCATAGATCTTTCAGCTTTTCAGACTTATTGCAAAATAACCACTGAACCTGCTAAATTACTGCTTAATTGCCGCTAACCACTTAAATAAACATGAGCGAGTAGATCCGTTTTTGTTAGCAAACATGCCTTTGTCTATTTCACATAACAAAGGGGCTCAAAATTAGGGGTGGAGGGATGCATTATCAGATGTCCCTTTGTGCCACAACTGGCTCTGCTAACGTGTTATTGTCTCCAATTTTCTTTGTACAAATATTTACGGAGACACACGAGGCGAAGACAGTAGGAGAGGGGCCTCTGATGTGGGACAGGAGCCTCATTGCGTGCCTCGGCTCTAATAGGCTGTGCGTACAAGAATGCCATGATCCACATGACTGAGTGGAAGAGAAGTGATTACACTTACAAGAACAGAAAGAGAGCGGAAACAGAGCGATCGCCTCTAATGCTCATCTGCTCACCATCTTTCCACTCACTTTAACATGAATGGCAATCTCGCGCAATCATGTGCTAATGGAGGCCTGCGTTTTCACTCCATTGTTTCATTCAAATTAGCTCACTAATGGGGATGCTATTCGTTTTCTCCGTTTACAGAGAGATAACTGAATGTAGCGGGAAAACATACTAGAAACATGTTATCAACATGCTAATTCATGCTAACAGCATGGCAAATATTGAAGACATGCTCTCAACATGCGCCTTCATGCTATTAATGTGTTAAAACATGTTTTAAAAAGCTAACCATATGCACAATGCTAGCAACATGGTAAAATATAAACATGCATTAAAATGTGCTTGATGGTAACCCTACTGGAAAAAAACAGCATATGCTGGTATAGGTTTTGACACATATTTGCTGGTTTTAAGCTGGTTCTTGATGGCTCTTGCTGGTCATGAGCTTGTATAAACAGTTTTGGGGTTTTTGCTGGTTATGTGTTGGTCCTGACCAGCAACCTTAAGTCAAAACCTACCTAAATAGCAAATGCTGTTTTGGGGGAATTCAAGTTAGCAGCTTGATAAACATGCTAAAAAAAATATTTGCCACATGTTAGTTTATACTAAACATGCTAACAACATTTGAAAAATTTGGCCATGCAGCAAAACATGCTATAGAAACATGTTAATTCATGTTAACAATGGCAAACATTGTAAAACATGTTAGCATAGTCTAAAATGTTTTCATATGGAAAAAACACACTAGCAACATGCTAAGGCATGCTAGTAATACTAGTGTGCTAAAACATGTTATAAATATACATACAACATGCTTGTTTATGCTAGTAGCACATACTCAGGCTAGAAATGTGCTAAAGCATGCTAAAAATCGTACAGTTTATAAAGCTGTATCAAATATTCCGACAAGGCTTTCTCAAACCAATATAAAGGTTGGTCCCAACACAAATTTTGCTACCTGGTTGTAGTATTTATTTTTAAATATGTTCTAGTTGTTGTTATTAAAGCTATTATTGTTTAGTTTGTTGTCTACTGAGGCATACAATCTGTATACTACACAGTTTTTAAGAAAACAGGCATATCAGTGGGTGTCTCCTTTCTGCTCTGAATTTGTCTATTCGTCAATCATCCTTTATTTTGTTTGCAACACCTGTCTTTCAAGAATCTTAACTTCCATTTCAACGTGATTTTAAAATAATCTTGTCATATAAGGTAAGTCTTGGCCTTGACAGAGTTTTGATGCCTCACAGGCGCCCTATCTAAGCCATCCTTTTTTGTTTTGTTTGTTTTATTTTTTAATTAAAGACATCTGTACATGTTGGTTGCACCGAAAGACAGACAAAATTAAGCTTTTCCAGTCAAGAATTCCAACAATTTAAATTGAATTTGTATTTCTTAATTATGACATCAAGTTTTATCACCTTGATGTTTCTTCTTATGTTACTTCCTACATTCCCCTACAAAAGACACACACAGGTTTTGAAACTTTTTGACTTACCAGTTCTTTTCTAAGCCAAACAAGAGCTTCGTCAATATTATCGAATCCTCCGAGGCTTTTAGAAATGAGTCCGTTTCCAGCAGTCATTTGGGAGTCCTCTATGGTCCTCTGAGGTGTCGCTCTGGGCTTCAGTCCAGCATCTTTTTCCAGCTCTGTTGACCCATCTGACACCGCTAAGCCTTTGGTGTTTTGAGCCTCCACTCGCTCTTTCCACTCCAGATAGGACGGCCTTCTGGTTTCCAGTCTCAGCTTCTCAGTCAAAGCCTTTAAGTTTCTCAAATGATCATCAGGGGCAACTTCAAGGACATCAAAATCCTCTATATTAATCTGAGGTATTGAGCTCGCATCCATGGCCATTTGGGGAAGTGGTAAGTGTGACCAAAAATAAACAGCGAAAGTCAATTTAAGTGGTCAGATGACCTCATTGCATTGTTTGATCAATAAAGATATGGCAGACCTTTGGATTTGCTAGCAGTTCCCAGGATGGTGTGTCTGTGGGGTTATAAAATAAATCAACAGTGAAGATATTGACTGTCCATTTTCCCAGTGGTATCATCTTGTTAGAGTAGCCATCCAAACACAGCTTGGTTTTTGGTCCTTTCCTTAAATCAAAACAAACTTAATAAATATTTTTGTCATTTTACAGACTCAAATGATTTATTAATGATTTAAGTAAAAAATGTCCATCCATTTAAATCTGCCTGTTGTAACATAATAACGTGCACTGTAAAATTCATTTTTCAAAGTTATAAGTCATTACACACACACACACACACACACACACACACACAGATATATTAATACACTTTTAATCCAGTGCATTCCTTGTATTTATTTATTTATAGTTATTTATGAAATTTAAATGCAACACTTTTGGTAGTCATAAATAAAAAATGTATTTATGCAACTGTACCAAACAAAATCTGTTTAAGCCAGAATTTTATATTTATCATCCAAACTATTTATTAAACTTGTTTTATTTATGAAACCATTTTTTGTTCTTGTATCACAGCATATTTAAAACACGTTCATACTTTTTTAAAGTGTATTCAGTTTAATTGTTTTATAATGAACATATTTGTCCTAATAGACAAGACATCCCATTTTGATGTCAGCATCTACAAAAGTGGATTTATAAATGGGAAAGCAAATTAAACGCAATTAAAATGTTTCAAACAATTTTGGTACAAAATTAAATTTCAAAATATGGGTTCATTAAGCATTACAGTTTTATTTAAGTCAAAAATATTGTTACATTATTTAACTAATAGGGCCTCACGGGGGCGCAGTGGGTAGCACGATCGCCTCACAGCAAGAAGGTCTCTGGTTCAAGCCTCGGCTGGGTCAGTTGGCATTTCTGTGTGGAGTTTGCATGTTCTCCCCGTGTTTGCGGGGGTTTCCTCCGGGTACTCCGGTTTCCCCCACAGTCCAAAGACATGCGCTATAGGTGAATTGGGTAAGCTAAATTGTCCGTGGTGTATGTGTGTGAATGGGTGTGTGTGGATGTTTCCCAGTGATGGGTTGCAGCTGGAAGGGCATCTGCTGTGTAAAACATATGCTGGATAAGTTGGCGGTTCATTCCGCTGTGGCAACCCCAGATTAATAAAGGGACTAAGCCAAAATGAAAATGAATGAATGTATGAATATTTAACTAATATTTACCAGTATTATGTCACTTTTGCTATACTTAATGACATTTTACTAGATGCCTTCTGTAAATCATCAAACACTCACTGGAATTATATTTTTGTGAAACCGCAAAAATGTACTTAAAGGTATCCATTTTGACTATACTTGAATTTCAAGGTAAAATGAATGCTACAGGGCAGTTATAATGCCAGTCCCTTTTCACACTAATGATATTTACATTATTGACATTATAGACAAATAAATGATTATTGTGAGCAGTTCTTTGCACAACACCAAATAAATACCACAGAACGACTTAACGGTGTCTATGATTTGTATTTGAAAACTTTTGCTACACCTGTAAATCTCTATGCGGACACCTTTTCTGGTGCGGTCAGTCTGTTCAGTAGCTCACTTTTTGTTTGAGTCAGTTTGAGTCGAGTGAAACGGTTCCATAAAAGCAATGTAAACTACACTGGTCGTAGTGCACTTTTTTTGTTATGCTTAGGTTTATGTGAGTAGTTTACTATGTGATGTGCCTTCTAATGGAACTGTACAAGAGGGATGTGTATCTCAATACATATTTAACCAAATGTACCCAAACTAAAATATTTCAGATTTGTAAAAATGTAGAAAGCGCCCTCTAGTGGATTTTTTACCTGAAACATGCAACAAAACATACCCAAAACATGTGTTTAATGTTTCACAAAAAATGTAGGCTTATAGGTATATTTCCAATGAGCCTGGGTCGATCACATTTGTTAAAGATGAAACAGGACACATTCTGATGTATACAAAAATGTCAACCTATATTACACTTTTATTGTGTTGATGCTTGAGAACCATTATAAAAATCTTGGTTCAAACAGCATGTTTGCTGTTTTCCATTCATGTCTGATATCACCCTCTAGATCTTACAAAGCTGCCATAGCAACTAGCAGAGCCTATGAGTCAGCAGCACTGAAGTCCGTCTGCTCTACAGAACTAAATGTCACTCAGATCTGTGACGGTGACCAAAGAATATAATACTGCTCAATTACAGTCCCCCATTACTTTAATACATACTCCTGATGATAAGACATATTCACATGAAGTCATTTTCAAGGCATCGGCATTATGCTTATAATGCAATTACTCTCAGGACCACCCAAATGTCCTAGCTGTCTGTCTAATGTACTTGTGATATATTGTTTGGCCGGTTGCCTTGATGTGTTTCGTCATCACAGCTGCTCTAGGAATGTGTCTTTCCCATAAGAGGAGTGGATATTAGAGTTTTTAGGTTCTTAATTGTGTGACTCTGGGACTAATCATAATCCTGAAGTTTCGGCTCATTTAGTGCTTTGCTCCACCTCCTGCACTTTCACAGCTCTGTGTGTGGCATCAGTAACGTGACTCATCTCACAGGGAGATCCATTCAACCCAAACCACTCACAGTTTAGTCTGAAAAAATGTGCTTCTTACCTAGACTTTAGAACAGGAGACAGACTAAAGATAGTTCATGTTGGAAATATGGAAACGAGACTCAGAGAGGATGAAAATAATGCATGGAATGTATGAAACAGATTGCAGCTCGTCAAGGTTCTGATTAATATTCATATTCATCTGCTGTTTGAATATGTATGAATATGGAAAAGTCTGTAGCATGGTATTTGTCAACAGAATAAACAAGCTACAGAGGTTGTGTTACTTCATTGCTTTGAAATATTATTGCAGGTGAATTATTAAGAAAAACATTGACACCCAAGGTTATCGTCCAGCAAGTCTTTAATGGAGAGTTTTCTTCTCTAAAAAAACAACAATAAAATAGGTTGTTTCTGCAATATGCTTGTTACATCCGATGTTTTAAAGTGTTTAAAGTGTTGTGTTGCATTTGTCATCATGAAATGCAATGGAAGTTACGCATGACTGCAGTTGCCAGTCAGAATACAGGATTGTTTAAATGCAGTGTGTGTGCTTTTTAGACAGTTCCTTATGCATAGTTTTCTTATTTCAGATTCACAAAATTAACATTTTTTATACATTTGAATTTTACCAAGTTTTGGAACATGATTTACAGTTTGTTGAAGATACACATTTTGACAGTGCATCTACATACTTTAAAGCAATGCTCTATTAATCATGCTACACTAATCCCTAACGTCTTACTAGCAATATAGAGCACTATTTTCATATAAGTGACAAACATGAGGACAGGCTGCTCTACTTTATCTCTGTAAGTGGATCTACCGTATGGTTGAGAGAGGATAAAGAGAGTATGAGATAATAAATATAGTTTTATTCAGTTTTATTCTGTTGTATATTGTGTAATTGCTTGGTTAATGTCTTTGTTTGTTTTGCTTCTTTTGTTGTTGGCTGCTGCTGTATGATATATCCAAAACCTTTGGCGCAGTACTGTAGAACTGTAAAGCAGTCAAAACCTGTCTGGAACTACTTAAGCTGTATGTTTCCAGGAAAATAATTACACACGTTAAAATGTGCATCAACGAATCAGAATCAAGCAATCAACCGCCCTGTAATAATATAATATAATATAATATAATATAATATAATATAATATAATATAATATAATATAATATAATATGTGGGAAATGTAAGTATTATTTATTCTATTTTCATGAATCATAATGGTTTTTGAGTGGTTTTGTATCTTTTCCGCTCTCTAAAGTATGATGTCTAGAATGTTGATCTCAAGCGGAAAATTCTCTATTTTTTCCAGACATATTAAATGTTCTCTGGCCAAACAGACAGTTTGGATGACCAGGCATGACTGCATTTATCCATGTCTAATTAGATGTGGTGAACCTTACTGTCATATAACTGGAGTGCAAATCTTGTTTTCTCGGCATAACATTATTTGGAGTAAAAACGAACTTCTCCAGCCAGAATCTTGCTTCAGTCATGCAGAATGGCTTTTCCTAATTGACTAATAATAACTTTCTTTTGGAGTTGTATGCTAGTTTTCTGCATCTCTTGTCATAACAGCATTTCTTTATAACCAAATAGTTTATTTATTACACGTCATGTTGAAATTGTTAACTCAGGATAAGCAAATTCCAACTGAATGGAAACTTGTTCATGAGTTTAAAAACCAACCTAATATCTCAAGACACTTCATGAACATTAAGCTTGCTTAATTCTCAAAAATAACTTCATAATCATATTACTTAAAAAAATAATTAAAGATTATCCACTGTAACCAGTCAGTTTGTGTGTAAACCCATTTATTTATTGAGTGTTGAAAGCCATTTCAAAACTTACTGACCAAGTGGGGGAAAAGGCGAAGTTTTAACCATCGTAAGTGACTCTTGTAAACATTTAATATTCAAATAAATTCCCAGTTCATATATGTCTGAGCATTTTTCTCATAAGAAAAAGACGAGTCTTACCTTCATAGTAGTTTGTCAGGCACCTCGCGTCCGGCTCTTCTGGAGAGCACAATAACTCTGCTTTTAGTCTACACTTGTTTCTTGAATGAGATGAGAGGCTTGATGGAGGAGGGGCGTCAGTTGCGTCAGGTTTTGGTTGTCCTGGAGACCGTAAAGAATCCGCGCAAAGCCGCAAGTACAGCAGCATCTACCGGATCTCTCAGCAGAGGACAACTTATTACAAAACAGGCGCAGAGACACTTCCCGCTGTCTGTATGCATCACCGTTATTATAGGCTACAGTTTTAGGAGTCGTATGGAAATATCAGACATTTTAAAAATACTTCCTCGTGAATTTCAAAGAAAGAATGCGTAATATAGTGCGTGCTTCATTTCTTTAAAATCGAGGACCTGACAGCACACCACACTGTGTGGTTAGGTCTCAGGTATTTATTATCGAGGGCTATGCAAATGCAGTATACTGGCTTAATAATTAAACTGCTCGTCAATGACCTTTTATTGTGTTTGTATGACCTCTGCTGGACAATGTTAATAATGAAACCTACTCAAGAAAAGCCCATGCTTCCAGCGAACACAGGACGTTCCGTTTGGTTCCCATTTAGTTAATTTTTTTGTGGGGGGACCATGTTTTGGCAACGTTAAAGGCAATTACCAAAAATCTAACCTTCCCAGAAAGTTGCAGGGAGATTTAAAGGTTTTGTATCCAAGTTAAATAATACATTAATCATGGTAAACCAGTGGTTATACTCCAAAAAGAAAAGAAAATCTAAAAGTTGCCTTTATAAAAAAGACAGTAACGTTTTTGGTCAATTGGATTAGCACTTGTATAACAACCTTGCTGCAAAATACAGTGTTTAAACTACAGTGTAGCAAAGCCACGTTTGGACCGCGGTAAAGTTAGTTTGACGTTTGACATTCATTAGACATTCGGTTTCAAACCAATTAGATTCTTTGCTCCTGTTATAGTTTGAGACAAAAATATGTCAGATAGACATAAATGTGTGCCCTTTATGTTGCACAAGGCCTAATTTCGCGAGAAAAAAAAGAAACATATGAATGAATTAAACAATTCAACCACATGAAATTATACAATAAAACCAGGACCAAAATGTTCAGAAAAACATCCTGGTTATTGCACAAGACTCTTGGATGTATATTGTTTACATTCAGCCTATTTGTGCGGTTAGTTTTTGTGTAACAAGCAATTTCACGAACAGGTGTTTTATTCCCATTTATACGACCAAAAATACACACTAACCATCTCTTAAATAAAACACACTAGTGGGGATAGCGTGTATCGCTAAAGAATTTTCTCGTAAAATTTCGTCTCCTAATGAGATTCTTTTTGGTGACAGTGGGCGGGACTTCCTGTGTTGGACCCTGTGTTTATTTTTTTGCAGAGCCAAAATATCGTCCTCAGAGGTAAGCTGAACTCTTACTCGCATGCACACCGGTTATATTCGTGAAATTACAAATGCACACGTTTTCACTGCAAAGCTGCACGATATGGGGGACATTTTCACATCGTAACGTCATGACATAAAGCGCTGTCATAGATCATGCACTGCGCTAACTTGAGCTGTTCGTTTCTCCGTCCGTTTACAGCTGCTGCCGTTGAACGGAGAAGCACATTGGTCAGTTTATATGGCAGAATGTGATTTTAGACCCGACATGAATTGTCTTGTAGATTTATTCATTAAAAAGGACACTAGTGAAGCGAGCGAGCAGCATTCAGGCGGCAGAAATGCGCTGCATTGTGTATGATGTCATCATGATCCATTTTTACTGACGCACTTTACAGTTGAATTATTTCGCTACATTTGACACCCCTTTCAACCGGTTAGAGCGTTTATACGCAGTAATGTGTCCGGTTAGCTGTTACATTATGTATAGGAGAAATGCACCTGTTAACGGATCAGTCGCGCTCGAAGTAGGCTGCACTGCCATGACCGAATATGACACACATAACGGTACATACATGACTCTCATGTATTCAAGAACAATGCACGAACGATTACGATTGAAGACCGACACAAGTGAAGGGATATTATTGCATTTGTTTTTTTCATGTTTATATTTTTATTTTATCTATCTGTTTAGATCTGTTTTCATTTATTTATTTATTTTTATGAAGAGTTCAGATGCAAATGGCTCTAAGCGCCGTCTGAAATGTTCTTCTATAATGAACATACATAAATACATATGTTTATGTTCAGTTATTTCACTTTCTAAGACAATAAACAGAAATTATTCTTTGCCATAAAAGTGAAATTACTGAATCTTCACACAGGATCCTGAGAAAACAATGCTCATTTTAAAACAACATTTCTGATGGCACTTAGAGACTTTTGCATCAGAACTCTTCATATATAATTCTATTGTCATTTTTGAACATGTTTGACATTACTTTCTTCTGTTGAACACAAAGGAAGAAACAGAAGGATACTGAAAAAAACTTCCATAGTATTTCTGTTCCTATTAATGGCCCAATTTCCCCCCCAACATTCCTCCAAAAAGTTTGTTCAACAGAAGAAAGATATTCATAAAGGGTAAGAGCCACTTGAGTGTGAATAAACGGTGAAGAAATGTTCATTTTTGGGTAAACAGAAGCATCCTGGCCATCATTTTATTATTGTTTTTTTAATGTTATTGTGGAAGTTTTACCATTACAGAATGAACAAAATAAAAAATAAAAAAATATTTCTGACCTTTTGTCTCACAATTTACCACTTTTTTCTTGCAATTTACAGTTTATAGTTCACAATTCGAGCTTTGGTTCTCAAGGCCCCAAAATGCTCTCATCACTCTTAAGGGATGAAAGGAAATAGGCTGTAATCACCATGGTTGTTCAAAGTGATGTCACACAACTGAAGAATATGACACAGATCTGCTTTTAAGTTATAAACCTGCATGTGTGAGTTTATATCTTGCATTTCTGAGACAAAAATGTCAGAACTATGAGAAGTCATATCAGAATTGCATGATATTCAACTTGTTTTGTTTCCAAAATTGCAAGTTTAGTTTATGTCTCCCA
>CAIGQW010015581.1:951219-971569 GCA_903798125.1 Danio choprae | reverse complement strand
AATATTTTACAAAAACCTTTAGAAAAGCTCTTGTACTCAGTTTTTTTTTCTTCTTCAGATTACTCTTATCTTTACAATATTTAACTTACTTATATATTATTTTATGTGTTATGGTAGCAGAGAGAGCAGAGGCCTGATTTCCATTACATATTTGTGCAAAAAGGATATTCTATTCTAATTGTTGATTAAAAAAAACTCTTGTGCAAATGACAGCGTTTACATTAACCAGTGGTATGTGGTGTATCCGACACTTAATGGCAATTCAGTCAACTCTTTCCAGTAGGTGTATTTTTAATTCGCAATTTCAATTAGCAAAATGGCTAATGGAAACAAAGCTAGTGTTTATGCTTGTCATTTGTCTATACACAAGTCTTCAGATTTAGACTTGCAAATCAGATTTTTTTTTCTATGTAATGCATCAGCCATGCTGCGACACAAACTAAACAAATTCTGGCTCAACAACTTCTGGATGCTATAGTAGCCAAGGCCCAAACTCCTCCTACTGGTCAAGCTGGGAAGTGATTGACATATTTTGTCAGATAACTCATGGCTAAATCAGTGTTTACGCTTGTGGGGAGATAAACCAGTAAATGTCTGTGTTAAAGGGATAATTCACGCGTAACTAAAATTCTATCATCCTCAACTTACCCTTCACTTGTTCCAAACATGTTAGAGAAGATATTGGGTAGAAAGCTGGAAACCTGTAACCATTGACCTCCATTGACTTCGTTTTTCCTACAATGGAAGTCAATGGTTACTGGTTTTCTTTTTTTTTTTTTTTTAAATATCATCTTTAGTACTGAACAACAAAAAAGAAACATAAATATTTCAAATCACTTGTGGGTGAGTAACAGTTTTGGGTGAACTATCCCTTTAATCACTGTGTTAATGAAGAATTATACTGGGTTGAAATAATAGATTTGACTCCTTTTTTACACACTCAAGAGTACCAAAACAAATGAAAGGGATAGTTCACCCAAAAATGAAAATTCTGTCATCATTTACTCGCCTTTAAGTGGTCCCTTGACTGAATTGAAGAACACCTGTAGCCATTAATACCCATAGTAGGAAATAAAAAATACTTTGGAAGTCAAAGGCTACCGGTTTCAAACATTATTATAAACAAGTCGGAAAACAAACAGACGGTGAATAATTGACAGAATAAATTTATTTTGAGTGAATCGTCCCCTTAATTTCAATATTGTACCTACTGATCAATGTAAAACATGTTTGCAACTATTTATAGATGATATTTTTGCTTGGCAGTGGGAAACCATGGTTACAACAACAGCCTTCCCAGCATGCACCCAGTGTTTGTCGCCCGCGGACCTGCTTTCCGCCGCGACTACACCAAAACCTCCATGCGCTCGGTTGACCTCTATCCTCTCATGTGCAGCATTCTCGCTCTCAAGCCCTTGCCCAACAATGGCTCTTTGTCCAGCGTTCAGGATCTGTTAGTGGAAACCTCCACCCCAAAGCCAACAGTACCTCCAGTTCCCAGAGAGCCAATGGTATCGCCAGTTCCCAGAGAGCCTTCCTACGCCTGGGCTGTGGGCTCCATTCTGGGTGCTGGCCTGGTCATCGGGTTCCTCTTCATCTTCGTTCAGCAGGTGACACAAAGGCAGCTCCCGCCATTGCATCTGTCCAATAGTGAGATCACGCAGCCCTTGCTGTAGGCTCAAGCTCACACTTTACTCACGCGAGGTTCTCCGGTATGTAGCACTGAGCTTTTCTCCAGTGATACAGATCTTTTTTCAGTCTAAAATTATTCTGATGACACTTTTTAAGCAGAAAGCATGGTCGCTTCAAGTCAGAAGCGATCAGTGTCCACGGTACCATGCCAAAGTCAAATATACCAAAAGCAATATGGGGAACGATGCTACAGTGGAGAAAGGCTGTGCAATTATATATCTAAAAAAGTTAGTTCACCCATAAATGAAAATTGGATGTAATTTATGCACCCTCAGGCCTTTCAAGATAAAGGTAGAACATCGAAGAAGATTTTTTTGGTTGTGTTCTTGGTGATTTTAGTTGATATACTGACACTTCTAAAAGTCAAAAACAACCAAAAAAAAAGATGTACAGGAAAAGAAAATCATACTTGTTTTATAAGATCTCAGTGTATCAGCAGAAGCCACAGGAGATTCGATACACTGCTTTATGAAGCTATAAAACATTTTCATTCATTCATTCATTTTCTTTTCAGCTTAGTCCTTTATTAATCAGATGTCGCACTGGGAAACACCCATACACTCTTGCATTCACACCCACACATACAGTACGGCCAATTTAGCTTATTCAATTCACCTATAGCGCATGTCTTTGGACTGTGGGGGAAACCGGAGCACCCAGAGGAAACCCACGCAAACTCGGGGAAAACATGCAAACTCCACACAGAAATGCCAACTGACCCAGCCGGGACTCGAACCAGCGACCTTCTTGCTGTGAGGTGAAAGCGCTACCCACTGCGCCACCGTGTCGCCCTAAAACATTTACAAATCTCTTTTTTTTTCTGGATCAGTGGTTTGGAGCACATATCAAATAATCATTTGATCAAGATCATGTGATTTCAGTAAATGGGGCTTTGTTATATCAGGACTTTTTCCGAACGTTTCGAAAATAGTATGGTAAAACATGAGCTGCATGAGTTGGCGGTTCTTTCCACTGTGGCGACCCCTGATTAATAAAGGGACTAAGCCGAAAAGAATATGAATAAATGAGTCTCTTGTTGGCCTGTTTAGCAGAGCTCACAATGGAACAAGCATAAGCCTTGAAATTGATAAAAGAACACATAGTATGCAGACACTTAATGTTTAGTGATATTAGATGTTAGGCTAGTGCATTTATAGCTTATACTTTCAAATTAACGACTACAATGGGTTTGAAAAAGCCAATTTTAAAGCATGTTTTGGCTGTTTTTGTTGTATTTACATAGTTTTGACCAGCAGGGGTCCCAAGCTTTGACACATTCATTCAGTCATTTTCCTTCGGCTTAGTCCCTTATTTATCAGGGGTCGCCACAGCGGAATGAACCGCCAACTATTCAACTCCAAAAGCTGGAGCAAATGGTCAGATTTTAACTGAAAATTACCAAAACAAACATTTTTTTTTCCAGTGGATTAACTTGCACGGATTAATTGTTCAAGGGCAGAACGGTGGCGGAGTGGGTAGCACAATCGCCTCACAGCAAGAAGGTTGCTGGTTTGAGCCCCGGCTGGGTCAGTTGGCATTTCTGTGTGGAGTTTGCATGTTCTCCCCGTGCTTGCGTAGGTTTCCTCCGGGTGCTCCGGTTTCCCCCACAATTCCAAAGGCATTCGGTACAGGTGAATTGGGTAAGCTAATTTGTCCGTAGTGTATGAGTGTGAATGAGTGTGTATGGATGTTTCCCAGTGATGGGTTGCAGCTGGAAGGGCATCCGCTGCGTAAAACATATGCTGGATAAGTTGGCGGTTAATAAATGGACTAAGCCGAAAAGAAATGAATGAATGAATGAATTTTGATTTCACACAGACTTTATTTAGTTTTACCTGTACATCTTTTTGGCACTTAAAGTGCTTGTAAACACTTACTTGCATTTTATAAATAAGCAAGGACCACAGTTTCATCTTAAAATATGCTTTGACGTTGTACTGAAAAAATGAAAAAGTGACATCATGGCCTTAGATGGAGTAAATTAACAGCAAAATTTTATTTTTGGTTGAACTATCCCTTTAAAATCCAAACTGACTAAGCCAACAGTGCCCTCTTCTGGTAAAACTGTCAGTGACATCTTTACGCTTGTCATTTGAAGAGACGTTAGCATCCCCATGCTTTTCCTTTCAATTTGAATCTGATATTTATTTAGCAACACTAAGATTTGCCCTGTTCTCATGAATCTGCATTCATTGCAAGAATATTCTGAGTTCACATCAACAGCGTTTGCGGCATAATGTTGATTATCACAAAATGTTGTTCATGAAAAAATCTAGGAGACTCCTACAGTGCAAGTAAACACAAAAACAGTACATTATAATAAAATAATACCAATACGTTTATATTATAGATAGATAACATATTATATGGTCTGATTTGTAAGAAATTCTCAGTTTTATAAATTTGTTCTCGTGACAATGGGTAAGAAAACTAAAAATGTACTGTATTAAATGTGTATTAAACCGTATGCAAATAGAACGTTTTTTTCTTAAGCGTTTTTTTTGATGAATAGAAAGTTCTACATTTATTCAGAATGTATTTGAAACAGAAATCGTATGTAATATAAATCTCTTTTCTGTCACTCAAAACATTACGTTTGCTGTTTGAACAAACTACGTATTTAACATGAGCTGAAACAACACAATTCTTGAGTTTTTTTGGTGGAAAACTGAATTGTTTTAGGTTCAATCCACTTACATCTGTAAAAACTAATATGCTGATCTAATTCAATTGTGTGGAACCCAGCATTTTTGTTTTTACAGTGACAGCAAATAATATACACTGTAAAAAATGTTGGGTTTGTGTTAGGACAACATGAAGGAATTAAGTTACCTTATTAGTTTTTACAAATTTAAGAGGATTGAACATAAAGCAATTAAGTTGTCATCAAGAATTGTGTTTTAACTCATTTTAAATAAGAAGTTTGAATAAGCAGCAAGCATCATTTTTTGAGAGTACGAACTGAATGAACTGTTTACGCTCATTTTGTACATTTATAATCAAAACCTCCATTTTTTTCTTTCTTTTCAAATAAGAAAATAGATCAAAATCATTTCCCTCTTTATCATCTTACGCCCCAAATGCTGCTGTTGAACTTGTATTGAACCCAGAATACTCCATTGACTCAGCATTACGCGTATTTAAGGTCGTGAGCAAAACTTTCAAGGGACATAAGTAGCAATTGTTTTTTTGAATTTGTTGTTTATTCCGATACTCATCATAGTTTTGTTTGTTATTAGTTAAACGCAGTTGTTTAAGTTGGCCGAGTAACGTTAATAAGTGTTATAAATGAAAAGAAGCTGGTAGTTATCGTACTACCTCCGTGTTGCACTAAGATCAATGTAAGCTAATCAGGATAGCGAGAGAAAGAGATGATCTATTAGACTAGTTGGATATTTTAGCTTATCTGCGTTTTGCACAATGTAATACCATCCAAAATTTCTATATATATATATAAAAAAAAAGGAGTGGGTGCCAAAATAATCTAAGATTGATATTAGGTAGTAAAGTAGGTCCTGAGTTCATGTATTTTGTACTTTTTGAAAATAGCATTTAACAAAAAGCCCTGTGCAGGGCAAAACACTGTGATCCGTCTTCTACTGGTGTAAAGACTAAAGGGAAAAAGAAATATTTATGCTCTTTGATATAAATGTCGCTGAAATAGTGGTAGGTAGCTGCTTGCAGAGTGTTAGGATCGTTTTGTGTTATTAAGGAGGAAACGATGACTTTCTATATGGACGTGTGCAGAGGACTGTTGTGTTTGTGTTAAGTATTTCCTCTCATTTACTGGATTTGTCTAATATGTTCTGGATTTTATGTACTAATGTCTGATTTTTGACCTGTCCCATAAGCTGAAACCTTACTTTACATGTGCTACGTTCAAGGTGAATAAAAGCCTGATTTGGAAACTCCGGCATGTTGTGGTACTTTATTTATTTAATGACTAGTTTTTGCCTCAGCCATTAGATTTCAGTTAGAATCAGATGAAGACTTTATAAGGCCAAAATATTATTACTTTCAATTTAGCAATACCAATCACAAATAAATAGCATTTCTGGACATATTTATAAGGGGGAAAAAACTCTTTTATATATATATATGGGCCTCACGGTGGCGCAGTGGATAGCACGTTCGCCTCACAGCAAGAAGGTCGCTGGTTCGAGCCTCGGCTGGGTCAGTTGGCATTTCTGTGTGGAGTTTGCATGTTCTCCCCGTGTTGGCGTGGGTTTCCTCCGGGTGCTCCGGTTTCCCCCACAAGTCCAAAGACATGCAGTACAGGTGAATTGGGTAGGCTGAATTGTCCGTAGTGTATGTGTGTGAATGGGTGTGTGTGGATGTTTCCCAGTGATGGGTTGCAGCTGGAAGGGCATCCGCTGCGTAAAACATATGCTGGATAAGTTGGTGGTTCATTCCGCTGTGGTGACCCCAGATTAATAAAGGGACTAAGCCGAAATGAAAATGAATGAATGATATATATATATATATATATATATATATATATATATATATATAAAACAGAATTTTTGAAGAAAGAAACTATATTTTTGTAGTTTGAGGTCTGATGTTTGAGAAAATTTAAGGGGTCACTATCAGTCTTTCATATATATTTTTTACTGAATTGTACATTACAAACATTCTGTGATGTGACAAAATGTTTTAGTTTTTTTTTAACTATTAATATACAAATTGCGCAAAAGTTTCATTGTTGGACATCTTCATATCATATTTATTCTATTTGAAATGATGAAAAAAAACATTCTCTTACGATTTGTAGGACATTTTCGATGGGTTTTTTTCTGTGACAAAATGTATCAAGTTCCTGGTATTACAGTATTAAGTTAAATTTAAGACTTTAAGATTCATTATGAATGAAATGTTAGACTTATACAGGGCTAAACACTAAGGATTTTTTTCCCGAATATCCCAGTTGAAAAAGATTTTCACTTGCGCCATCAAAACAATGTTCTAATTGGAAAAAAAATAATAATAATTTAATACAAAACATAGGTCAGCTTAGTAGCATCAGCAGTAAATACACGGAGAACGTTTAAACAAATGTTACTGTAAGGAAAGTAATTAAACCATTATGGTAAATAAAGTTATTTTTTTAAACAAAGTTAAGTTTTATTGAGATGGATTGTTGGTGATTTGTGGGTGTTGGCCAGATTGGGTAGCTACACATGAACAAAGGAAAACTAAAACCCGTTAATAAGGTTTTAAGACCCACAACACAATATTTCAGTAGATTTAAGACTTTAAGGCCTTTTAATTTAGTTTTTGAGATTTAAGACATTTTAAGACCCTGCAGACACGCCGTTTAATAATAGATGAAGAAAATGATTGCGAGTTACTAATATAGCCACTTGTAAAATAAGGCCGGAGGCATTTACAAATTATTTCCTTTTAAATGTACAAGTTGTAAATGAATGACCGATGCTTGAGTCACACCACAGGCCTGAGATTCTTCTCAAAAACAGCAGTTTTTATAAGAGGTCAATGGAGGACAATGACATGTTAAACTATTTGCTGCAATTTAACTGATGTCAAAACTAATTACATTCATTTTTGTCATGTGAGACAGTGAAAATGCAATGTCACGTCAACAATCTTTATACACAAGAACTATTTGAGGACGTATTTAAATGACTACTTATACAGTGCAAAACACATATACAGGTTTTAAATCCAACATTGCTAAAACCAAGGCTTTGCCAATTCATTAAGAAATAAAAAATAAATCACTTTAATTGTAATAAGTACAGATCGGAATGTCTTTTTTCTCAACATCATCTGAAAAACTAAATAAAACACTTACCTTGCATTCTAGTTTTCTTTGTATATAATAAAATCACTTTTGCCGAACACTATAAATGGGACAACTTTTCATTTCATTTTCATCACCATTGTGTGAAACCACTAGACAGACACCAGATGGAATTCACAGGCAAATCTTTAATAGTCGCAAAAATACAGGGGGGAAACTCATGTGCACTTTATGATCTATAATCTAAGAAACTCATGCATACAAACAACAGCAACGATTGATCAACGGAGCTGGTGGTGAGAAGACTAAAAGAAGAGGCTTTGAGCAGAGCGGAACCCAGGCCTACAGCTGAAACAAGGCCCACGGAGGTGAAAAGGCATGCGTCTGGAAAACACAAGCTCAGCATTGTCAAGAGGCAACGGAAGCTTTTTGGTTTCATCTTTAAATGGCATCAATGTCAATGTCCTCCTCCTCGTGCTCTGCTTTTGCAGGTTTTGTGGTCTCCATTTTAAGCTCGCGGGCAGATGAGGAATAAACCACCTACAGAAATACAGACACAAAAATCAATTCTGTGCAATAAAACAGTGTGCGTGTTTACATGGACATCACGGTAACCCAGTCATTTACCATATTCTGAATTAAAAATTCATTTCAGCCACAATTTAGTCATCCGTTATAAAGTTTGGAAATTCTAAAATATTTGCTAAAATCTGTGGTCTTTATTTGTCTGACATGTTCACTGATAGATGATTAATGGCAGTGGTGATCAAATTTTCCCTCCAAACGCTTGGTTTGATGCTGTGTGAACGAGCATCAAACCAAAAAACAATAGTAACCAATAGCACTGAACTTGATACAATCAGTGTGACGACCTCAAACCACCTCAGGGAAATGTCAAAAAAAAAAAAAAGTTCTCTTCCCATGTTTAATAAGTATGAAAAATAACACAAATAAAAACGAAATACAAATAATATTTGAAGAACAGTGGGAGCTACTTTAAAATCAAGAGACTAAAAACTAAAGACAAATAATAAGTGTCTACTGTGACTTTTACCTCAACGTTATCCTCATCCTGATCTTCCTCTTCCTCACTGCCCTCGCTCTCCTCCTCTGCCTCTTTCAGCCATTTGATGAAGGGCTCGGCCTTGGCATGAATCTCTTTAGCCAGCTCTTTGGAGACATACTTCTTGGACACCTAAAACACAAACAGGCTTAGGCTCTGTTTACAGCTGGCATCAAGATGTGATCTCACATTGCCAAACACAGAGCAGTAAACCCAGTCTCTTTGGTCCACTTCTTGATCAAGAGAGTTAGTTTATGGGGTGGTGTAATCTTTGGCCTTTTTCCTGAATATTCAAAACTAATAAATAACAATAGTTATAACAAATATAATGCAAAAAAACAAACAAACAAAAAAAAACATGAGCTTCTCTCTCAAGAAAACAAAGACTTTCACAAACCAGTTGTCAAATAACTTAATTTTGTGAAAGAAAACCTTACATTTATGAATAACTGCAAATCTTAGATGAAATTATGCATATGTATTTTGTTTTTTTTTTATATCCCTTTAGAGCAGGAGTAGAAAAGCTTTTTACTGCAGAGTTGATCAAGATTCATTTTTCATTAATGACTAGATTAAAAAAATAAATTAAAAACACACAATGTCTGTAGCTTTCTAGTATCAGCTAACCTTTGCAGTGATTGAACTTTCCTAGTCCTACTTTAAATGATATTCAGAGATTTTTTTTAAGTAATGTATTTATTATTCTGATATTTATGAAGCCAAATAATTTTTATTAATCTTTTTTTTTTGAGTTTATGAACATTTAAAAAAATACAACAAAAAACAAACTGGAGATAAGGAGCTTTCATTTGTGCTCTTATAGCCCCGCTGAATGCTGTGATTGTGTGTTAGAATCAGTACTGGAGAACATTTGCCTTTACGGTTTTACCAGCGTTTAAAAATAAGATTAATAGGCCGATTGCATCTGGTCTATAGAAGCCATTTAAACACATGAGCATCTCCAGTACAACAGCAACCTGACCATATGCATTTGACAGCCTCTGAATGTGGTCAAGCTCAACAAGTGTTAGAGGGCTAGTTCAGTCAAGCATGCCTGCTGTTATCAGAGCCAGAGCTCTCTAGCAGCCTGCAGGTCACAGACATCACATTACAACCATCTCAAGATGCTCAGGCTGAAATGACAAAAAAGCCTTCAAGGGTTGCCTAGCAACAAGCCTCATCATCCCTATAACTACAGCTACACGTTTTCCACTGGGATCAGTCACAGATCAGATTTGTTTTCATGCATGTGAACTCAATTATTCAGTGCCACCTTCTACTCCAGCCTGTATGATTGTTTTATGATGACTACTAGAAAAAGGTCAGGTCTAGATTGTGTGTCAGGATTTTACCTTTTCAGCCCATGCGAGTATGACATCTTCCTCCACCAGGTCTCCATCATACAAGTCTTTGAGTATGATGGGGACTCTGGGTAAAAGCTGGGTCTGGTGCAGCTTCACCAGACACTCAAAGCCTCCAAGCAGATACTTCTGAGCTTTCTTATTGTTGTGGCAGAACTGCAAACAGAAAGGTAAAGTGTACACATGTACTGTAGTGCGTCAACAAGCTAGTAAGACAGTATTGTTCGCAAGAACAACAAGAGGGAATTTAAGTGGTCATGGCTTTTTATTCATTTGGGTTTTTTTTTTAAATACTAGATGCATTATAACTCTCAGGTGTCCACAGAATGTCTGTAAAGATCATCATTTCAATGTTCTAAAGACTCTTTTGGGTGGGGGGAAAAACAAGTAGTTTCTGTATGATGTAATGTAAATGAGATGCAGTTCCCCACCCACTTTTCAAAGGAGGGTGTTGCCTTCACAGTTGATGCCTCAGTTCATGTAAAGTGATCACATCACTTCAGAAGACTTGGATTAAACCACTCAATTCAACTAATTCAGATATTAAGAATAAAATTAAATTTACAGTTTTAGCCCTTCAAATACTGTGAACCATGAAGAGATTTTGAAATGGCAAAAGGCTTAAAACTGCTGGTCTACAATTTAAAAACAAACAAAAAAAATTGCTAACAGGCGCAAGGCCGTACCCTGAGGAAATGACGCTTGTACTTCTTAATCTGGTCGCGGATGTTCTCATCAAAGAGCAGCTCACTCAGAATCAAAGGACCCATGGCCTTCACATCAAGCCTTTCAGCCTCAGCCAAAATTTCTTTATCTGCAGAGTCAATCGTGCCACTGTCCTTCTTTTCCTGAAGAGCAGAAACAAAATGATTATAGCAGAGTGAGAAAAAGAGCCTATACATCAAGCCAATAGCCCCTAAAAGCCAGTATGACCTTAAGACGATTACCTTGACAAAGTTGTAAAATATGTTGACCCTCTCCTCCAGGGATTTCTCCAGGTCTTCAGTGAGTGTGAGTCCCTTGGCATGTTCGCTGATCTCCTCCATCCTGCGGCGCTGAGCCTCTTCTGTGGTCTCCTCTGCCCAGTCTTCATCGTCATCATCCCTATCCTGCCATGATAAACAAATAACATTTAACACTAGTCTCTACACCGAGTAGGCTGGAAGGTTTTTTTTTTTTACAAGAAATGAAACCAAAGAACTTACAACAGCTTCAGGGGCATCAATGTCATTATGGTTCCCAGCCTCTCCACCATTTGAGCCATTTTCTTTGTCCTTCTTTCGGTTCTTCTTTTCCTTCTCTTTTTTGACAGATCCACTCTCATTCTCTGCTCCAACAAAACAGGAAGAGGAAGTTAACAAAAGAGCAATGGATTGTAGTTCATGAACACCACATTACACATCCAAAGTTTCTGAAATATTAAGAAACATCAGGGTTTGCCAAATATTCAGAAACTGAAAAGACTGTGTTGGTTCATGAGATAATGAGAATTAAATACAATGTGAAGATGATGAGAGATGAGACTATCACTGTTATTGTCATTTATGGTGTTGTTCTGCTGCATAATCATAAAAATAATAAGCCTTGCTAAAATAGGAAATTTGCACATTGCAGTTGTGGATGCTTAGGACAAAAATTTTTAACATGGAAAAGATGCCTTTAAATCGCATGTCGCAGCATTTGTGTGTAGATAGGACACCGTGTAATGATTTACTCAATATCAACCCAGTCTCCACGTAGTCAATTTACCAGGTGGATTCTTGAGAATGAAGGTGCAGAGTTTGTGTCTGGTGTCCAACATGCCTCTGTACCCACAAGCCTTGCAGGAGTTTCCAATGGTCTGCTTCTTGGGGTTAATGTGCTATAATGAGAATATTAAGTTAGTTTAAGATAGATAAACAGACTGTGACAAAATTAGAAAACTATGGGGAGATGCTTCAACATCAGGCTTTCTGTACTTGAAACATGATTATTTTTGTTGTTGCTGAAAAACATCTATAATTGGGCTTTATACTGGTATATGCCTGTATGTTTTGTCTTATTTATGGCCTTAAAAAGTGGATAGAAGAGTGAATGATGAAGTAGAAACCAAAACCACTGAAATCTCGCAAAATCTTTAAAAAGTACTGCACTGCAGAGGAAAGCCAACAGGGGTTATAACCAAAATAAAAAAGGCAATACGTTCATGCTATAGAGCCCGTTATATACTGGGCAAAGAAGCTCAACTGCAGTTCTTGCAACAGACATTTGAGCTTCCGTTTGTATTTAATTTGCTCTGCAGGAGTGGTGTGGACACTTTAAATGATTGATACTTCAAAGCTGCTTGCTTTTAGTCAATCTACTACATTAAATTATCTAGAAAAATTTATTAAATATAACTATGGACTGGATTGCTTTAAGGACTGCTACCATGTGCTTTTTATTCGCTGCTTTAATTTCAGTTCTTCAAGTATGCAGCATATACTCATTTAAATGTGGATGGCATTGGGATGTGCTAACAGCATTCCACTATTTCAAACTATCCTTAAAGAACAAAAATAATGATTTTGGTGTGTGTACACAAGGACTTTGTGTTTAGAATGACAAGTAAATGCATTTCTTTTAAATCAAAATGTTTAATTTAATTTGAGTAAACTATCCCTGCACTACAAAGTCATCCTGCTGAGAGACTGAATAATGTAACAGTGAGAGACTAGAGATGGTCTGTATACAGATAATGACACAGCTACTTTCCTCTTTACACCTGTAAAACAATCTGGACTCATAGAAGCTACAGGTGTGACCCAAAGAGACCTGCACATTCAGCAGCACCAATACAAACATAAAGGGCAGCCAGTTCAACAGGGCATCAAGGGTACACAGTGCAACATTTTTGTCCCGAATGCACCGTTTAAATCAATAGTCGCACTCTGACCGTCTTTATTGTATGAAAATCTAAACAGGTATGGAAAAAATGACAATAGGAGGATGTATTTACCAAATCAGTTTCAGGATTGTCACACTCGGGACACAGTACAAACTTGCGAATGAATCCATCCAGCATGTCTTGCAGTTTGTTTGCCTCATGAGATCCATTGACAATGTAGCGGTCATTCTTGGAATCGAACTGGGTTTGGGCTCCCAACTCACAACCAAAGAATTTGGTGGGATCTAAGCACAGATTACGGTTTGTTAATGTTGCATGAAAAATGTGTATTCATAACAATTAAAGTAAAATATTTTCCTCAATTCAATGCTCACATGTCGGAGGCCTATTCAGAGCCTTGGCAACGTCAACCATGTTGACTATGACGGTCTTAATTCCATTCCCTTTGCCTTCCACCTGGGAGAAATACAAATATTGTATTTTTTTTCTTACAGATATAGGTAAATAATGATCAAAAGTCAGAGAAACCTTTTTCCAGAGTCAAATATCCATTTATTCGCCTCTTTTTAAACATAAAATATTGATTGTAGTTATTTTAAATGTACAAAATTAGTCTGTTATGTTGCTTCCATTTCTTACATTAACATTCTGTTGTAAAGATTATAAAGGGTAAAGGTGTAGAATTGGTACAAGTGGTAGTAAAATTTACTTCATTTCAGCAATGAGGTGACATGGGCCATCATGGCACTGGCCCAAGAATAACAGTTTTTTGGATTTGTTGGATATAAAAATACAGTATAGTAACACGTAAAAAAACAACTGTTTATCCTCACAGTTGTGAACTATTTTATGGCAAATGCCTGAAGGGTTCATCTGAGCAAACAACCCAATTTAATCAATCTCGTTTATTAAAATTGATTGGATTTTAATAATTAATATGCAGAAAATTTTGCATAAAAAAATAATAAGATGGATCTACTATGCTCTGTAATACACAAAATACCCACCTTAGCGATGAGACGGGGCATTTTATAGCGGTAGAACTGGTCTGACACGCTGCGGTTGACATTGATGGACATTTTGGCTTCCCGTATGGTTTATCAGCAAGATGAGAAAATCTTGAACTGGCAATTTTTAGTATCTTCTGTTTGGAGAAGAGGGGATGACATAAACGACTGGAAGAATACTTTGTCTCTGACATGAAAAGGGTACGGCCACTGAGGCTCCAGGCTTCGAGCTCGTTGACTAAGTTCCCCCCAAACAGGTTCCGGCAACTGCACTATAGCACTACGAATGGAAAAAACAAACAGAAATTGAGCATTAAGAACAGAAAACATTACGACCCTAGTATCACCAACAGCAGACATAAAAATTAAGGTGTGCCCATTCTATGTAAGACTGGCTAGTTATCTACAAGAACCACCTGACCTGGTGATATTGGGGTCTGCGTGTCATGTTTAACAACTCACAAATAACTCAATACTTAAGTAAGTTGATTGGACTGTAAACAATGGCACAGTCAGGTTTGTAAAGCTCTTTAGCAGCATTAGATTGTCTGAAACCCAAATCAGGCCTCAGTTGAGCAAGCCCATGCTGCAGAGTGCGTCACACCATAGGAGGACGCCATTTTATTCAGTGCAGTATGCAACATCAAGATTGATGCTCGAGCATAGATCTGATTAAATCAAACGAACTATCGCGAGACTATACGAGCACACATGAGAGAAATATACTGTAAAAAAATAACAAAAATCAACATACCTTTCCCATCCGTAGCTCCTGTCGTCCAGGTAATCACCGTTTTCGCAAAACAAAGACATAAACACACCGCTGGTCGCCCTGAGAAGAGGTGAACTACTAGTTTGAGTTAGTCCGTTTAGTTTGAGACGCTAGTTAGGGCTCGACACGGCGGTGCCTGACTGGGTTACACCTTGCGGAGCAGAGTGATAAACCCCGGAGAGAAAACTCACGACGCCCTTAATACAGGGAACCTGAAATAAAACAGCGTTCATGAGCAAAACTATACAAACGGCGACATAATAACACTGTTGTGTAATAACAAGAATGACGTGTAAGAGCTAGTCAGCTAACATATGGCAGCATTGCTAAAGCTAACACGCAGTACGTCGTCATGCCAAAGTCCGAATATACTTATCAAACACGACACGAATAATATAATTACGTATCCAGAAGAGTTGATTAACTAAAGATTAATGTAGAAGTGGTGAAGTTTTACTCACCTATCGCACGTTTCTGCTCGTATGCTAAACCACAATGAGCGAATAAGACCTCGTGACTTCCAATCTTAACTCGGCTACAAACTAGCCCCGCCCCGCCCCCTAACGGGTGTTCTGATTGGCCCCCGCCTCGCTGGATTCTCTCTTATTTGTCGAATTTTGCTGTCAATCATACAGGATATTTGGCGTTATTTGGCACGTTTTACTTGCTGATTGGGGAATAATTATTTTATGGTGAATATACCTTATTATTTTTGTTAGTTTTTATATATTTATTTATAAATTCAGATAAGTTTCACCTTAGTTTTATGTTTGTATTTTATTACAATAAATTTATTTAAAAATACGTATTTTAGAGTATTGATTTGTATTTGTATAAATCCAGTTTTACTACAAAACTAGTTTTAAACTATAGTTATTGCAGCATAACAATTTTGTGGCTTAAAACAAGTTGTGGCTTACTGAAAAAAAACGTTTGTATATTATTATAATATTAAAGCCAGGTAACATTTTCTAGGGGAAACTGACAATTTCCAAGACAGGAAATTGCTTTCATGTTAAATAATAAACCCCTACACTTTTAAATTCTTACATTTTTCACATGTTATTAGCAAAGTTTTATGTGACTTGCAGATATTTCATTAATAAACCGGTTATTCTTGTGCACCTTTTGATAAAGTCAATTCCTCTCCCCCATGGCAGTGAAATATAGGACAAATAGACTTCATAAGGATGGAAATCAAGTCAGTCCATTTCTTTTTATAGCGGTTAAGAATCCCATTTAATTATACCCATTTATATCGCAACGGCCTATCCCAGTTAAGTAACTTACAGATAATTCTACTTTGACTAATTTAGTTTCAGCAAAAACTCCTTGATAACTTCATAAACTGGAGGCACTTTAAGAGTCAACAGATCATATACAGGCAAAACAAATGAATAGAAGTGACTCCTGACAATACATTGAGGTCTTGTGAGGAGAAACAGAACACGATTTATTATTACCTTTAATCAAAAGCCTCAGTAAATGTTTTTGAGCGTGTTAAGGACAGTCTGGAGAGTGAGCTATTGCATGAATCATGGATAATGAATAATGTTAATTTTCTTGCACAGACCAATCATTTCACTTTATAAGACCTCAATGTATAATTCATAAGGAGCCACAAGTATTCATTTTGTTTTGCCTGTATATATTTCTTTACTCTCAAGGTGCCTTAGCCTGTTCAAACACATTTTATGAGTCACCAAGGATCACAGTTTCACCTTAAATTCTCTACTGCAAATATTCAGCTTTTAGGAAACAACAGAAATTATTCCCTATAGCCTGGGACAGTGGATGACATACTGAGTGAATTCTCTGGATGTGTTTACAAACTACTGTAACAAAAGATTCCTGGCTGAGTACATCATGATGGAGACTGGTGGAGAGGAATGCAGTGGACAAACAGCCGGAGTGGGTCGACAGGATTACCTGTGGCATTTTCAGGGTTCAAAGGGTTTACTTTTGTAAGGGACAGTGACAAAGGCCTTTATCTTTCAAACAAAAGAAAGTTTTAGGAACATTATAGGAAACAAAAGCATTTTTCAGTGTTCATTATGGATATGTGAATGTTGTATGTCATGTTTTAGCATCAAGTATGGCCTTAAGGGTTACAGTCCCGCTAACAGGGAACATTCCCAGAACAATCAGTAAAATTTCTTGAAAGCTGTGTAAATGTTAGCATGCAACGTTATTAAAATACTGTTTCTGGAACATTCTTGCAACATTGATAGAAAACCATTCTGAGAACAACATTCTGGAATGGCTTTAGGACGTTAGTTGAGGGTATGGATGTTCTCATAATGTTGACAGAACAACATTATTAATATAATGTGAATGAAATCTTCTAATAACGTTCTGAGAACATTAATGTAATGAGAGTGAAACGTTATGAAACAGTTTGATTAACATTCTCATAATCAAAACATTAATACATGCACTGTAAAACATCTCTGTAAATTAGCAAGGTAAATTAACCTTGTAAAGTTGGAAAAAGTGACTTTTATGAACATGTTTAATAGTTTAAAGTGATATATTGATATGTTGTCTGTTTTTTGTTCAGTGTATGTGTATGTGGGCCTAGAGTCCAAGACAAATTTATCCATTGGGGACAATAAAGTGTAAACAAACTAAATTATATTGCAAATTATACTGCAGGTACATTTTCTGTTCTTTTACAGACTTATTTCTATATAGATTGTTTCTTATATTATATGATTTTAAACTGTTAAAATGTCAATAAAAGTCACTTTGTAAAACTGTAGAGTTGCATTTTCAACATTAAAAGTCGATAGAGCAGAGATCAACATATAATGCAACGCCAACCACAAATAAACGAAAAACACTTGTGAATCCAAAAATATTGAAACTGTTCATTAACAGATATTGTTTACAGTGTAGTCAAAAACATGCAAAAATAGCGTTATAAAACTTAATGAGAATGTTAAGGGACTGATTTTAGAACCTTGAATTGTTAGCTAGGAATACTGAATTTTACATCAACAAAAATTCAGATGCATCCCTCCAAGAATTCCCTGTCAGTTCCATTGTTTTAAAGAGAAAATATAAATCTTGTGTTGGGTAAAATCAGGTGAATGGTCCACTTGTTAACACTTGGTCCACTTGGTAATTTACATGCATTTACTCGCCAGATGCTTTCATCCACTACGAATTTAAAGAATATCACTGTAATTATATTATACAAGCATTCCCTGAGAACTAAACCTTTGACATTACTAACATGGCCTGTGTGAAATTCAGGATCTCTTAAATCCACCCAAACATGAATATTCTGTCTTTTTATTTGCATTTTAAGACCCATTTTCAGGTCCTAAAACACATTTTAAATGTTAATGAACAACCAAAATGATGTGTCAAAAGTTTCCAGTGTCAAAAAGTGCCTCAGCTGACCAATTTTGAAATAATAACAAAAAAGTGCTTTATGTTACAAAACATCTTGTTTTCTTCGTTCTTCGTTCACCCAAAAATAAAAATTCTGTCATCATTTACTCACCTTGACCTCCAAACCAGTTAGATTTTTTTGTTCTATTGAACACAAAAGAAGATATTTTGAAGAATGTTGGAAACCTTTAACCATTGACATCCATAGTAAAAACAAAATATGAAAATCAATGCTTACTGGATTTCAAAATTATTCAGTATATTTAAGTGTTGTCTTCAACAGAATAAAGAAAGTGAGTAAATGATGACAGAAGTTTCATTTACCAAAAATATGTCATGCTATCAAAAACAAAATACAATGCAATACACTACAAAATGCAGAATACACCTCTTAATACAGAAACATGTATTATTTAATATAATAGATTATACCCATTTTTTGTTTTAATTTTTGTACATTCTTAAGTGAATACTTCAGTGCTACCTCTGCCAAACCAGGTGGAGAACATCTGTGTTTTTTTTAACCATGTTTTATTACAGATTTCCAATTGAATTGAAGTCTGTGACCTAGATACTATCCCTTTTCTTGATATTTATAGTTTTCTCGTGTGTTATCAGTATTTTGGTCTCTCTTGTAAATTCTTTGCCTATAAATCAACCATAGTTCTTAAGTCTGAACAAAAAAAAATACAAAATAAATAAATAAAAATAATTCATTAATTAAGGGACTATGTGCATCCAACTGGCGGTTATGGCAAAATAAAGCTTGGTGTTATCAACTGTTGTATAAGACTGAAGGGCTTTATTCTATGACAACAACCAGCTGGAGGTATATTATCTGGCTTATTACAAGGATACTTGCCACAAAACTAAACAATTAGATACAAAACATTGTTCTGAGCTCTAATAATTAAACGTAAAACTTGCAGATAGAAAATTTGTTCCTAAATAGATGCAAAATAGTCGCTAACCTGCATGTTGTTATATTATTCAGTTGCAAGATGGCGCCATTTAGTGGAAAACAGCGGTGTGACACCAAATGTAATATATTCACTGGTCAAGATGATTTGAAGTAGGCCTACCTGGATAAGAAAAGCCTGTGTTATTAGTTTAATCGTTTTAAAAAATATTTTTAAATCAGAGAATAACACACATTGGAGTTCTGTGACTGACCAGTCAGAATCAGCTTATAAAATGTGTAAAGAAGTAAAAAAAATCCCAGGAATTCACACATAAACAAACGAAAAGCTACTGCAAGAAATGTGTTTCTGACACCTGCATCGAATCTAACCAGGCCGGATTGTGACTGAAGAGAAGTCTGAGCATTCAGTATTTTTTATGGTCGCAAAATTACGTATACAGCATTAATTTCTCTAATATTAAAACTAACCACTATCAAACACAGATCTAAAAAAAACCTGCCGTGTGATTGGAGACTACATGCACAATAACACAAGCAGACCTAACTGCATAAATGAAGACAGCAAAAGATATTATTTCAAAAGCCTATATTATTTAACATAACACTGTTAGCCAGTGAGCTTCCGTATGTCACCACAGGTCCCTTTATATTATCGCTTTATTAGATGCTGAAATGTCTGATAAATTGAGATGACACTTCCATTTTGCTTTAGTCAAGTTGCTTGGTCAGTATTTTATAGACAGGATCAACTTATGATGAAGACATATAAAAATGACATTCCCATGACGTTTGAACCCCTAAAAAAGGAAATGTGATTTTATCTATTATCTAAGTAAATTTTATTTCGTTGAGATTTTTTTTTTAAATTTGTCTTTATTCCCTATTAGCCTATATAACATTATAAGTAGTCATATTGACATTTTTACAGGTGCCCCTCAGATGTTACAATGTGCACCTACAAACGTTGTCACATGTTTACTCCCATTCTTAGGGAAATAATGAAAAATAACACAAGTGGGACAAGTGGGAAAGTATTTTCACATTTCCCTGGAAAGGCTTGTGAAAACAGCCAGGAAAACGTCATTGGAATCTAAATGAAGAGGCATCCTCCTTCAGAGTGGTCTGTGATGATGTTATTTTGAACTTACAGGGAAGTTTCCTTCACTGAGAGACAGAAGTGATCATTATAACAACGCCACTCTGAATGATGGCTTTTCATTCAGCTGGCATTAAAGGGGAAAAAGAAACTAAAAGAGAATTTTGCCTTTTTTTCTGGGATTTTCCACTAGATTTTCATTTGTGTGTGTGTGTGTGTGTGTGTGTGTGTGTGTGTGTGTGTGTGTGTGTGTGTGTGTGTGTGTGTGTGTGTGTGTGTGTGTGTGTGTGTGTGTGTGTGTGTGTGTGTGTGTGTGTGTGTGTGTGTGTGTGTGTGTGTGTGTGTGTGTGTGTGTGTGTGTGTGTGTGTGTGTGTGTGTGTGTGTGTGTGTGTGTGTGTGTGTCTGTT
>CAIGQW010015581.1:926366-946910 GCA_903798125.1 Danio choprae | reverse complement strand
GCCTCCATCCATTTGTGAGAAAATCTCCTTGAATGCACTTGTGAGAAAATCTGCCTGAATGCATTTGTGAGAAAATCTGCCTAAGACAATCTGTAGGTACGCAGGTAGGCTGTATGTACTAGGTTTGGTGTTTGTTCAAGGTTTACATGCAGTTACATGCAGTATATTGCAAAACACAATATGTTTATTTGGTAACACCATTGGGTTTTGGCTTTAAACTGACTTGTTTTTGCAAAGTGCTTTCTGTTTGAGTCTTTGCAAATCAGATTGCGTTTTTGCAAAATGCTGGATGTTTTTGTGAAATATTAACACATATTTTCCTCCATAATATACTGACTACAGATATGCATGTACAAAGGTGCATAAAGTGAGTGTCAAAGTGACATCGCCATCTTCTGGCCTGAAATCTATATTACAGTGTTTTAGATGTTTGTGTCGGTTCATGTGAATAGGAATCACTTTGACACACAATCTTTAAAACATTTGAGGCAAAAACTACTTTAAGTAACTACATCATTGTTGTGTGAATGTACCTTTATTATCAAACAGACTCACCTAATGTCAGGATAATCCCTTGCCAGAGTAGCAACCTCGATTTGCAAACTTTCAGGATCCTGTAGTTTCAGAATCTCTGATAATTTGGGCAGTATTTTAGAGAGCCAATCCTCTTTGGATCCCTGGAGAAGAGAATTGCATTTCATTTAGAAAATCTCCAAAGCCAAGCCCTCTATATATTAACCCCTAACCATACACACTCCCTGATTTTAATATATTAATTAAATACATTTTTATTGAACACGACTGCCTTTACAATCTTCTACGCAATTAGAAAAAACGAGAAGAGTTTGGCACAAGATGGACTTGAATTTGGTCAGTTGTGTCAAAAGTTTCCAAACGTTTTTACTACTTATAGCACTGAAGGTATTAACATATTGTAATTTTGAATGTTTGAGCAAATGTGCACTTAAAAATATAAAGAAACAATTCAGAGAACTGATCTTCCAAATAATAATGGAAAATGCCTATATTCCAGCAGCTTTCCTTAACCTAAAAAAAGGTGTTGGATTGCATTTGTAAGCAAGATCCAAGTATTGAACTGTATGCGTTATCCACCAGGCCACCTCTCTCTTAAATAAGGAATTATTCCTTCCTCTTATATCTCTCCTGTGATTAAGTATTTGTTCTTTCTCTAAGAAAAATCTGGATTAAAATGCCATTGTGCATGTTCATGTTTGGTCATTTACTGTACATACATGTGTGGGTCTGGATGTGATCTCACCAAATTGGCAAAAACAGAGCATATTTCATTGCTGTCTTGGGACATGAACTCAGCAGCCGCTTCTTGCTTTTCCTGGTCTTTCAGTTTTAGTTTTCTCTTCATCATTTGCCTTACATACTCAACCATTACTTCTACGTGCAGCTCAGCCAGCAGTTCCTGAACAATCACATACACAAATAGAACTGTTTATTAAATCAGTGTGAAAAAATATCCTCATTGCAGAGACCAGTGTAAGATGATATGCCTATTTACAACAGTAATTCTCAAACGTTTTGTTTCAAGTTTGCCGGCATCATTTAAAATGTACATTCACAATAAAAATGCCCGTGGAGATTTTGAATTCAGCTTTTTAAAATTATGCTACTTCATGCACATGCAAATAAAATGCTGGGTTGTTTTAACCCAGTGTTTTAACCTAGTGGCATTTATGTTAAAACTGTTGGGTTTGTCCATATTTGAGCTAGCGTTTGAGTTATACAACCCAGCATTTTTAGAGTGTATATTTTTCAAAACAGCGAGAACCATGGTATTTATGTATTTGCCTTATTTCATTATTATTATTATTATTATTATTATTATTATTATTATTATTATTATTATTATTATTTAGTAACATTGTCATTTTTAACATGAGTCACTAAGGCTTTCTATACTGAGCATTTACCCTTGGCTCTATAAACCACACATATATACAGCAGGGGAAATAAATATTGCACACGTCATGTTTTTTTCCTAGGAATAATATTTCTAAAGTAGCTGTTATCATGGAATTGAACCAGTTTTTGGTAAAAACCCAAACAATACAAAACATAAAAATAAAACAAATCTGAAAAATGAGTTATGTGTAATAACAATGAAATGACACAAGGAAAAAGTACTGAACTACTGAAACGTATTTAATACTTAATATAAAAGGCTTTTTTGGTGATGGCAGCTTAAAGATGCTTCTCATATGGAGAATGAAGTCACGTGCATTGCTCAGGTGTGATTTCACAGACTTCAACAGTGTAAAAATCTTGATGGTTCTGTGGGTCTTGTCTATCAAATCCGATCTTTATTTTGTATTAAAATCACAAGTCAGGTGATTGGCTGGGCCATTCTACGTCTTGATTTTCTTTCCTTGAAACCATTTGAGTTTCCTTGGCTGTGTTTTAGATCGTCTTGCTGAAATGTCCACCCTGGTCTCATCTTCATCATTACAACATATACATTGTCATTTTGTGTCAGAAAAATAATATTAGTTGCAAATGTGATTCTGACCTCTCTGCAGGGAGGCTTCAGATCTTTGAAATCATTATTGATTTTTTCAATGGCCTTCACCAGCTCCTCTACAACCTCACAGTTACCAGCAATCCAGGCTTGAGTCCACAGCTTTCGGTAAACTGGCTGTATAGAAGAAACAAATCATCTGGTTTTTATCTCATATATATATATATATTTAATAAGGAAGCAAAGTGGATCATGTAATTCATCCAATGACAGTAGGACATTTGTGTTGGTTCTGGAACATAATTCCTTCTTTGATCATATAATCTTTTTTTAATACATATGGTTAATGTGCAATGCACTTTTCTAAGAAACACAAAGTTACATACAAATGCAACAGGAAGTCCTCAGAGCACAGGTTACAGATAGGATTTCCTGTCATCTTCAGTGGGATTACATGTCAAACATGGACCCTTTTTTCTGTCTTGTTTAGTAATTAAAGTTTCAAAGCAATATAATAGCGATATAAAATTAATAAATAAAAACTGCATTTATGGTTTAAAGGTGCTGTAAGTATTTGATTCTTCTAAAGCATAAAAATACCATAATATGTTTGCAGATATTTAAGAAACATGGTAAGTGAACATTCTTGTTTATCTGAAAAATAATGCTGAAGTCAGATATTCTGCTTTGAAAATGTCCGTTATGTGCTGAAACGTCTGTCTTTGTTTTGGTATCTTTAACCCGCTCAATGCCAGTTTATTCAACTATTCATCAGCAGCCCGGGTTGCCTTGGTGGAAAATCAATGATGTATTTCATTCATTCATTCAGAAAGGCTCTCAAAGCATGCGCCCATGACTAAAATGCGACCTCCAGTGGACAATAGCAGACTCCGAAATGAGATGCAGATTCAGAGTTCCAAATGAGGTTATTAATTACCAAATAATATAAATATTACGAATGTAAACATGAGGTGAGGAGGTTACATTGTAACCGCGTGTCCTAACCATACGCTACGTGACGAGATTTGCAGTGAAAAGCAATTTGGCTGTTTGTACCAGATGAAACACGACAGAAATTTAAATACAGTCATTCTGAAGCACAGAATAGTGCACTTACTGCACCCAGCGAAATGGTAAGGTTTGTAATCTAATTAAAACATATTAAACCTCTTTAACATTATTAAATGTACATGCTGAATCACTGATATGTGTTGGTTTGCATTATTTCACAGTGCTAAAGTTCAATTTCAAACTGTTTGTTTTATTTTCAAGATCCTGAGGTAAACTATCTGCTGCTGCTTTCAGTAGTATGGCAATAAATGTCATGTAAAAATGGCATTCAAACTCACATTGTCAGCATTTAACACTGAATAAAGCACATAGCTGTAAATATTGCCAGTTTACCTTGTTGTTCAGCTGCAAAAAATAGAAGCCATTTCTAATATATCAATTCGAGGTGTTTGTTAGAACAAAAACTCCATTTAATATGGAAAATATTCCTTTTATCGCGTACCATTGCTTTTATACAGAAGACGATTTAAATCAGCCTTTAGGCTCGATAGTCAGGCTCGCTCCTGTTGGATGCAATCTGGCAACCCACGCTTGCATTTGTTTTGATCCATGAACACAATACCCAGTTCAACCACTGGGTGTCAAACTTACATACTGCACCTTTAAGGGAGAAGGGTTTCGTTTAATTCATTAGTATCTTGTCTCTACATGCTTCTAAATTCTTTCCTCTGTATGACACAAAACAAGATATTCTAAAAAAAATGTTTGCCATTGACATCCATAGTAGGAACAAAAAATATTATGGAAGATAATGGCTGCCTTTTCCACCTACATTCTTCAGTATATCTTCCCGTGCATTCACCAGACAAATGGAGTAAATGATGACATTTTGGGCGAACAGTCCTATAAACAACTGTCAACATAGAGGTCACATTTAGTTAAGATACCCCTCCTCACCTCGAGGGAACCATCTATGAGGAACACGCCTATAAGCAGAACTGGCCTATCCAGAAGAAATAGTGTTTTCGTTATGGTGTTTATTATTTCGACAGTTTATTGACAAAGTTTCTCAATTCATTGGTTTACTGGGATACTGATTGCATTCCTCATTTGTGTCTAGTTTAGCTCTGTTACTTAAGGTACTAAAAACATGGATTGTTCAAATTAATACATTTGCATACAGTTCCTTAACATTTCATAACATAATACATTTTAAGTTAAGGATGTGAAGTGTCTAATTTCATTGTCATTGTTGCATGTTGATCTGCGCTTGCAAAGCTAAAACATTTCAACACATTTCAAACAAATGTTTCACTTTCTAACCATTGATTAAAATGATGTTCCAGAAGCAACATAAATGTTGATCTAGGAAATACTTTGTTTAAATAAGCATATTACCTTGCTATGGTGTCAAATGATTACCTCTACATAACTGGATAAACTAAACACATTCATACAGTAGCATAACATTGAGATAGTAAATACTATCTACAGGTAAACAAGTTGCTTTCAATGATTTCCATTTTTCACTAACCTTCAGTTCTTTGTGAATTCGGCTGAGGAAGTATGTGTGACAAATGTTTTTGAGATCCGTTAATGTAGACATCCGCGTCATTCTAGTGTCCTCTGAGAAAAAATGTTCAACTTTTTGTAAATAATCCCTGAGAATATAGAAAAAATAGTTGTAGACACAATTTAGTATTACCAAAATACTGAGAGAAGATTGCTAGCTTACATTTAAAAAATTATTTCAATTATACATTATCCAAATATCAGCAATGTATTGCATTGCATGTCATTTGTAATTATTTTAAAGTAAATGACAACATATGAACATATTTTTGCAATACAGTAGAAAATAGATTTTTTTGAAACTCACTTAAACGCGTAAATATTCACCAAACTATCTCTGAGAATTTTAGGAATGTTTTCTTGTTTTCTTTTGATAAGTTCTTTCAGACTTGTCCCATAGCTGCCATTGGGGAAAATGGGAAAAAATACCATCAGCCTTATTATTTTAATGTAATGAATTAGAAGAATTTGTAATAGTAGCAATATAAATATTATCTACCTCAGTAGAGAGATATCCAACAGACATAGAAGACTCCAGGATTTACTTTCACAGCCTAAAAGTGTATTGACCTCTTTCACAGTTCCTTCAATAAGCTAGAAAGCAAAAACAGTTACATTTTATCAAATGCTGCTGTGTATTTTCCTCCATTAGATAATTCCAGAATGCGTAGCATGTCAACAGAGCCCATAACTTACCGGTAAAACATCGACAGCAAGGTTACCAAAGTAACATCCTTCAATGAGCTCAGGTTCAAAGCCATCACTCCATTTTTCCACTTCTTTATCAAAAGCATTGGATAACCAACTTCTGACTTCATCCTAATTAGAACAAATAATCATTAAACCACAACATGTCAAATGCAAATAAGGTTGACTATTAAATAAACCATTTGGTAATGACTTTGATAAAAATACCTCTTTGCATGAGAAGTACTGATCCTCTAATCTTTTAAGATCTTTCTCAGGTAAAAGAGGTCCAAGGGATGAACTGTTGATGTGCTTCTCCAGTTCTTTATACTTCAGTACATCTCTAAAAAAAAAAAAAAAGAACATTAATATTTATAAAACAGTGTCAGAAAATACTGAATGTTTTATAATAAAGATAATTTTATTCTCTTTTGAGTTGATTCTGAGCCTTGTTTTTTAACAGCAGATGGTGCTTTATGCTTTACAAAACAGCAATACTCTGCTTGCATCCAATTCCTTACAAATACCACTCAAACCTAAAATAATCATTAAAAAGCTCCTATTATGCATTATAAAAGGTCATGTTTTGGTTTTGGGGGTCTTCAACAACAGGCAAGATCAAAAAACACTTTCATTGTCTTATAACATGTATTTATTCTTACCTAATTACCCCGACTCATATATGATTTGTTCAGCTATTCATTTCAGATATTCATTGTTTCAGCTATTAATTTTTTCCTTTGCATGATGCTAATCTGCAGTGATTGGTCCAAGGACCAAGTCTGTTGTGATTGGTCGATTTCATTTATTTCCTCAAAATTCCGGCAATTTTGATACTTTTAGACCTAAGTCTCTCTTTTGATACCGTAGATCATGAAATTTTAATAAAATGACTTGAGTGTGTTGTTGGGGTTCAGGGCCTTACCTTACAGTGGTTCTCTTCATATCTAAAGGGGAGATCTTTTTCTGTAAATATTGGATCTTTTACTTCACCAACTAACCGCATTCATTGTGGTGTTCCACAGGGATCTATTCTTGGCCCTCTTTTATTTTGTTTATATGCTTCCTTTAAGCTCAATACTCCGCAAACATAACAAAAACTATCACTGCTATGCCGATGACCTCCATCTATATTTTCCTATTAAACTAGGATAAGATTTATCATAAGAACACCTTTTCTTATGCCTAACCGACATTAAGACCTGGATGACCAATAACTATCTGCAACTAAATGAGAATAAAACTGAAGTGCCCTTAATAGGTCCTACTGCTACCAATAATTCAATTAAAACTCAGCTAGGATTCCTAAACGACAATCTGCACAATCACACCAAGAATCTTGGAGTTATTTTTGATCCACTTTTGCAGTTTGACAAGCATGTAAATGCAGTTGTGAAGAGCAGCTTTTTCCAACCTAGATTGGTGGCAACAGTTAAACCGTTTCTTTCTAGAAATTGTAAATCATGCTTTAATTTCCTCTCGGTTAGACTACTGCAACTCTTTGTACATTGGTCTACCTCAGTAAACACTGTCTCGGTTACAGTTGGTTCAGAATGCAGCCGCCAATTTAATAACAGGTACTATGAACAGAGATCATATCTCATCTGTCCTTGCCTCATTGCACTGGCTTTCTATAAAACTCAGAATTTATTTTAAAATCCTTTTTATCACATATAAAGCATTGCACAATTCTGCCCCGGTCTATATCTGTGAACTTATTAGGCCACACACAGCTTGTAGGCCATTAAGTTCCCATGATCAGCTTTTTGTTGTTGTCTTTCCCTCGGTCTTGCAGCAAAACAACAGATGATCGAGCTTTCTGTATTGCGGCCCTTAAGGCTCTGAAACAGTTTCCCTCTGAACATTAGGATTTCTCCATCATTGGATGCCTTTAAATCTAACTTAAAGACTTATTTTTACTCCATTGCCTTTGAGTGATGCATGCATGCTTTTTCATATCTGTATTTCAGTTATTAACATATATATATTTTTTACTTTTCTTATATTTATAATACAAGTTTAATTTTTTTATTTAATATTTTATTTTATTGTAAAGCACTTTGGATCAACTATGGTTGTGTAAAATTGTGCTCTATAAATAAAGTTTGCCTTGCCTTGCCTTTATTATTTATACAGTAATCAGTGCTCACTCATCTTCAGTCATGATCAATCTCATCCCCTGCACTCCACCGGTGTTTGAAAGGAAGGAGGGGGTTCAAGTTTTACTGGATCCGGGACTTCATATGGGAATGTTTCGTGTCGACATCAATACAAAATGGCAAGAGATTTGAACTCAAGACAAATCATTTGATCGACTCTTAAGTCGATTTTTTTTGTTTAGAATCAATAGTTTTAAACGGTGCACTTTCATATTTAAACCTTAGCTGGATGCTTTCATTCACTTAGAGCTGTGTTACACACTGCATTTAAGGTCATTTTCAAAAACCCATAATAGGGGCTCTTAAATAAAAATCTATTTAATCAATTAAAGAGAGAATAGCAATGCATTTTGGACTTCTCAGAATCAATGCACAATTGATTTCTCAAAAATTTTTCCCCACAGCTCAAATAGATAGATGGCATGTAAATGAATGTGCTTTTAAAACATCAATCTTACTTTGGGTAGTAGATCTTTATCCAGCTCAGTATATAGACGCAATCCTCAAACTCGATACTGGATCTGGTGAGCTCTTGCAGTCTGGTGGAGAAGGTCTGATGGTAAAGTTGAGAATATGTTCTGCAGATGTCAAAGTCTGCTGGATAACACTCCTTTAGATTTCGAACCACAATCAGCAGATCTTTTTGCACTTGTTTGCCTGTTCGGCACACCTCTCTCTTTAAGGAAGTGGACAACATGTCTGCTTTATTCTCCTGTCCATCTGCATTCTTCAATCGTGTCTCCACTAAAGTCTTAAGCAGTGGATCATGGATTTTTTGTCTGCACTCTGTGGGCCTCCATATTGGACGCTGGTTTTCAGACACTTCTGCCCAGCGTCTGTCCTGTGCCTCCTCTTGAAGTACTGAAGTCAACGCACTCTTAAGTGTCTCCTGATTTTCCTCATTGAAAGAGTCAAGAATGGCAATCTTCAGTCGCTCCCTGAATATCTCAGAGTCTCTCAGCAGCTTGTCCTCCTCATCTTCTGTCCTGGCTACATTGTTTGAACCGAAGAGATGTTCCTCAGCTTTTACCAGCAGCTGCTGTGCTTCAGCCAAACGGTTCTGTTCAAGGTTTCGACTGAAATCTATGCTCACTGTTGTATGTGAGAAAATGTAATTCTGTTATATCAACCTGCAAAATTAATCTTCAGCTTCTGTTAATTCTCAAGTGTGTTTACTATACCTGACACAGTTTCAGGGTATTTTGAATTCTTCTGGCGTTTCATGAAGTCGGGCAATTTAATTTTATTGGATATTTTGCTTTTGCTTTTCTGACTTTTCTCTTCAGGATCATCAGGGGAATCTGCTATACATTCAATGGCCTTAAAGTCCACATCTGAAATGTAATTCAGAAATCTAATGAAACAAACATCTAATTTAATAATCTCAAATAAAGTAAAAGAGCAGTCACATATATAAGGGTGCTAAAGGAAAATCATGATTTGATAAAAAATAAAATAAAAAACACCACAAACACATTGCACTATTTACCTACAACTTCGGGTCTGAAGACAGCTTTAGATTTTGAATTATTTTTGTTTATGATAAGGTTTTTCATTGTAACATTCTTTGGTATTTTGAACTTTTCTTCAGCTCTGTCTTCATCACCTTGGATTTCTTCACCTTTTTCAAGGTCTTTTCCTGAAAGGAATCAGAGATAAGGTTGAGGTTATTGTTTAGGGTAAGGTTAAGTTTAACAGTTGTTAATGGTTGCCGGAAATTGACTCTGATTTAGGGCTGGACGATATGGCCAAAATTTATATCATGATATATTTCTAAATTGCAGTCAATATTATATAATTAAAGAAATCTGAAATAAACACAAATAATCAAATAAAATCATCAAATAAACAAAACTCTCAGACTCACTACCTTTAAACTATAACTATATAGTTGTAAACTATAGTCTATATAATATAGGCTGAATATTCTTACAGACTGAAATAACAAACAGACTGCTTCAGCCAGAATTATGTGAGCAACTATAACTAAATAAAGATAGATAGATAGATGGATGGATACAGTATAATAGATGACATGATAGAGACATTTTTTCTCTTTTGACACAGCTAATGCTAGGAATAGAGGTAATTTTATGACTATTTCTGGCCAGTCAGAAATGTCTGTGATTGTCTACAATAATCACTGTTTCATGCTCTTCACTGAGTGCTTTAATGGGCACTGAACCATGCAGAAATTAGCAATCTACTGACAGATCAGCTGATAGATGCGACTTTCAAAAGTGTACACTTTCAGAGCTATAAGCAACTATGCTGCTGAGCACTGACTAGCTGTGTATCTGTAAAGTAGGCCATTATCACACAAGCAGCCTTTCTGATGGCTGTGCCCTGAATGTTATTTAATGCCAAACAATGTTATTTATATTGAAATATTAGAATTGTTTTTAAAAACCATCACCGTTATTGAAAAAAAAATTATATGGTGATATCTATATGTATATATATATATATATATTGAATTAATTATTGTCTAGCCCTCTGAATGACAATCTTCAGAAAATGCAGCCAGCTGGTTTATGCTACTCATGCACTTAAAACAAACAAGAGCATGAATATGTCAGGTTTCTTTGTAGGGATGAGGCATTGACTCATGTGCAGCGATAATATACTTATTAAATTGAAGTGATTATTGTCAAGTATGGTTACCCATACTCTAAATTGGTCCTCTGCTTTTGACCCACCCAAGTGTGCACAAACACAAATGAGAAGTGTGAGGACACACTTCTCAGTGAGCATTGCTTCCAGCGCCCAGGGAGCAATTGACCCTTTTCACAATGACGTTACTTCACTTCCGCCTTTCTGTAACACATTGTCAAACCAGACACCACGTGACGTCATGTGAAAAGGGTCTGTTTGGTTTTAGGTGCCTTAATCAGGGTCACCTCAGCTGGGTATCAAAGATGGAGAAAGTGTGGTTCATTTACTCCATCTTCAATTCTGGGACTGGGAACCTGCAATCTTTTGATTACAAGTCCAACTCCCTAACCATTAGGCCACAACTGCCAGAAAATAAGTGAAAATGCAGAGGAACCACTGGCACTGCCTTGATTGTTCCTGTTTTGTTGGAGTCTGCTTGGTCCAGGGAAAATATGACTGCAAGAGGAAGGAGCCAGAGTTGGAGCTGAATGCACTCAGAGACTGTAACAGGTACTGTGCTGCACTAAAAAGCTATAGCCATCACTGGACTGCATTGAGAGGTCTGAGTTTACACTAGGCTGTGCTCAGAGGGTTGCAACTGCGAGCCACTGTGGAGATAAATTCTCTGTAGCAGGCACATCATGGAATAACGCAGTTGCCAGAAAAATTGCAGCCACTTGTGTAAGGGTGTCAGATGAAGTGGACCTATTCTTCATCCTCCAATATTTATGGGTCATCTGAGGACACTGACTGCAGTTTGAATGGAGGGCAGTCATTGCAGGAGGGGGTCTGTGTTGTGTTTCCAGAATGGCAAATTCCCCAGCCTTCCCATATCACAAGCACTGATGTGCAGCCGGTAAAACCTCTTTGAGATCCATGATGCCTCATAATTCAGATCATCCACCACCATGAGGAAGTCGAAGTTGTGATTGATGATTATTTGAATGAGCAACACACACACTCACTCTCTATCTCTTATATATAAAAATTGTGTACTGCTTAACTGATTTGTCTTCTTTTGTTGCTTTGAGGAACTTGATTGCCCTCTGCTTTTTTTTTTAGCCCAATCATTTATTAGGCTAAATGTGAATTAAATTACATTTCCATTGAAAAAAAAGTCATTAATAATGTATAATAAAATACTTGACCAAATATGTAGTTAGTTCTATATTAATATTATATATTAGGATAAATATTAGTCAAGTTAAACAACTTAAAGACTATTTAAAGAAAGAAAGACAGACAGACAGACAAACAGATAGGGAACATGCATCAGTAGCACAAGCAAAATTAAGCTTTATCTGTAAAATCAATATTCTCTTAAAGCTTTTAAATAGTAGTTTCAAAATGGGAACTGGGTTTTTAACATTTCCTTCAATGTTGAAATAAAAACATTCACAAATGCTTCTTTCTTTTAAATTTCTTATACAACAACATTCAAGTAGACTAGTCTCATAAATTGGGCAATCTGATTTAAATGTACTCCCCTACAAAGACAGGTTTAAAAGGTCACATATAATTTTGCTAAATTATTTGATCGTAGCTTCAATAAGAACAGGTTTTTCAAGGGAGGGGAGTCAGATTTCGATATAACACCGGAATCACCGCAAAGCAATAGAAATGTGTTTGTGTTTTAAAGCAAAGTCTGAAAGGAAAGATGAGACCGCGCACGCAGCACATGCCAGGGGAGGGGCCTCCACAGTCCACGCCACACTGTGGACGTATCCAGCTTACCAGATGGAGAAAACTCGGATTTTTTCTGCCACGAGATTTAGTCTCATCTCCAGTCTTACAGTCTCTTATCAACTGCTTCATTACCTTTATAAGGTAAAATGTCTCATAACGGGCTCCGACGGGCTTCCTAAATCCGAACTCTTATATCGATTAGCGCCATTTCAGACAACTCCTGCACATCCATGTTAAGCGCATCGTTATTTTATATAGTGTTGTGTTATTATTACATTGATTACCTCGATATGGCCCGCTAAGAGATGCTAATTACGATGAAAAGACAGACGCCATGACGTAACTTTAACGCTGATATGAGTATAGATTAGGCTATTTTCTATAATGTTAACGGAATAAAAAGGGCGGTAAATTAGACTTGGCCAAACAACAAAAAGTATACATTCGAATACAATACACGTTATGTGACATGTAATTTATCGTCAAAACTTGATTACTGTCTCGCAGTTTAGCACCTTAGACAGACTACTGTACTGACAGAGCTTTCAGATAACCGTAACGTCCGTTAATTAGTTATATTGACAGCTTGTGGAAACCCGCAGGCAGCGTTCTCACTCTTGCGATGACTTAGCATAAATCATGAAATGCAAATATAGCAGGTATGGCCTACATTAGGCTGTATTCTACTTAAATAAGCTACCACCCGACTTCAAGAATAGCCAAGTCATAGCTCCAACAAAAGCTTGAATCCACGTCCATTTGCATTTAAAATCAAAACACATCATTTGCTAAACAAGATAGTGTATGTCATGCTATAGATCGCTTACCGTCCCTTAATCTTCTAAGGTCCATTGTGCTAAAATGCAGAGCGTAGTCCGAGTGTGTCTGGATCGGGTGAACTCTTCTGTGTTTGTCACATAGACTGTGTCTTTTTATGGAGCTGCTTCACCATGTGATCAAGTGGAAAGACCCACAGAAACATAGCCTATGCATGTTTTCACTCCTAATGTTCGCTGTTTGATGAATATCGCATTTAATCTTGATTGCTGGAGATCGCCTGCTTCCTGTCAGGGTTTAGTTAATTCATCTAACAATGATAATGATGAATAATACTAATTAACATTTGTGTAAATGTCCCATAACCTATGAGTCTGTAATGATATTTTCTGTTTTTTTTTCTTATCATTTTAACTTAGAAGCATGGATTAAAATAAATGGAAATGGTAGTTGTTGTTGTTTTGTCTTTCTCTCTTTTTTCTAAGTAAATCTGGCTGTGAATATATTGTATGGTGCAATTTTCTAAGTAACACTACAATTTTGCCAAGAGTGTATTGTATGCTGCAATCTTCATTCTTCATTTTCTTTTCGGCTTAGTCCCTTTATTAATCTGCGGTCGCCACATCGGAATGAACCGTCAATTTATCCAGCATATGTTTTACGCAGCGAATGCCCTTCCAGCTGCAACCCATCACTGGGAAACATTCATACACAATCATTCACACTCATACACTCATCCACGCCAACATGCAAACTCCACACAATGCCAACTTTGGAATGCCAGGCGATTGTGCTACCCACTGCGCCACCGCGAGGCCCATGCTGCAATCTGATACAGACATTTTTTGACAGAACAGACGATTAAAAAGCACAAAAGCTAACATTCAATAACCCGTAGTGGGAGAACTGAAAATGTTTGTGTTATTTTAGCTGTTTGATATATTATTCTTCTGACTGTGGGAAACAATGCAGTCTAGTGGCAATAACTGATGTTTCACTCTGATTAACTTTTAAAACTTTTTTATTTAGCTATACTATGGGAAGGACATTATTAGTCAATAAAGGCTATCGATTATCAAAGCCGTTGGTTTAAAATGCCTTTTTTTAGGCCAAACAGACATAGTGTATCTGTGGGATTTGCTTCTTTTAATCATGTGGTTCACAGTTCGTAATACATTTTGCTATTAAAGCCAAACCTAGAAAACTAAACAGAAGTGCTTTATATCAGAACATTGAATTAATTGTTTGTTATGAAAGTGTATCAGCAGAGCCACTAACTTAACCCACCATGTTTTCCAGCCAATCACGTGATTTTGCTCTTTTAGTGTCCTCTGGCATCTGCATTCAAGTTGGCCGGCTGCCATAAAGTGATTCCTCCAGGATTTACATCAATCACTCTAAGCATGTGTTCAGTTCAAGTGAAGATAGAAAACAGTAGTTCAACTCACACATTCCAGTGTACATATGTGTGAAGCTGTTGAATGCTTGATTACGCGTGATAAACGCATGAAGTAGTTTCAGGCAGGTCTTTATTTCAGTTATTTCAAATTACACAAAGCCTACAGCAGACAGAAATCACAACAAAACTAAACAAAGGGTTTAAGATAAGATAAGAACTAATACTATACTACACAGCAGTGGTTTGAGCACAAAAACCTAGTCCTATTTGTTGTTTTCTAACAGTTCAATGGGCACCATCAATTATTTTTTACTTATTCCACAGGGCTTTGAAATTCTTGATTGTGACTGATGTGCAGTACAATTGTTTAAAAGAAAAGTATGATTTCATATAAAACATTTAACCTACATTTTAAAAACTATTTTAATTATCCAGCTAAACTTCCCAGTGTTCTACAGAAAAATCCCCTTTGCAGCTTCTAGTTTGTCAGCATGTTCACCCTTTTACTATTTCAGGAGCTGTAGATGTACACTTTGAGACAAACGATTGGTTGGTGCAAATTGTAATTATTTTGTGTTCTGGGAGACATGTAAATATAATATACAATTGTTAATAAAAATCCTGAATGAATAGTTTTTGAGCTAAGAAATAAAACTGCCAAAAACAATCCAGTACCAATAAAAAATGATTTTCAAATTCCTGGTTTCCCTCTGGTTGGATTCATCACTTAGGCCTATAGCTATCAGGCCATTTCTCGGAAACCTTGTGGTTTCTCAGATGCTCCAGAAACTCTGCCTCTGTTGCCAAGTAACCTTACATAAGTGGACCAAAAGTCGATTGAAAATGTGGACAAGACTTGCATACAATTTGTATTATAATGGGCAATTGTAATGATTGTATTTACTTTGTACAAGATGCTGAAGGATCTGGAGATTGGTTTGGTTTGATTTTTGATATTTGACATTTTGATATTGCATTATTATTCATTAAAATGATCAGTCATCTCACATCTGTCAGGTTAAGGTATTTGAGGGCAGCTGTGGACTGTAGGCCTATTTAGTAATATAAATGAATTAAATGAAGGCAGTTTTAATGAGGAAAGAGGCCGTTTTTAATGAATGCACTAGAAAATATTGTATCGGTTGAAGAGTGACATCTAGTGGATTTGAAGTGATGTCTGCATTTTTATATATTTTAAATATATTAAATCACAAGTTGCGGTTGAAAGGACATCGGCTGCATAAATAAAACATTAGCCAGAGTATTTGGCGGTTCATTCCGCTGTGGCAACCCCTGATAAATCAGGGACTAAACTGAAAGATAGGATAAATCACAAGTTCACTAAAATGTACTCTCATTCAAACAAACTGAAGTAACAAACACCCTTTATTCACAGTTATTCAGGAGCTCAGGATACATACTTACAATCGTGGCCAAAAGTTTTGAGAATGACACAAATATTAGTTTGCACAAAGTTTGCTGCTAGACTGCTTTTAGATCTTTGTTTCAGTTGTTTCTTTGATGTACTGAAATATAATTACAAGCACTTCAAACGTTTTATCGACAAGTACATGACATTTATGCAAAGAGTCAGTATTTGCAGTGTTGGCTCTTCTTTTTCAGGACCTCTGCAATTCGACTGGGCAGCTCTCAATCAACCTCTGGGCCAAATCCTGACTGATAGCAACCCATTCTTTCATAATCACTTCATGGAGTTTGTCAGAATTTGTGGGGTTTTGTTTGTCCACCTGCCTCTTGAGGATTGACCACAAGTTCTTAATGGGATTATGATCTGGGGAGTTTCCAAGCCATGGAGCCAAAATTTCAACGTTTTGGTGCCCGAGCCACTTAGATATCACTTTTGCCTTATGGCATGGTGCTCCATCGTGCTGGACAATGCATTGTTTTTCACCAAACTGTTGTTATATTGTTGGAAGAAGTTGCTGTTGGAGGGTGTTTTGGTACCATTCTTTATTCATGGCTGTGTTTTTGGGCAAAATTGTGAGTGAGCCCACTCCCTTGGATGAGAAGCAACCCCACACATGAATGGTCTCAGGATGCTTTACTGTTGGCATGACACAGGACTGATGGTAGTGCTCACCTTTTATTCACCTGACAAGCCTTTTTCCAGATGCCCCAAACAATCGGAAAGGGGCTTCATCAGAGAATATGACTTTGCCCCAGTCCTCAGCAATCCATTCACCATACTTTTTGCTAAAGATCAATCTGTCCCTGATGTTTTTTTTGGAGAGAAGAGGCTTCTTTGCTGCCCTTCTTGACACCAGGTCATCTTCCAAAGGTCTTCGCCTCATTGTGCATGCAGATGCACTCACATCTGCCTGCTGCCATTCCTGAGCAAGCTCTGCACTGGTGGCACTTCGATCCCGCAGCCTTTTAACATCTCAAGTCTGCCATTCTAACCCAATCAGCCTGACATAATGATCTCCAGCCTTGTGCTCATCAACATTCTCACCTCAGTTAACAAGACGATTACTGAAATGATCTCAGCAGGTCCTTTAATGACAGCAATGAAATGCAGTGAAAATTTTTGTTCAAGATTAAGTAAATTTTCATGGCAAAGAAGGACTATGCAGATCATCTGATCACTCTTCATAACATTCTGGAGTATATGCAAATTGCTATTATAAAAACTTAAGCAGCAACAATTTACAATATTTATGTCATTCTCAAAACGTTTGGCCACGACTGTACATATCAACACAAGAACAAAAAATGACAGTAATAATGAGTGAATAAGTGGAAAATAAAGTAAACAATAACAATTCTGAAGTTGTCTGTAGGTTTATGAAAATAAAAAGACAGCTAACAACTGATGTGATAACTAATTAAGTTGGAGATGGCCTGAGGAAAAATTATGCCTTGATGTTTTAGTGCAGCGGTTTAGTGAAGTTTATTTATAAACTAATTTCGAGAGGAGCACGTGCTTATGATTGACCGCAGCTGGTCCCGATTTAGCTAATGCACAATCCTCCAATCAGACGATTCCTAAATCGCTATAAATAACCAAAGTATCTCACCTTAGCTATCTTCGTCCCGAAGAATCCCCCCTTCCACCCCTACTCCCCCTTTTCCTCGACTGGGCGGCACGGAGGCTCGGTGTTTAGCACCGTCAACTCACAGCAAATGCTTGGCTCAAATCTCACCCGGCCAAGCAACATTGCTGCGTGGAGTTTGCATGTTCTCCCCGTGTCTGCGTGGGTTTTCCCCGGGTTCTCCGGTTTCCTCCCACAAGCCAAAAACATGCATCATAAGTAAATTGACCAAAACCAAATCGACACCATAGACGAGCTATCAATCAGCTAAATTTCTCTCCATAAGTATTCATAATTACATTAACAAGCGGGGGAGTTATCGAGACCTACCTGAGCTCAAACTCCCCTCTCGCCCCGCAACGGGAGGGAGCCCCGGGCTCGAGGATCTCATGAGCTCAGGGCTCTCTCCCGGGACAGCATGCCAAACTCGCTTTTACATTCAATCATCAGCTAAGTGTGAACTCTTGAATTCTGCTGTGGCGACTTCTGAAATAGAGACTAAGTAAAAATGAATGAATGTTTTGGTGCATAAAGATCGGTAGCATCTGCCTGAGCGAAGAAGTGTGAACAATTGGTGGCCTGGGTGAGAGGGGCCTTGATTGCCCATTTCCTCATTCTGGAGATGTACAAATCCTAGAGGTTGGGCAAGTGCACACCAATAATACACTCAGCTGTCCTGACAGTCTACTACAGCCTTCTTATGTCTGTTTTGGTGGCTGATCCGAACCAGACAGTAATTGAAGAGAAATGAAGCTATATTTTAAAGGAATGAAGCCGAGTGCCTTGTTTTGTTTAAAGAGATGGTTCACCAAAAACTGAAGATTCTGTTATCATTTACCCACTCTTTACTTTTTCCAACTCTGTTTGACTTTCTTTCTTCTGTTGAACGCTTAAGAACATATTCTGAAGAAAGATGGAAATCTGTAACCGTACAAAAAGGTCCCATTTCATTGGCTGGCTCTGGCTAATAAACCGACTTTGCTGCTCTTTTACTGGTATATACATTTCCATATAATTAATGATATTTATCAAAAATATGTTATAAAATAGTTTTAAAAACAAAACAATAATAATAAAATAATCATACAAATTATAATTTTGCACCCAAGTCATGTTGACTGCTGGCGTTGTTCTTTAGTCCGGTATCGGCCAATAAAACATGTTATAAAATGTGTAGTTGGCAAATGTTTTTTGTTTACATATTTGATGTGTGTTTCTCTACTGGGTTGCAGCTAGAAGGGTATCCGCTGTGTAAAACATGCTGGATAAATTGGCGGTTCACAGCCGAAGGAAAATGGATGAATGAATATATAAAAACTGCGTTTCAGCTTGCTCTCCACAAGAGGTCACTAACATGTTTTACAATTCGGTAACAGTATGTTATCACATGTTTTCTTTTGTCAAATGAAATTCATTCACTAATATTGTTCCGATAATATTTTAGCTTTTGTTGATTAAAATAACGGCATGATGGTGAAGCAAAAATTAACATATTAGTTGATTCTACTAATTGAATTACAAAGTCTGGACCCTATAGGCCCCTCTGCTCCCACCCACCACAGAGGGAATCATTTGCAGACATCACCTACCCCCTATTATTACTATTAGTATTAATTATTATTATTCAATTTTCCTAATATTTCCAAATTCCAGCCACGTTTTCATGACCCTGTATTAGACTATCATCTGACAACATGGAATGAACTTTATCTGTATCTAATAAAAAGTGCCAATTACTCTGGCATATGTTTTACTGTTGATTGAGAATACGCTCTCTCACACACACTGCATGTTTTTGGACTTTTGGAGAAACCAGAGCTCACACACTCCAAAAATTCTGCACAGAAAGGTGTCCTGGCCCAACTGGGTCTCAAACCAGCGACCTTCTTGATGCGACAGTGCTGCTTGCAGAGTGCCGCACTATGCACCATTCATGTAACCTATTAATGCTTACTGTAGCCTCTATCACTAGCCTACATGTGTTTCTCTCTTCTCTCTCTTCCCTCCATTAGTTACATTTAAAAAGATAAAAGTATTAAGGATATCTGATGTAATGAAATGTGTAGTTGGTAATTTTTTTGTATGTATTTGATGTGTGCCTTGTGATTTTGTTATAAAGGAATTAATTTATACATCTGTTTTCACTTAATTAGAGTCACTAAACATAATTACTCTGTTCAATCGCTGTTGTAAACGCTCTGATTATAGTGCCTAAATCTCTTGTAAGACGTTTATTAAAAATTTGAATATATAAAAGATGCATTTCAGATTTCTCACCACAAGAGGTCACTAACAGTTTTACAATTAGGTAACAGTGTGTTATCACATCTTTTTTTTTGTCAAATAAACTTCATTTACTAATATTGTTCAGATAACACAACATTTGTAGGTTATGTTGATTAAAATAACGGCATGGTGGTGAATCACTGATGTAAAATTTAAATATTAGTTGATTCTACTGATTAAAATATAAAGTCTGGACACTATTGGCCTCCTCTGCTCCCACCCACCACCCACAGCAGAGGGGATCATTTGTAGATATCACTAACTCCAACCCCCTATAATATTATTATTATTATTATTATTCAGTTTTCCTAATATTTCCAAATTCCATCCAAGTTTTCATGACCCTGTATTAGACTATCATCTGACAACATGGAACCAACTTTATCTGTATCTAATAAAAAGTGTGGCCGATATGAGTGCATATTTCCATCGGTTTAAGTCTTTGCATTATTATCGGTTGCCACAGCGAATGAACCGCTAATTAGTCTGGCATAGAGTTTTACCAGCCATTGCTAATACACTATCAAACACACACTGGATGTTCGTGGCCTGATGGTTAGAGAGATGAACTTGATATATATTCATATATATCATATTATTCATATATATCAATAATAATAAATAATAATAATAATAATAGATCAGAATACACTGTACATTTAACAATCAACATTTTAGGATAAAACAGTAATAAAAAACAAAACTAATCAATATATTTATAATGATTCATTTATAATAGATATAGGTGTGTGTGTGTGTGTGTGTGTGTGT
>CAIGQW010015581.1:913873-926266 GCA_903798125.1 Danio choprae | reverse complement strand
TGTGTAGGTGTGTGTGTGTGTGTGTGTGTGTGTGTGTGTGTGTGTGTGTGTGTGTGTGTGTGTGTGTGTGTGTGTGTGTGTGTTTGCAATGTTTTGATTTAAAATCAATTCTTTGGAACGCGACGTCACTGACTGAGAATCTCTGCATGAGTGCTTAGCCGGAAGTTAAAGATAATTATGTTATTACAACAATACAATTACCGTAAAGAATAAGTACTGATTTTACATTACTGTGGGGGTTGGGGTAGGGTTTAATGGACGATTTAATAAATAATATGAATAATACTCGTTATAATTACTGTTTTTACATTATTGTAAGTATGGGGTATGGGGGTAGACGTTAATAAAATACAATTAATGTGTAATTTATTAAATTATAATCCCTTAGCAGTCAACAACTGCTATATTCACCTACATTCTTATAACTCACCAAGGAGACTCATCACCACACTATTACCATGCAGGCTACATCAGTCAGCAAAATAGGGCTGTATAAATGTTATTGAAATACATTCATTAAGGTTGCAACTTCCAAGTTTACTTGCAAACTTTTACTTCATTTTTAAATATAAATTATATATATTTTTTATTCAACCTTAAAGTAAACAATATTATTTAACCCTAAAGGTAAACAGAATAAAATAAAAAACACAGATATAAAATTCTAACATTAAAATGTCTCCGCGTCTGGAATTGAGTTTGGGCTTGCAGCAGCTTGCAGGTAAAATGTAAATATTAGCTATACTGTGAGCAAAACTTGATAATCAATCTATAAGTCATTTTCCTTTGAAATAACCCATAAACATAACTTGCTATTTGTTACAAAATAGATAGCCTCTCATTAAGGAGAAAAATTACACATCACTTCATTATAAACATTCATTCATTCATTTTCATTTCGGCTTAGTCCCTTTATTAATCTGGGGTCGCCACAGCGGAATGAACTGCCAACTTATACAGCATATGTTTTATGCAGCGGATGCCCTTCCAGCTGCAACCCAGCTGTGGGGGAAAACGGAGCACCCAGAGGAAACACACGCCAACACGGGGAGAACATGCAAACTCCACACAGATACGCCAACTGACCCAGCCGAGGCTCGAACCAGCGACCTTCTTGCTGTGAGGCGAACGTGCTACCCACTGCGCCACTGTGAGGCCCTCATTATAAACAGTAAAATATCACTCATATCACTCATCTTAATTCAAATGTTTTGGACTGCTGTTTAATGGTCATATATGGGTCCCATGGCCTAACCACTGCTAAGATAAAGGTCTACCTGTCTGACAGTTAAACGAATGAAAATGTTTTGAATTTTATAATAAATGTGAAATGTTTAATTGGGGTGGTTCATTCCGCTGTGGTGACCCATGATAAATAAGGGACTAAGCCGAAGGAAAATGAATGAATGAATGAATATTTAATTAGTGTTTTATTTATGCTGTCATTCCAGAATAATTTGTTTAAAAAAGCTTTTTATGTCTTCATGTTAACTTGTGTTTAAGTTAATTTAACTCATAATTTCAAGACAGCCGTGTAAACGTCTTAGCTAATTATTACAACAAACTATATGAAATGTTTTATACACTATTTAAAATTATTTGATCATAAAATTTAGGATTACATTGTATCAATTTATTGAAGAAATAAAATGTTTTCATGGGGACAAAAGGCAGAAATAAAATCTGCTCATCATATAAAGTGAACAAGTCTCTTCAGAACTTAATATGGATTTCTTTTACAATATCTTATAACTTAAAACATTCAAATTATCTTAAAGTCTTACATAAAACTTTAAAAAGTGTTACAGGTTTGGAACAACGTGAAAGTGAAAAATAGATGGCACCATTTTCATTGTGATGGAACTCAAGATTATTGTTGTTGTTGTTGTTGTTGTTGTTGTTGTTGTTGTTAACACAGGTGCAAAGAAGATGAGGAGATGTGAAAAGCTGTAGACATTTTCAACATCATCTGTAGAAAGTGAAGCTTTCCGGGAAGCTCCATCTCAGGTAACCGAAAACCCTCAGTCTGTAACTGTACCTGGGGTGTATTTGCAAAAAGCAAAAAATAAAACTGACATACACTGTAAAAAATATTTTGCATTTTAATTTTTTTCAACATTATTTTGTAAGTTGAAACAGCAAAGTTGTTAATTCAACTTAACCTGGTAAGATTTCAACTAGTCTATAGAGTGTTGGCGCCTCAACTTAAAAACATCTACTGAACAAGCGTCCTTTAAGTTGCGTCCCATACTTCAAATCCAGCAGGTGGCAGAATATGCACTATTAAGTTGGTTTGCTAACTGCCAGTTAAACTCCAGAAGAAGTCATGGCATATTTTTCACCCTATTTTTTAATTGTGCAATCACCACATTTGGTAAGTAATACTCCTTCAAATTTGTGTTATAACTTGTAAAATGACATATATGAACTTTGTCCATGTATTGTGCATGTATTGTTCTCAGTATAAACGTTTCTAGAGCAGATTAGATCTTTGCTAATACATGAAAGGCCACATTTTTAAAGCTTGGTAAAGTTAGTTTCAGGTCTGAATTTGCAATATATCAATATGTTAATAAAAATAGTACTTTTCTAGTTCCCTGACTAACGTACTACAGGTTAATATCAAAATTGGTGCAAAATAATATTGAATTATCATTGCGGGATTATTCTCATAACATTAACAGGCCAATTCTCTACTCTTCTTTATTTGGTGATCACCATTGTGGGGGTCCACCTGATTTCTTTCACACCAGCCACAGTGGCTCTTTATATTAGATTAAAAACATTTTTTTGAATGCTTCAAAAACACGAACAACAAATGTCTTAAATCAAACAACAATAGGGTTCTTTAGCCATTTAGTCCAGAACAAGTGCCAAGTCCTTCTTCAAAGGTTTTATGTCTTTTAAGTTTATTGATTCCTCAATAGGCTGAAAATACATTTTCATTTCAATTTCAAATCTTCAAAAAAAAATGTTTTACATCTACAAAAATGTACGTTTGTGAATATGAAATTCAGCCAACAAAGTATTAGATTTTTATTGATACTAAAACTGGGCCGCATGGTGTCGCAGTGGGTAGCACAAACGCCTCACAGCAAGAAGGTCGCTGGTTCGAGCCTCTGACTGAGGGTTTTTGGTTACCTGAGATGGAGCTTCCCGGAGAGCTTCAATTTCTACAGATCATGTTGAAAATGTCTACAGCTTTTCACATCTCCTCATCTTCTTTGCACCTGTCTTAACAACAACAACAACAACAACAACAACAATAATCTTGAGTTCCATCACAATGAAAATGGTGCCATCTATTCTTCACTTTCACATAACCTGTAACACTTTTTTAAGTTTTATGTAAGACTTTAAGATAATTTTAATGAAGCTTAAAAGATTTCTGTCCCCCAATTGAAAATCCTTTCTAAAAGCACATTTATGTTTGAGGTTATAAGATATTGGAAAAGAGGGCTGCACGGTAGAGCAGTGGGTAGCACGATCGTCTCACAGCAAGAAGGTCGCTGGTTCGAGCCTCGGCTGGGTCAGTTGGCATTTCTGTGTGGAGTTTAAATGTTCTCCCCGTGTTTGCGTGGGTTTCCTCCGGGTGCTCCGGTTTCCCCCACAAGTCCAAAGACATGCACTATAGGTGAATTGGGTAAGCTAAATTGTCCGTAGTGTATGTGTGTGAATGGGTGTGTATGGATGTTTCCCAGTGATGGGTTGCAGCTGGAAGGGCATCCGCTGCGTAAAACATATGCTGGATAAGTTGGCGGTTCATTCCGCTGTGGCGACCCCAGATTAATAAAGGGACTAAAGCGAAAAGAAAATGAATGAATAAATGATACTAAAACTTTATATTTTCAGTTGTTGCCATATTTTTGTCCACTCAAAGTTTGTATCAGTTAGACAGCGACATCTAGGGGATATAAATGTGTGTTGTTATTGTATATATTTTTTGACAAACCGCATGAGGTCACTAGTTCACTTCAAAATAACATCACGCGAACATGTAATTATAATCAAGGAAGGCTACAGAAACAAGGTTTCATGAAGTGTTGAAGTGCTTCGGCAAAACAACAAACAGTGTCAAAGTAAGCTGTAATCTGTCACTTAATTATAGTTAAGCTTAGACTAGCCTACCCCATGATAATAGACTTCAAATTCTCAGCTTTTGTCTGGTTATCCTAGGCTATGTCAGACAGAGACTTAATCACACAATATTTGTGCATTAATGCAAGACAGGTTTTAAATATGGTTTTAAAACGGCCAAATGAACATCAGTTGATTGATTCCATTAAGATTTGCAAATATTATTTAAATATTTTTTCAAATAGGCAAATGATAAGGGCTGTTACAATAATCAGTATATCGACTTATCACACAACACATGGATAACACATAACGACAATCATTGTTGGTGATGCAAAATATATCACCCATACATAAAATAACATAAAAAAACATTTTAGCTGATTGTGCAACATCTCTATCTCTATTGGAGGTGTCAGTGTCAGTATGGTTAAAAAACACTTTAGTATTTACTTTAAATTACTTAAGTATGTCTTCATGTGGGTGTCTGACAACTGAAAATAGATCTGGTAGCAGATATCGCAGCCTCTGTTACTTTTTTACCTTGCACTTTTTTTTATACATTTATTATTATTTATTTAGATATGCGTTTTCACATTCTGATTTCAGTGCTTAATTATGAAATTGTTAAAATGACTGTAATTAAATGAAAGATTCTTAAGAATAAATTATTATGTGTCCTTTGGAGGAGTGTACTTGCATTGTGATGATATTATATTGTCATTCTGGCATTATATAATGAGTGGCATAAAATGGTCTTAAAATGACAATAATATAGTTTATCGCAATATATTTTGCAATATATCATAAAACAAAATACAACAAAAATAGATATGGTGACAGGCCTACTAAGGATGTATTATTTAATTTATCCTTGAGGAAAGGGGGTTAGCACTGTCGCCTCACAGCAAGAAGATCGCTGGTTCGAGTCCCGGCTGGGTCAGTTGACATTTCTGTGTGGAGTTTGCATGTTCTCCCCGTGTTGGCGTTGGTTTCCTCCGGGTGCTCCGGTTTCCCCCACAGTCCAAAGACATGCGTTATAGGTGAGTTGAATAAACTAAATTGTCCGTAGTGTATGTTTCCCAGTTATGGGTTGCAGCTGGAAGGGCATGCGCTGCGTAAAACATGCTGGATAAGTTGGCGGTTCATTCCGCTGTGGCGACCCCTGATGAATTTGTATAATTAACCAAATGAGGTATGAACTCTGCAAAAGAAAATCTTCAAAATATATCTATACAGTGCTCAGCATATATGAGTACACCCCCCACAAATCTCTCATTTTAATTAATATTTTCTATAGGATGCTTTACAATATTATATTTGTGCATATACATTAGTTTAGTCAGTACTGAAGTCAAATCTGGAGCTAATCTAACAAAATAACTTACAATAATGGTTCAAAAATGAGTAGCCCAAATTTATATGTTAGGGAAAAATATTAAATAAAATTTTCAAAAATAGCAAAAATCAAGAGAAACAAAAAATATATAAAATTTTGTTAAAATGTTGCAGTTTGTAATTTATTTTTGCAATATTTCACATGAATTTAAATGTATTATCCTTCCATTTCTAAAGATGTTCTGTGACTAAAATATTATATTAATAAATATATCTGTTTAATAAATCTGTTTTGTTCAATCGCACCAATATATATTACCCATATTCACTTAGAAATGGATACAAATATTCATTTTCAAAATGGGGTGTACTCATATATGCTGAGCACTGTATATATAAATAAAACCCAAGTTAAATGCTAGTGCTGCTGAAGTGGAGATTGTGACTCAGTGCAGAAGAAAAAAACCTCTTTGTTTTCCTTGATAAAATGGCCTTTAAGAATTATAATGTTTTGTAATTGAAAGACACAAAGAATAAAGTACAATAAAAGCCAAAAAAAAAACAACTGAGGAGCATATTTCTCGCATGCAGTATCTCGCCTTAAATGGTTTCTTTTGGTCGTCACTTGTGATGAGCAACCACGACACGTGAATGTGACCTTCTGGATGGTCCTGCTCAGAGCGCATTCACAGCTGATGACGAATGCCTTTGGCCGCTTGAAGGTACATGTTGGCTGGTGAAGGATAATCTGCATTTGTTCTCATCATCTGCTCATTCACGATCAGCGGCAAACATGCCAAACAACAGTTAGTGGCCTGCTGCACAATAAAACAGTGGCATTTAAAGGGACAGTTCACCCAAAAATGAAAACGCTGTCATCTTTTTATCACCATACACTTGTTCTAAAATAGATATTTTGAGTAATCTTGAGTTGTTTTTAGTAGAATTTGAGTTAGAAACTGGTAGCCACTATGGAAGTCAATGGATACCATATTTCAACATTCTTCAAAATGTCTTATTTTGTGCTCAGCAGAAAAAAAAGCAACTCATAAAGCTTTGAAACCACTTGAGGGACATTAATGATAGAATTACATGACAGAATTTTCCCTTTTTGGGTTCTGCCACAACAGAAGGTGGGCAAGTAATTCAGTGCTCATGTTATGATTAATTATTATGGTGTTCAGTCATTAAATAAGGGTTATTATTAACATGATAAAAGCATTCAGCTCCACTTGATTGAGGAAAAATACCTTTTACTTTTCATGAGACTGATGAATGCAAAGTTTAATATATAACAGCATGTATTTGATATCTGAATGTTTTATAACACTGTGAATGTGTTTACTTTCACTTTTCAACAGATTAATGTGTCCTTGATGAATAAAAGTATTCATCCGTATAGAAATATGGAAATGAATTAAGTGACAACTAGAAAATGATCAGTTTTTGTGCTTTACAGTTATGTGTTTGACCAAAAAAGACACAATGCTAATGTTTTAACCTCAGAATTAGGCATTAAAAAAATAAGCAATGTTTGGTGGACATTTGGAATATTGGAATTTAAAATGACAGCAAACGCAAACATTTGTTTTTCTGACCAGCTGCCATCATGACATAATTTGTATTAGAAATTTGGAAGAAATGTGATAATACCTTTTAGATCATTTTAAAAAGTAACATTTTATCCAAACCCACGAGTAAGTCTAGAGAAACTAAACAATTTCTTCCTTATTGTAATACTTTTTTAAAAATAATCATTTGAAATTAAAGACTGAGATAAATAACGTCTTAATTTTACTTTGGTTCACAGGAATAACTAACATTTTAAAATATATTATACAATAAAATACAACACACAAATTGTATAGGAATCGGTTACTGTACACAATATTACTGTTTTATTATACACTCAAAGTAATGTTTGCTGTTTGTTCAAACTACTTATTTAAAATGAGTTGAAACGACACAATTCTTACGTTTTTTTGGGGGGAACAACTTAATTGTTTTATGTTCAATCCACTTAAATTTGTAAAAACTAATAAGTTAACCTAATTCCTTAATATTGTCCCAACACAAAGTGATTGTGTGGAACCCAGCATTTTTTACAGTGTGTTGTTAACCAGATAAATGCAGCCTTGTTGAGCAGAAGACTTCTTTCAAAACCTTAAAAAAATATGAATGTTTGCAAACTTTTGACTGGCAATATTTTGGATTCAGAAGAATATTATAATCCATCCAATTCACTAAAAAAATTATCCAAGTTACTTTGCGAGTCAGATAAAACATAGACAGGCAAAACAAAATGAACACCATTGACTCATGACACTGATGACACATTGAGGTCTAAAGTGAAACAATCGGTCTGTGCTATATGTTGTTGACATATAAATAGATTTCAGCGAGCCGTAATTAACAAGCACATAATAAACAATGAGCAGTGCCTACCGCACTGAAGTTACATCTCCTCACATGACAGGTCACGATGATTCTGATGCCTCATGGTCTTGATAACAATGTCTGGCACAAAGCTTCTCTGTCTGTCAGGCTGGAGGACGGTGGTGTTTCTCACTGCTGCTGATTCACTGAGGCTCTCAGGAGTTCATTGGTTTGGTATTTCTTTTTTCAAACATTTGAGATCTGATCACCCGATTTATAAGGCTCATTTCAGTTATTTTTTTGTTACAGTGAAAAATTTGAGGTGATTTAATGCTGAACTTTTAAATATGGATCAAAGATTTTAAAGCATCAGATTAATCAGAACAATAATCTAATCTAATGCAAGTGTAATACGCCTTTATTATCTTTAATGACATTAGAATGTACTGTTTAATTGTTTTTTTTATATTAACTATGATGTATTAATAACACAATTTACAGAAGTCACCCACTTAAATGTCATTTAGCGTAACAATAGTTTATACGCCAACAAAACAATTTTTTAGAATGAGAATCATTTGATGACATATTAAAATACTTTAAGCATCAGTGCAAAAATAATATTGAATTGTCATTTTAATCAAACCACTAGGTTTTGACCCATATGGAGTGGAAACTCAATTCTCCATATAATTTATTGATTCATGATCATGAAAACTCATGATCATGAAATCATGTAAATCATGATTACGCCATTAAAAACATTATTTTAACATGATAATGTGATATTAGCCAAAATTATAACATAAAAAGTATTTATTATTTGTTTTTTCATCACCAAGATAGTACTGTACATGTTATGTTATGTATGAAACGTAATACTGGTTATAAAGTGACATTTTTGAATTAGCTTTTGCTGATTCAGTCACTTACAGATGTGAATGCATTGCAGAAGAAAGTAGTTCCTCAAAAAAGGGCTTTATAAGATGTCTGTAGTTGACTTTATTGTTTATTTACACAATTATGCGCATCTATGTATAAACACTGTGATGTGGCTGTACTGTATATGAGCACTTTTGTGATTCATGCAAAATGACAGTAATACCACTACTGCTATTAATAATAATAATAATAATAATAATAATAATAATAATAATAATAATAAAACATTATTGGGTCTACTGCTCCAACACAGTAACTTTATTTTCAACTCAATAATTGTTTCCCCCTGCGTTATTACAAATGAGAAATCTCCTAATGTGAGTAAGTGCTGGACATTTGCACTGGGCTTTACTAATCAGCGAGTCTCTTGGGTCTTTTAGATGCATTCAGGCCGCCCTGTGCCTTGTTAGCTGTTATTGCCCATAGTTTCTGTCTTTCTTCAAAGTGCTCGCCTCCAGCAGGAGAAGCCAGGAGTCTGTATTTGGAAACCCTGCGACTGAATAAGAATTATAATCACCTCAGTAACCAGAGGGTAATTCCTAATCAGGCTCCCAGAGGCTCATCCGCTAGCCTATAATGTAAATGTGCTCATTATCCGTCCTCATTCACCTCCAGTCACACCCTCTGCCTAAATGACACAACAATATTAGACAAGCAAAGTTTTTAAACTAGTTTGTTTTTTGAGCATGCAGTGTACACTTGCAATCACACAAACATAAATGTTTGCAATTCACACATTGTGTCTTCGAATATTTCAAATGTAATGGACTGCTTGAGGTTTGCATCCAATATAATAAAATAACCAATAAACAATCCTTTGGAAGAATGGAAAAGGTTGATAAATTGAGTCCACCGCAAGCCTTATATAGGCATTGTGATGGATGAGAAAGGAAAGTCCTATACAGGTTATATGGTAGAAGAAATTGAGGTCAGCTTAAATTCTCTGTAATTTCATCCAAAGAAAAATTCAAGTTAACAGGAAGCGACCCCTATGGAAATGAACTACTCACAATCTTGATTATTTAAATGAACGTCGAGATCTATTATCACTGAGAGGAAAATTATTCAGGGACTCTTGGCCTCTGACATGTTGCAATTGCAAATGACATGAAACGCTTTAGGTAAAAGAATAGAGTCATCTTTTTGCTAGAAAAAAATCTATTGTGTGGTTTATATAGCTTGGGAATGAATTAGGAGAAAATGTTTGAGAGGAGAGAAAGAGGTAGAAGATGAGTGGTCAATTTTAACATTTAATTATAGTTTTTATGTTTTACATAATGGTGTGTGTGTGTTATTATTAGACTGCAGTGAAAATTCTCATAGATTGAAGGTTCTCTCTAAGGTACTTTAACCCAAACTGTTTCAACTCCGGTCTACGCTGCTAAAGAATGAAGATTTCAAAAGGTGTTTTTGATGCTGTACAGCATTAAAACCACCCAGTGACTGGAAACAGTAAACAGTTCTCTACAACACATTCAACAACACACCTCTTTGTTATATCAGTAGACTATGTTGGCGTAGTCAGATGTTGTCAGAGATCTGAGAGGGGCAATTTTTGTTTATTTGAACATCCTGGTCATTCAGTTCATTGAATATATTTAGTTGTATTCATTTGATGAATGAGAGAATGAATGTTAAATGAATAGCTGACTCTAAACAGGAAGCAGCTGTATTTGTCAATTTTTGGGGTTCCAAACATTACTGTTGTGGTCTGTGCTATTTGCAGCATGTTTCTTTATTTGCATGTGTTGTGAGAATTTGTGCATGTACTCAAACTGATGAAGAGGTTTTTCAGTTTGTTAGTGTTTTTCTATGTGCATCTGTTTTCTTAACTTTTAGTGCATTTGAGCTCTCTCAGCCATCATATTAGACAGATATGAGGCAGTTTTGTGGCAGTTCAACTGCATGCAATCTAATCGAATTTTCAAAGTGGGCCGTTACAAATTGTTTACAGTTTTTTCCATAAAATACATATAAGCATTAGCTTTTTATTCTTATAATGTATGATATGGCTATATCTGGTCTCTCTAAACCTGGTCTACACGACTCTGACTCCCAGATCTAAATTTCAGCACAGAGGCTACTTCATATTCTGTATTTTAATGAGTTTTATTGTATTTAGACACATCAAGCTGTTACATATTTTCTTGTTCCAGATGCCATTTCAGTTATATATACAGTATAAGTGTATAAGGATATAAGTGACAACAGGGAAAAATCATACTATTACAGTTTTAATGCTGGCTTTAAACTTATCCTCTCATTTGTACTTCTTTTCAGATAATTTTTTCATAATGGAGACTGTCTCTGGGCTATTGAGACCATTGCAGTTATTACGAGTATAAAAGTAATTCAATTACTTTTACTAATTCAAAACCATTAGTCCTTTATTCATTCGCAGTTTACCACTACACCTGGAGGAAAATCTAGTATTTCCACCTTGTGGAGATATATAGCAAAAATGCATAATTTGCAGGCCACATGTAATATATTTGAATGAACACAGGCTTTTTGGGAATACGTGCTTCAGCCCAAATGTTTGTGTAACTGAAAAATGTACCTCAACATAGGTTTGACTGCAGTTTCTAAGTAAAATAAATGCTAAGGTGGCAGCATGATGCCAGCTTTTGTTCCTTTTAACACTAGTAATATTTACAGGGTCATATTATCGACGAATAAAGAATTATTATTAGAATTATTCTTTGCGGTTCATTGCACAACAGACTAAATAGATACCACAAAACAACTTATTATTAACGTAATCATTAAAAGATTAGTTAACTTTTAATCCCTTCTGATTCTGGGAATAATTTACCTCCCACCCCTAAACCCTAACCCATGTTCCAGGATTAACATTGACGTTAATCCTGAATCGCATATCTATTTGGCAAAATTATACCTATCATGAACATGTACAAATAGGCCATGCATCTGAAACGAATAATAAAACATACCCTAATTAATGTATTTCAGATTCAGAAAAAAGTAGACAGCGCCCTCTAGTGGATTTGTCATCTGAAACGTGCAATGAAACATACCTGGAGCAATGTATTTTATGTTTCACAAAAATTCAGCCTGAGTGGAATTTAATGCTTCCTGTCACCTTAAATCATGCATGCAGTTTTGGGTGAGTGACCCGGTACACACAACCCCACCCATTCCCTACCAGTGGAACAGTGCGCATACTGTATATAGAAATGCCTAGGAGTGGAACAGTGTGATCTGCTTTGTTGGTAACATGCAATCGCACTTATCAACCACAAGTGGCAGCTGTGAGCAAAAGTTGAATTGCGTTGGTTTAAAAATTAATCTTCCAAAAAATATTTTTGCTGTGTTTGGCCTAGAAAAAAACATTTCCTTAAAGAATCTCTCACTGAACATTTCCATTTTTTTCTTTTGAATGATCTTTTTACTGTAAACAACCATTTCACAAAAGCTTCTTTACAGTGAAAAAAGTTTATGAAAATGTTTGTCACTCTATGAAAAAAAAGATTATTTGAAGATTATTTGATTTTTGGTGAACCAAAAGAGTTCTTCTATGGTAACTTTTGTTCTTAGATGTAGTGTAGGTGAATACACTCTTTGATTTGAGCGATAGCAGTGCAAGGTAGTGTGTGTGTATGTGTGTGTGTGTGTGTGTGTGTGTGTGTGTGTGTGTGT
>CAIGQW010015581.1:877500-908846 GCA_903798125.1 Danio choprae | reverse complement strand
TGTGTGTGTGTGTGTGTGTGTGTGTGTGTGTGTGTGTGTGTGTTCTTGTTGTTGCTGGTGCTAATGTTACCTAACTAATAAGAAAATTAGACTTACTTTTACATTTAAAAAAATTATTTAGTTTCTTTACAGTGTAGATTTTAACCTTTTCACGCATAATTGTTTTTATAATATTCCCGCTGACCCCCCTGTGTGCATTTTTTTTTTTTACTGTGACTGTAATTCTCAGTGTAAGTTGTTGTAACTGTTGTTCTCCAATGTGTAAGAGCGTGTATTTCATTGTTTAAATGTCTTAATAATGATTAAATTACACTGAAAAATACTTTTTTGCTGCTTGTTTAAACTACTTATTTTAAAATGAATTGAAACAACAGTTTTTTGGGGACAAGTACATTTTTTTATGTTCAATCCACTTAAATTTGTAAAAACGATTAGGCTAACCTAATCGATTTGTGTAGGGACAACATGAAGGAATATTATGGAACCCCATATTTTTTGACAGTGTAGTTGGGTTTGCCATGTTAGTCCACACTGCAGTGGAAAAAATTTGAGCTCTGGATTTACTTCTCCCGAAATATAGATGAAAGTAAGTGGCTGTTTAACTTGGAGAAGAATAAACGAAATGTTCTAGTTACTTAAACAGTGTGCACCTAATGGGAACAGAGCACTCGCAATTATGTCCCTGAAATCTCCATAGACAGCGGTGTGTATTTTACAAACCATAAATGTTATGTTTTGCTAGTACTTACAGTATGTCTATTAAATATCTCAAATGTAATATAAGCATTATTTGATTGAAAACATTGATTCATTATTTATGACAAGCAACATGCACTTCTTTCTCTGGCTCAGCGCAAACCATGGCGGAAAAGCAGATTTGAATTTAGCAGCTGATTACTTGACCCACTGAACATTCTAATCAAGGTTTGTTTAACAAGGATTAAACATCTCATACAAGTGAAATGCACCTGAAACATAGTTTTGACAAAAAAAATTATCCCATTATTATTTCCATGTGAATTTCACTTGTGTTTTATTTGTTCCATAATTGATTTTAACATTTGAAGCTTGTGTGGCTTTTCTGTAAAGGATGTTTAGCAAATTATAGTTGAACAACATCAACTATTTGCCTATATAAAGCAGCTGCTCAGCCTTCCCAAAACATCCGCCAAGTGAATATACTTACCTTAAGTGGACTTTCAATCTGCTCTACAGGTGAGGAAATTATATTTAATAGCACTTAGACCTTCATAAATACATATATTCGCACGCATAAACTCAGACATGTAGGTGCAAGTGACTAAGCATGTTCTGGCCTTTACTTCTTCCACCCTCTTTATTTCCGTCTCCTGGAAATGGCAGGCGGTTTGATTGTGAGAGGCAGAAGCTCGGGCTTTGACCAGCACTGTCACGAGGTCTCCAATAAATGAAAGAAAGAGCGAGACAGACAGACAGGAAACCAGAGCAAAACGACTGTGACTAAAGGAGTGCTGCTGTTCGGTGGTAATTGGATTTGTAATACTCAACGGAGAGATTGTTCAGCGCTAGCCATCAGTGTTTATTCATGGAAAGAGGTTTCATATCCTGCTGAGACGCAGTTGACCACTCAGGTGTGAAGGATTGAGAAGTGATGAGAGCCAGTGTGTATGTGTTTGTGTGTTTTGTGTGTGCGTGCATGTATGTGAAGTCTCCGTTGAGCATTCATCCAGATTTGACTCCAGCCGGGCGTATCGTGAATTTGATGTTATGATAATTGAGCCCATTAAGCACAGATGAACGTAAGCATACAAATGACAGTGCAGTGATTTAATTCACATGTTGCTCTGGAAGGAATTATAATACCGTGCATTTTCTGAATTTGCACCATTGTAGATTATTGATTAATGAACACTAAATTATAATTGTTCTGTATCTTTCTTCTTCTTATTCTTCTTATTATTATTATTGGGGCCTCACGGTGGCGCAGTGGGTAGCATGATCGCCTCACAGCAAGAAGGTCGCTGGTTTGAGCCTCGGCTGGGTCAGTTGGCATTTCTGTGTGGAGTTTGCATGTTCTCTCCGTGTTGGCGTGGGTTTCCTCCGGGTGCTCCGGTTTCCCCCACAAGTCCAAAGACATGCGGTATAGGTGAATTGGGTAAGCTAAATTGTCCAAAGTGTATGTGTGTGGATGGGTTGTGTGGATGTTTCCCAGTGATGGGATGCAGCTGGAAGGGCATCCGCTGCGTAAAACATATGCTGGATAAGTTGACGGTTCATTCCGCTGTGGCGACCCCAGATTAATAAAGAGACTAAGCCGAAAAGAAAATGAATGAATTATTATTATTATTATTATTATTATTTGTAATGTTATTTATAATCCATTATTGATTATATTATCAAAATTATTATTACTATTATTAATTATTCTAATAATAATGCATTGTTATGAATAATTATATGAATATGAATAATTATAATAGGTATGATGTTTTATTGCAGTCAATTATGTTTTATTTATTATATAAAAAAAATAAACAGATAAAACTAATTTATGTGTAGCAGTTATTGAAGACTGGCATTAGGATAATTAAAATTGTTCTATATCTTCTGCAATAATAATAATAATAATAATTATTATTATTATTATTATATAAATGATATATGCTATTTTTTCTGTTTCTTACATTACATTTTTTGTAAAACTATATTTTGGTAGTCCAATAATCATTTACTTGTTGCATTAAAAAATTTTTATAATAAATAAATAAATAAACAAACCATTCCATAATAATAATAAAAATAAATGACTTGATTGTCTACTGCAAGTAAAACATTTATATATTAATATATTAAAACATTTATGTAATCTTAATACAGTATCTAATGTAAATCTTTCAAAAATAATAATACATTGTTGTTGCTGATTGACTACTGCAGTAAACTATATTAATATATAAAAATATTTCTCGGATCTTAATACAAATTGTTATCTAATGTAAATCTTTCTATAATAATATTGATAATTCTTATTTTTAAGCGAACATATTTTGTCAAAGTTTAATTATCGCACCTTTGCATTTACCTTTATTGACTTATTGTTTTTTGTGCATGTTTTCTGCAACATCTCTGCATCTTCTTGTCCTCTGGACTTAACAGATGCTCTTTTGACTTGGAAAGAATCGCATCAAACCACTGAAGCGAAAGACTTTCATCTGTACTGTGTAGCTGCTCATGTTTCAAGCATACATTACACTGTGTCTGCTTTCATCTTTCACATATATAGCCTATAATTTAACAAATGTAACAACGCACTAATGTACTTCAATATGCATGAAATGCCGTTACATAATTGTAATTGTGTGCGTGTGTGTAAGGAAGCCAATGCTCAGCTCAGCTCAGCTGGAAGAAACAACCAGGTTTGACATTTCCAGCGTAAATATCAGCTGTTATTTTAGTGTGGCATCTGGGTGGCTGGCAGGTAGCAGGATGAACTTTGACTCAGTGTGAGCGCTCTGATCCCAGCTGAGCAGCACACCATGCAGCACCGTCATCCCAGGGAGGAGAGGAACCGCCTGAGACCCTCCATCCCAACCTCAGTCACTTACTCCGCATGTCAAGATGCTGCTTAAAGCTCTGCTCTCTTAAAGCCAAGACGCTGCATATGCATAGTGTTATGAAAATAACATTAACATTATCAATTCACTTTCTATATTGTTTTAGTTCGTTTATTTTAAATGCAAACGATTTTATTTAGTTATTGTTGGGTCATTCTAAACATTAACATTCTAAACAACTGAAACTAAAAACATAATCCTGGCTTATTTTGCTTCATAAGAATCGTTATGCAACGTTATATATATGAATGTTTCACATTTTACATTCTTTAAGGTAATGTAGCTACACTTAAAAAAAAAAGTGATTATTGATTTGTGTTGGGACAGCAAGAAGGAATTAAGTTAACTTTTTTTTTTTTTTTTTTACAAATTTAAGTGGATTGAACATAAAACAATCAAGTTGTCCCCAAAAACAACCTCTAGAATTGTGTTGTTTTAACTCATTTTAAGTAAGTAGTTTGAACAAACAGCTATTTTTTTGTGTATTTGTGGAGGTCAGCGATTAGACATGCGGCATGTGAACTGTTCTTGTGCTACACATTGTCCTTTTATATTTTGATGACAATTTTTTTTTTCTCCTGAGAGTATTTTTTTGACAATAAATGTAAAACATGGCTTCTTGTGTCCTCATATAAATATACATGCTGCATACACTGTAAAAATGTGATTAGTCGACTTGTTATTGATGTTTATTAGATGATTAGTAGATAGTTGACTGATTAGATTACTTTTTGCTAAAGTGACTTTACTATAGATTACTTTTGCTAAAGTAAAGTCAACTAATTGCTTTAAAAGCAATGGGTTTACTTACTTTTTAAAGTAAAGTGAGTAAACCTGTTGCTTATAAAGTGATTAGCTGACTTCACTTAAAAAAGTAAGTAAACCATTGAGCCTAAAATTAAGTAAAGGGACTATGTGTCAGTGTTCGTCCACGTGTCATTTGTTTTGTCATGTGATTCCTTTGTCTTTCTCCCGCCACCGTCATTGTTCATCTGTTGCACCTGTACTCTTCCCTCTTGTGTCATTAGCCTAATCATCCCGTTTACCATTTATACCCTTTCGTCTGTGTCCAGTGTTGTCTGGTATTTTGATTCGTATGGTTGTCTTGTCCTGTCGTCCTTATCCCGTCTGCATGTTACCCGTAAGTCTTGTATAAATAAATCCGTTTATTATTTAAGTCCGTGTACCGTCTCCTCATGTTATCGTCTCCTGTCCACCAGATGTTACACTATGTGCATGTTTATAAAAATTAAGTCAACTTAACAGTTTTAAGCTACAATTGGTTTACTTTTTTTAAGTTTACAATTGGTTTCATTTTAATACATTTTTAAAAGTAAAGTAACTAATGCCTTTTACAGTGTATAGTCATGTTAAAAGGTTAGGATACCCTATTGAATTTCATGGTTTTCTGTATCAATAATAATAATATTAATAAAAAACAATATTTAATCTTCTTATTTTAATAAGCTTGTAATAAATGATGTGTCTGCTCTTCATTATTTTGTACAAATAATTTAATATTCTTTAATTAAATACCATAACCTTCCCTAATCTCTCAAAACAACTTTTCTTGTGTGTGGTCACACGGAATGCCTTTAGGGCAGACTATCAGTGCATGTCTCATTTTTGCCCTGCTTTCATCCATTCTTCAATCTTCCTCCATTTTGTTTGCAACGCCCATATTTAAAAAGATCCAATCAGTCCCCAAAGAACAAAGTCATGCACCGCCCTATATTTTTCCTACAAAAAAGGATCTTAACTTCGATTTAACAAAAAAATTATGCAAAGATAGAAAAGCAGATGTAGTACTTTTACCACTAATTACTTATATCATTTTTGCTTGACCTTATCAGTCTCTGATTCTGGAAGAGTTTCTGGAGAAGAGTTTTTTGCACAGCTCTCACCACAGCATTTCTGTCAGGAGGGGCTCTGGAATTTGATGGAGATATGCACCTTGATTTTGTTTCTTTTTTTCCAGCTCTTCAGCTTTTATAGATTTACTGCTGTGCTTGGAATCTTGTTGCATGACCACATTTTGTGTAAGCTTTAGTTGTCGGACGGGTACTGTGTTAACACATACCTGAAAGCTCCAGACCAACAAACTCTGCTGATGATTACTTAAGGTGGGCAGCACGGTGGCTAGCACTGCCTTACAGCAAGAGGGTCGCTGGTTCGAGTCTTGGCTGAGCCAGTTGGCATTTCTGTGTGAAGTTTGCATGTTCTCCCGTTTTCACGTAGGTTTACTCCGGCTCCTCCGACTAAGCCAAAGGTGAATAAATGATAACTTACGGAATTTTATTAGTAGTGCCTGACACATTTTTGTTAATGCTATATGTTGTTTATATGAGGTTTAAAACCTGCCAAAGATAAGGTAATATTTTACACATTTACACATACATGTATATTAGCATGTTTGGGGCCTCCTCTGTAAAGATTGTGTTCCAAAGTAGCTAAATATGAGCCACATGATTGACTGGAGGTCTCAAAACATCTAGCTCTATCATTTAAACATTGCATTATTTCACACAGCTATGATTTGGCATTAAATGGTTCAAGACTGGTGGTAACTCTACTGTGGAGCAAGGTTATAACCCTGGGTGAAAAGCAGATCTAACCCCACTTCTAAATTATAGGAAATGTTCATCCAGAAGCATGCTAACCCTTTTGTGGATGTGGGTGTGAAGAATACTGAACATATTTCAGATTCGCTGGCACCTGAATCGCTCTGACATCGTCTCTCATTTTCCTATTGTTCATCCACCATTTGACCTCAGCAGACAAATCAAGGAGCGCCGAACAATAGGAGCCGACTGGATTTACAATAGAAGACCCCAACCACATGCATGAGAAGGAGAAATCGTGAAGCAATTTCACATGCTGACATTTCACCTCCGGGCTATTTATTTCTGCAGCTCAGGAGACAGAACAAAGAACACCATCAGTTCTCTTTTGATGTTTTTGAACTTGCGCTCATCCAATCTCACCTCTCTCTCTCTCTCTCTCTTTCTCTCTCTCTCTCTCTCTCTCTCGTGTGCAAATCATGGATCCTCAGCATGGCTTGTAAGCTTTTCCCCTTTAAATTACTCTTCAAGATTGCCCATCTGTGCCATGAGTGGGAGCCAGCTTGAAAATGAATTTATTATGCTGTCCAGATCACTAATACTAAGGTCGTACTCCAGCCCGCAAACACTGGCCTCTGTGTTTTGAAAAGTGCTCCATGTCGGATCAGTGGTGTGAGCATCTGCACTGAGATTAATGCTGTGGACCGCTGGAAAACCTCTAGCTCATCTCCGCATGGAGAACACTGAACCCAAATCTGAATGTCTGAGTTGTCTTTACTTAACAGTTATTGATTTACTAGTTCCAACCATGCAAACCAATTGCTTTAAAGGGCACATTTAATGCAAAAATATCTTTTATAAGGGCTTTAAACTCAGTTGTGTGGCAACATGTGTGGCCAGCCTCTAATGGTAAAAATGTATTAGTTCAATGTTTAACAATCACACTTGATAAAAACTGCAGAAACCCTTTGATTGGCATTCTCCATTTCTACACGTCATTAGAGGGGTCCCTTTTAACTAGATAAAGAGCATATAGATAAATATTTAAGTTAACAGTTTTAATGATAAAGTGGAACCCCAATAAATTAAGTGTTTCAGTCATCCAGTCAGAAACATGCACATTGTAACATAATCAACAGGAAGAGTACTACGCAGGGGTGCTGCTAGGGGGGGAAAAGTTTGGAAGACTAAAAGCGCCCCCGCCTGTTAGGGGCCCCCAGAGATATTATTAGAGGCCCATCAGTTTTGGTTGCCGACAATTGATTGGTGTGGTCTCTGAAGAGAATCTACTGATCTGAAAGCATGTGAAAATACCATTTAATAACATGTTTTTTTTCCAAACTCACCTCATAACTTCAGTCGAGTGTTTGAAATAAATAATTCTGAGATGATTCTATAGTCGTGGGTTTAGTAGTCATGTTGAATCAATAAAAGCAGTTAATGCTCTGTACTCTTTGATTTCTGGTGTCTCTTCTATGCTGCTTTTGCTGAATCGGGTTCACGGTTTCATTTCAATTAACTATGCAGTCCTAGTGGAAATGTAAGCCAAGCTGAACAGAATTGAACTAAATTCAGCCAAGCTGAGCCAAGCCGTGCCGAACTGTACTGTAGCACTCAGTGGAAAAGTGGCTTTTGTAGATGCATCCTCAACACCTTTAAAAATAAAGGTTCTTTAATGCAATTAAGGGTTTCATAAAGAAACTTTTTCATGCAAAAACTTTACATTTCACCAAAGTAGCTTTTGTTCAATTCAACTCAATTCAAGTTTATTTATATAGTGCTTTAGATTGTGTCAAAGCAGCTTAACATGTTCTAGTAAAGTCCAGATTTCAGAGTTGAAGTTCAGTTTAGTTTAGTTCAGTTCAGTTCAGTGTGGTTTAAATTTCACTGCTGAAAGTTCAAACACTGAAGAGCAAATCCACCGAAGCGCAGCTCCACAAGTCTCGATCCGTGCAAGCCAGTGGAAACAGTGGCAAGGGAAAAAAAACTTCGCCAATTGACGAAGTGAAGGGAAAAAAACCCCAGAGAGAAACCAGGCTCTGTTGGGCACGACTATTATTCTTCTGGCCAAACTTCCTGTGTGGAGCTGAAGTCTAGGCGCCGGAGGCTGGAGAAGCTGGATGTCCATCGTGGAGAAGCTGCAGGTGTGGGTAGGGCACCGGCAGGAGGTCAGGGTGGCCCACAGGATCAATGCGTGGACTCGTTTGTCACTGTGGCCTTTCAGGAATCAGTCTCATGCACTCCATTCCTCCATGACCACCACAGCATCAGCTCGGGATACGGCCTGGTCCAGGATACCTTGGGATCATGTCTTCACAGGTCTTGGATGGCATCAATGGCGCTGCATAGTCTGTAGGGGCCTCGGGATGAGTATGCCCAGGTGGAAATAGAAAATAAAGAAAATATTTAGCGTAGCTGCTGTTCATAGTGTATTTAAACCAGAAAGAAAAAGGATTGTTATAGATGAAAATAGCAGTTATATAAACAAACATAGAAACAAACATGTAAGCATATGAGAGTTTCTAACACAATGTCTGGTGCATTAAGACAGGAGGAGTGTGTTCTACAGGTGGTTGTCAAGCCAGCTCACCTGTGTGGAGTACACTCATGCATCATACCGTTATGCGATGCATTGAGTGTATGCTTTACTAAAAAGATAAGTCTTTAATCTAGTTTTAAACTGAGAGAGTTTGTCTGAGCCTCGGACATTATCAGGAAGGCTATTCCAGAGTTTAGGAGCCATAAATGAGAAGGCTCGGCCTCCTTTATTCGACTTTGCTATTCTGGGTACTACCAGAAGCCCTGCGTTTTGAGATCTTAAAGAGCGGGTTGGATTGTAGCGAGACAGGAGGTTAGTTAGATAAACAGGAGCTAGATTATTTAAAGCTTTATAGGTAAGAAGCAATATTTTGTAATCAATACGGAACTTAACAGGTAGCCAGTGTAAGGAGGATAAAATTGGGGTGATATGATCATATTTTCTAGACCTGGTAAGAACTCTGGAAGCTGCATTTTGTATTAGCTGAAGTTTATTAATAGAGGATGCTGGGCAACCAGCGAACAGAGCATTACAGTAGTCCAGCCTAGAAGTCATAAAAACATGAACTAGCTTTTCTGCATCTGAGATGAATAGCATATTTTGTAACTTAGCGATGTTTCTCAGATGAAAGAAGGCGGTTTTTGTGACATGGGAGATATGATTTTCAAAAGTTAAATTGCTGTCTACTATAATGCTCAGATCTTTTACAGTCGAGCTAATGCTAACTTTGTATCCCTCTAATTGCTGGTTGAGTTGTGATATCTGCTGTGTAATAATTCTGTTTTGTCTGAATTTAAGAGAAGAAAATTGTTGGTCATCCAGTCTTTGACATCTTTAATATACTCGGTTAGCTTAGACAGTTCAGATGTCTCATCAGGTTTTGTTGAAATATATAATTGGGTATCATCTGCATAGCAGTGGAAGCTGATCCCGTGTCTTCTAATAATGTCTCTCAGGGGTAGCATGTATATTGTAAACAGCAAAGGGGCTAAAACTGATCCTTGAGGCACCCCATACTTTACTGGCCTGACTTGTGAAAGCTGGCCATTTATATTGACAAACTAGTAACGGTCAGTTAAGTATGACTTAAATTCTACAGTTGTCCAGGGACAGGCTCTACAATGGTTTAATTGATCTATGAGGATTTTGTGGTCGATGGTGTCAAATGCAGCACTAAGATCAAGTAAAACTAATAACGAGATGCACCCTTGGTCAGCAGCTAAGAGTCAATCATTGGTTATTTTCACTAATGCGGTTTCTGTACTGTGATGAGGCCTGAAACCTGACTGAAACACTTCAAAAACGTTGTTCAGCTGCAAAACTACTTTTTCTAGTATTTTAGACATAAATGGAAGATTTGACATAGGCCTATAATTAGCTAAGTTGCTGGGGTCCAGTTGTGGTTTCTTAATAATAGAGTTAGTAACAGCTAGCTTGAAAGGATTTGAAACATGGCCTAAAGATAAAGAAGAGTTAATAACATTGAGAAGAGGTTCTCCTGCTACCGGTAGCAACTCCTTCAGTAATTTTGTTGGAATTGTGTCTAACATACATGTAGCTGGGTTAGAACCATTTATAAGTTTATCTAGCTCTTCCTGTTCTATCATTTTGAAGCACTGTAGATTATTTTGATTCAGTTGAATGTTTAATGAATCTGAAGTATAATGTGGTGCAGAAAGTTTAACATCTTCTGTTTTCTGTCTGAAGCCTTCTATTTTATCACTGAAGAAATTCATGAAGTCGTCACTACTAATGTGCAGAGGGATATTCTGTTCCAGAGATGACCGATTATTTGTTAGTTTACCAATGGTGTTAAATAAGAATCTAGGATTGTTATGATTATTTTCTATCAGTTTATGGAGGTGCTCAGCCCTGGTGGATTTTAGAGCTCTCCTATAGCTGGACATACTATCTTTGTACGCGATTCTAAAGACCTCTAATTTAGTTTGTTTCCACTTACGTTCCAGGGCACGAGTTGCTGTTTTGAGAGCGCGAGTATGACTATTATACCATGGTGTAGTTTTATTCTCTCTAGCCTTTTTTAATTTGATGGGTGCCACAGTATTTAGTGTGTTAGTAAAGATAGCATCTATACTGCTGGTTACTACATCAAGGTCATTTGCGTTCGCGGGTGCATTTAGAAATAGAGAAAGATCAGGTAAGTTATTTGTAAATTCGTCTTTAGTGGATGGGACGATAGTTCTACCAGGACGATATATCTGTGCATATCTGCTAATTTCAGGTAAACACAGCTTATATAATAAGAGGTCTGTTATATCGTCACTTTGTGGTATAATGTGTACATCAATGACCTCAATTCCATGAGACAAAATTAGATCTAATGTATGCTTTAAGCGATGGGTTGGACCAACAACGTTTTGCTTTATTAGTATTTTATCAGTTTTAACTAGTAAGTCAAAAATAAAATCAGAAAACTCTTTTAGAAAAGTGACATAGGGTCCTGGGGGTCTATATATGGTGATTAAAGCGAGAGATAACATAGTTTTTTTCCTAATATCCGGAAACATAACATTAAGTGCCAATACTTCAAAAGAGTTAAACATAAGTCCGTTTCTCTGATTAACATTAAGACTATCATTAAAGATTGATGCAACTCCACCACCACGACCAGTCTGACGAGCCACATGTTTATATAAGAATCCTGAAGGAGTTGCTTCATTTAAGCTAATATAGTCATTTTGTTTCAGCCAGGTTTCAGTGAGACAGAGTGCATTAAGATTATTGCCTGTTATTATTTCATTTATGATAAGTGCTTTAGGTGCTAGTGACCTGATGTTTAGGAGACCAAGCTTTATAAAATGTCTATTTTTACTTTTTTGCTGTTTTTCTGGTTTGATTGTTAATAGATTTTTTCTAGAGCACATAGTAAGTTTATTTCTTGATCTAATAATACAAGGAACAGACACAGTCTCTATGGGGTTAGCCAGGTATGCATTACTGTGATTTAAGTGTGACAAGCAAGATTCTATATGGCTAAAATGTGAATTTTCACTAAAATGTGAATGCTTCGTCAGACAGAACGAAGCATCCTGGAGATGTTGTCCGACAGGAGTTCAGCTCTAGCTCTGCTGGGGTGCAGACTTTCCACTTTCCACTTTACAGTGGAAAAAGGATACAAGTTATAAGTCACTATTTAAGTACTAGTTTGTAATGAATAAATCCTAGAAAGGAAAGAAAGTGCATTTATGTAGCACATATTGTGTATTACCATACACACAAAGCACTTTATAGGTGTCTCTCGTCACCACCAGCACTGTGCAGCATCCACCTGGATGCTTCTACTTTTACAAAGGCTTCTACTTTTACAAAGTATTTGTAAAGTCTGTAAAATACAAAGTACAGACACACAAGGGGGCAGCACGGTGGCTCAGTGGTTAGCACTGTCACCTCACAGCTAGAAGGTCGCTGATTCGAGTCTCTGCTGGGCAGTTGCCATTTCTGTGTGAAGTTTGCATCTTCTCCCCGTGTTCATGTGGGTTTTCTCCATGTGCTCTGGTTTCCCCCACAGTCCAAAGACATGCGCTATAGGTGAATTGAGGAAACTAAACTGGCCGTAGTGTATGAGTGTGTGTGTGAATTAGTGTCTATGGGTGTTTCCCAGTACTGGGTTATGGCTGTAAGGGCATCTGCTGTGTAAAACATATGCTGGTATAGTTGGCAGTTCATTCCGCTGTGGTGACCCCTAATAAAATAAGGGACTAAGCTGAAGGAAAATGAATGAACAGACAAACAAGAAGTTTTCGATTTTAATTAAAGGAGTATCCTGCAGACACTCTCTTAAAAAGCAAAATGCACCATGGTCACAGCAGTCCAAGGTGCTATAAAATGAGTATAGAAGTGACCTATACAAGTGCATGCACACATAAAAATCCTTCCTTCATAACTTGCATTTTGCATTTTTCCATCCACGCACACCGCAGGGTCGGTCTGCATCAGAAAGCGCATTTAAGTAAACACATTACAGTGAGCACCACAAAAGGCTTCCCACAATGAGACAATCAAAAAAGCCATCAAAGAAACATGCTAGGCTATTTTTCACCTCATCGCTGATTAATATCAGCACTAATATAGCACCGAAATGTCTCCTGATGAAGTCAAACGGTGTGAGTGGGTCAGTTGGGAGGAGAGCACAGCGGTGTGGTGCCCGCTGGAGAAAGACATGACTCTGATGCCAGCTTGACAAGGTGGTTGCCATGGTAACAGCACCGCTCAAAGTCCCAAAGGACAAGCACATCAGAAGAGCTCTCCAGCAGATGAGAGACAGAGAGCGCCAGAGGAAGAGAGGGAGGCACGAAATGATAAATAAAAGACGGATGGAAATGGAGGTGGGCGGTGTGGGAGTGAGTAATGGGGCAGGTGTGCTATGGCAAGCCACTTTGACTTTTATTCATTTGCAGGATATGAATTCTTAATGTCAACAATTCAAGTGGACATTCTTAGTTTTAATATCAGGAATTAGATTTCTACTACTAACAATGACATGGAAATTTCTGATTTCAAGAGGAATTACATTTCCACTAGTAAAAATTTGTGTTGTTGTTTTGTGTACTTTGAAGCAAACATTTTGGTCCAGGACATGTATATAGCAATAGATATAATGTCAATGTTACTGTTGTTTTGTCCCTCCATAACTCAAACCGTTGGGATTTTCATAGGCAGGATTTGTGCCACTTAGGCCCAATCCCAATTCTATTTTTGTACGCCTACCTTTTCCCCTTGGCCCTTGAAACAGAGTGTAAAGGGCTTCAAAATTTACCCCTAAGAAATGGGACAACACTACAACACCTGCACAAGTCATCATATGTCATCACAATCTTTTGCTTCATATGAGATTTATGATGGTGACTGCTGTAGTTATTCCAGTTGTGTTATTTGTTTCGGTATTTATCTTCAGGAAATCACAGAAGGCAATGATATCATGTTATCATAACAATATATAATGTGGCAATAAGCTCGTAACTGTACTGTAAATTTACACTGTGGCCATATTCACACAAAAACAACATTAACTTTATGCCAGACACTGTAAAAACCTAATTTCTGGTCACCAGACTTTTCTGACAGGGTATTCGAGTGTCAGATGTTAAAGTATGTTATGGGACTGCTATACAGGAGTTATTATTAGGGATTATAGATTGCGAAATTTAGCGGTTTTTATTTTTGCGGGGTTTTTTAAAAGCATGACGGTAAAACACAAACGCGGTTATGAATGTATTAAAACATATGCTTGTTTGTTGTAAAAATTCATAATAATGACAAAAAATACTCATTTGTGCATCTCATGTGTGACTTCCTGTGCAGCCATGCTGTCGTTGTAGCTGGTGTATTCTGGGAAATTTTCATACCCTTTAGTTTCAAGTGTGGTCCTGAAAAATCTCATTTTCAAGGGCTATTTAGCCCTTCCCCTTAGCTCTACGCCTTCAAGCTAAAGAGAATTGGGACAAGGGGTCAGGGGTAGAATTGGCATTGGGCCTTAGTGTGCTGCATGATTAATTTAAATGAAATCAAGATCACGATTCAGTAAATGCTGCGATTCTAATGCACATCTTGTCAGGGAAACACAGCTCTGTTATATATTTCAGAATGGCTCAGATTAAACTGTCAGCAATTTTGTGTGTGTCGCTTGTCACTGAATTATGGCTCTATGTAGTAACATTGCTCCATCTGAAAGCACATGTTGGAGATTTACTGCTGATTTCAGAGCTGGATTTACTGCCAAAATGTGCATAAAAATTATATTTGATTAATCATGTAGCCCTACTTAGTGACACCATTAAATCCCAGAAAACAAGCTTGTAGTCCAAACATCTCCCTTTGGGGTGGGTTTACTCATTATATGTTTTATACCCAAACATAAAACTAGACATGACTAAATTTAAAAAGTGAAAAAGTATAATAGGACCTCTTTAAAACACACATAACACTCATGTAGGTTATGTATGTGTGTGTTGTGTGAGTTATGCCTATTTACAGTAATGCGTGAGATTGTATCTACCCCTATAATATCATGAATTCATATTCTGTGTGAATAATTAAAAGTCTGATTGGCTTGCCACAGGTATGGAGCGCACTCTATGTAATAGGTGGATGCCATGCATCCCGCTGCCGCCGATACATGCTTCACATCCCGCTGTCGGCGCCGATTGACATATTATGAAGTGGAGCCGTGGACCGCAGCGGTGTGGGCTTGAAACTCCTTTTTATCGCCGAGTCAAAGGGGCTGCATCAATCTAAAAGCCTGAGACCATGAAATACTAGGCTAATTTAAGAACTAATGGAGGCTACAGGCAGCAGCACATAATTCCCTCTCAGATTCAAGAACACTCGGCAGAAAGCTTTAGTCTACAAAATACCACGACATGTTTGGTCCACCTACGGTTCCAACCTTCATTATTCACAGAGGCCTGGGAAAAAAAAGCCTTTAAGATTGTTCAAGTGTGTTGGCTGCAGTGTAGTTGTGTTTTTCAGCGTGTGTGGGAGCACGAGCATGCGTAGGTACACTTATAAATCAGAGCCGACTCATACCGGCAGCTTCCGTGACGGGGAACTGTAATATCTCTCACTCAGGCGAGCTTTAGTGTCTTCGAGATCCTTTGAGAGTGACATGTTTATTTTCGGAAATCCGCAGCCCTGAACAAGGTCACTGCCAGCAGCATTCAGTAGCAGAAAATGAGTGAAAATCATCTCCGGCCTGGCAGGTCGTCGCTCCTGCTGGAGGTGACTGAACTTGGCAGTGGCTCATTTCCCAGGAGCCTCCTGACGATGTGCTTTTAGTGCTCTGTCCGAGGAGAGACTCCACTGCAGAGCACAAATGCGTCTCGACAGCTCTCTCTACCTGAACATACATGACGTTCGGCTTCATTTCAGGAGAGAGACTGAACCTGAGACTGGGGAAAGGCAGGGCTGTGCTTTCTTGGAGAGGTCTGACAGAGCAGCAGATCACTGTAGGGAAGTTTTAAAGTCGACGCCAAATGTACTCTTATTTTGAAATCTATAATATATTAGTATTTGTTATAAATGCTGTGGCTGTGCATTTCATTATTTTGTAAACATTTGTTTGCCCTCATAATCTTTAATCAATTACCATAACCTTCCCTCCCCCTTGAAGGGACATTTCTTCACTTCTGGTCCCATCAAATGCTTTTAATGCAGACTATCATTGCATGTCTCATTTCTGCCCTGCCTCTCCAGAAATCAGTAATGAAATCACAGCAATTAGCAATATGTTGGTTAGGTGTATTTTGGTTGCTCTCTTATATATGTCCTCTTCCTTATTCCGGTGGACAGCAATACTCCAAAACTGAGTGCAAACTGGTTTTCAAATCTTCCTCCATTTTGTTAGCAATGCCCATCTTCCAATGATCCAATTGGTTCCCAAAGGATTAAATCAAGCACCACCCTACATTTCTTTCACTTTTTAGAAACCATTTCAGTCTGTACATCCCAATAATGGAAAAAGGGCAATCTGAGCTTCTGTTTCATGGCGATTTTAAGGCGATTTAAGTTGTTATATATGTTTGTATTTATATTAATATACAATATATACATTATCTTGGCATTTTCTGTTTTTATATTTGGATGTAGACTCATTTTTATTTGTTTTACATTACATTCTGCACAATTGTCCAATAAAGTATGTTCAGTTGAAACTAATAATCACATAGGATATCACATATTGGCGAAACAGTTGGCGAAAGTTTCTATTTACAGTGTGTTTTGCAGCGTTGAGCAATGTAGCCCCAGAAAAGAAAATCTATGTAAAATTCAATTTGTGGCCAAAGCCAATTTAAAGTACACATGAAATCAATTGATTTAGTTAGCTCACATTACAGTTCATCTGTGCATGTCATTAAGGAAAAATAGTTTGCCCTCGTAATTTCCTTTAACTGAAATCTGAAAATCACTTCCTGTCTGTTTTGAGTTAAATTGTCAGATTACGTCTGTCTGAGGTATTGGGTGTTGTTAACATAGTTAACCACGCCCCTCCAACTGTCAGTTTTGACAGCGCTATGACAACAAACTCTTCTAAAACCCATTTCCCGATCTTTCTGAATGAAATGCCTACTTTACTACATCCAATCAGCTCGCAGTAGGTAAAACAAGCCACGGTCACTGTTTTCGCATTTGATATTCCATTTCTCTAGAAACTGCATCACAATATGAAAAAGAAAATGGTTGAAGCTTCTGGTTCATGCAGACTTTAATGGCTACATTTTAGGTACATCTGTTAAACTAATTCTTAACATTAATATCTTTGCTACAGTTAATGCACTGTAGGCATGTACTGTAGATGTGGTCGAGATGATCTGCTGAAGTTGAAACCAAACATCAGAATGGGGAAGAAAGCTAATTTAAGAGGCTTTGAAGATGGATGAGTATTTCAGAAACTGCTGATGTGCTGGAATTTTCAACACAGCCATCACTAGAGTTTACAGGGAATTATCCAAAAAAGAGAAACTAGTGAGTGTCTTTGGCTAAAAAAATTCATTGCAAAGCTTCACCAAAACTGGACAATAGAGGACTGGAAAAGGTTTGCCTGAGTCTCTAATGAGTCTACTTTTCTGTTTGCGAAAGTCAGATAGTAGGGTCAGAATTTGATGTAAACAACATGAAAGAGTTGATGCATCCTGCCGTATCAGTAGTTGAGTCTGCTGGTGTGGTGTAATGGTGTGGGTATATTTTCTTAGCACACTTTGGGCTCTTTAGTACCAACTAAGCATCATTTTCCATCATTTTTCCTGTTTCTAATCATGTCCATCCCTTTATGACCTCAGTGAACCCATCTTGTTATGGCTACTTCCAGCAGGATAACACATCTTGTCCCAAAGCTCAAATCATCTCAGACTGGTTTCTTGAACATGACATCGAGCTCACTAAACTCAAATTTCTCCAGATCTCAATCCATTAGAGCATCTTTAAGATGTGCTAGAACTGTAGGTTCCCTTTATAGATGTGCACAAGTCAAATCTGCAGCAACTGCCTGATGCTATCATGTAAATATTTAACCAAAATACATGAGGAATGTTTCGATCCATGCCATGAAGAATAAAGGCAGTTTTGAAGGCAGAAGGAGATTCAGCCCTATTACCAGCAAGGTGATGAAGTATCTGAAGAATGTATCTGTTGATTTCTTAAGCGCAATGGCCAATTAGAGCTAAAAACATTGGAGTTTTTGTTTACTGCTGACTCCGGCATGCTCACAAATGCATTTATTATAACAAAAAATGTACAGAGGATTTCAGAAATTATATGAATTGATGGCCCAATAGGATTTTATTTAATTGGTAATTATTAATAATGTTTTAATTATTAAACTGTTTTAGATCATTAGTATTATTATTATATAATAACAATTACCTAATAATATTGCTAATAATATTGACCTTATAATGGTTTAACTAAAATTCAAACTCGTTTTATTCTAGCCAAAATAAATCAAATAAGATTTTTTACAGAAGAAAAAATATTATAGGAAATGCTATGAAGGGGCTGCACGGTGGCGCAGTGGGTAGCACGATCGCCTCACAGCAAGAAGGTCGCTGGTTCGAGCCTCGGCTGGGTCAGTTGGCATTTCTGTGTGGAGTTTGCATGTTCTCCCCGTGTTGGCGTGGGTTTCCTCCGGGTGCTCCGGTTTCCCCCACAAGTCCAAAGACATGCGCTATAGGTGAATTGGGTAGGCTAAATTGTCCGTAGTGTATGTGTGTGAATGGGTGTGTATGGATGTTTCCCAGTGATGTGTTGCAGCTGGAAGGGCATCTGCTGACATATGCTGGATAAGTTGGTGGTTCATTCCGCTGTGGTGACCCCAGATTAATAAAGGGACTAAGCCGAAATGAAAATGAATGAATAAAATACTATGAAAATTTCCTTGATCTGTTAAACATCATTTGGAAAAAATTTCACAGATGGACAAATAATTTTGATTTCAGCTATATATTAACAGCATTCTTTAGAAAAAAGTCTTTACAGCCACGTTTGATCCCTTTCAATGTCTTTTAAAAGGTTTTCTTTTAAACTGTTTCTTTTTAGTTTTGTTTTATTGAGTTTATGATGAAATAATTGCAGTGTTGATGAGCAGAAGAGAATCCAAAAACATAAAAAAATGTACTGATCCCAAATTTCTGTACGTATTAGTTTTAACTAAATATATTAACAGCAAACTTAAGTTATTTTAAAAGGAATATAACCTGAAAAGCGTAATTTGTAACAAAAAAACAAAGAAACCGAATGAGGTCTTGACAGAAAGTTACAAAAAGTTTTTAAAGGCCTTGCTTAACTTCGCACTGCCTACTTTTTCTCCAACCAGAACGAGCCATCACTTTAAAACCGATTTAAAAAGGGGCAGACAGTTAATCAGAAAAAAAAAGTTGAGATAAAAATTCTCTAACATCCCCTATGGCTGCAAGCTGCTCAAAGCTGTTGGGTTTAGAATAACTATTGCTCGTGTCAACACAGAATTCCACCAAAAGCGCCTTTGGCTAGTGCTTGACATCTACCCACAAGAAATCAGTGATGTGTCAAGGCTGAATCAACAGAGCACGGCTGTTAGAAACAACTGCCTTTAATGCGAAGTGATACTGTGCTGCGTTCGTTCCCATTCTCAGACAGATCATGAATATTTCAAGACTAATACTCAAACATCAAAAGAAGAGCAGTAGATTTGTAATCGAATACAGTGAGATTCAACAAACTCCGAAACACCAAAGCATTTCGCCTGACAGATACATATGACACTTAACACAATATACATATAAACAGCCACGTCATTTCAATTATGAGTGTCACTACAAACAAATGTCTAAGGCAAAGAAAGCTACATTTACAGCAGCTCATGAATAAGCTAATCCGAAAGATAATGCGAGTGGCAAAAAAAAGTGTGTGCAAATGTTTATGTGTGTAAAGCATGTGGAAAAGAAAAGCCTATTAGCGTGCGGTTGGAAAGAGCCATTATGCGCTGTAGTTCATTTACATGTTATCTGAAATCCATTTTCGCTTAATGTATGCTGATATAATACATCGATTTATGTGCTTTTGAAATGAGTGGATGAAAGACTTTGGTCCGAAGCAAATAAATATGTATGCTGATATTTTAGGGTGACTTATTGGAGACAGTTTTTTACAACTCTATCACAGCAGCTGACTAGCACTAGAGTTTGGCACGTGAGTCGTTTCGGTTAAGACAGTCTCTCAGGCCTCTAGTGTGGATGACCGGTGGAGTCTCCCATTCACTCCTGTCCACGATGAAGACATTCACAGTGATTGGCTGGATCGGTGCCAACCATCGCCCGTTAGTTTTCCGTCGCCGTTTCAACCTCTTCGACGTCGCCTGTGAGCTTCTCACCTGAAATATGAAACACAGTATGATCAGATATTCCTTATAGTACACATGAAATCAAAACGAAACGTATTGATTTTGTTAGCTCACATTGCTAGTTTTGTGTTAAACAATTCATCTGTGCATGTCATTAACAAAAAAAAAATGGTTTGCCCTTGTAATCTTTAACTGAAATCTGAAAACGCACTTCCTGTTTGTTTTGAGTTAAATTCTCAGATTACGTCTGTGTGAGGTATTGGGCATGGTTAACACACATAACCAAGCCCCTCCAACTGTCAGTTTGGACAACAAACAGAGATGGTGAGGAGGAGGAGTCTGTTAGGTTGTAATAACTCTCCCAAAACCTGATTTCTTTGAATGAAAAGCCTAATTTACTACATCCAATCAGCTCACAGTAGAAAAATAAGCCACGCCCACTGTTTTCTTATTTAATATTCCATAGGAACTGCGTCACAATTCACAATCTGGTTCATGCAGACTTAAAATGCATTTGGATTTGATGAAATCTCAAATAAATTTTTTGTATTTTGAATTGTGCCAATTTGCAAGCGAGTTTTGATTTTAAAATAAATAATAATAATAAGCCTGCTGTCTAAAATGTGGAGTCAGTAAGATTGTTTTCAGTGTGCTTTTATTTAGCAAGGATACAAAAAAAATGACCAAAAGTGACAGTGAAGAGATTGATAAGGTTACAAGATATTACTATTTTAAATGAATGCTGAGTTTACCAGAGAATTTGGGAAAAAAATATTTCCACAAAAATATTAAGCAGATCAACTGTTTTCAACATGGATTATAATAATGAGAAGTTTCTGAAGTAGCAAATCCTCATATTAGAATCATGTATTAATAGAGTAATAATGCTGAAAATTCTGCTTTAAATTATGGGAATAGATTACATTTTATATATGAGAGAGAGAGAGAGAGAGAGAGAGAGGAGAGAGAGAGAGAGAGAGAGAGAGAGAGAGAGAGAGAGAGAGAAGAGAGAGAGAGAGAGAGAGAGAGAGAGAGAGAGGGGAAGAGAGAGAGAGAGAGAGAGAGAGAGAGAGATAGAAAGCTGTCATTTTAAATTGCAGTATTAATACTTTTTATAATGTCATAACACAACCTTAGAGATATTTTATTCTAATGTAAACCCTAAATTTTGAGTGAAATAAATTTTAATGTAATGTTATTAATATGTACACAGATATGGGGGAAACAAAACTTGAAATGTTTCTCTGGATTTGCTAATTATAGTTTTTTGTTTTAAAAAATGAGTAATCTTTTTGAGTAAATGTTCTTCTATTCTGTACGTACATTACTAATGACATTTCTAAATCTTTTGATAAAATAACAAAAAAAGGTTAGGTTGCAGCATATTCACTTTTAGACAACACAATACCTGTTTTAACTACAGTAAAGTTCTAAAATCCATATTAACCCAATAACCCTAATTTTATTTTTAAAAGCGCAAAGATGATATTTTTTTTAGAAATTTGTAAGAAATGTTTTCTTTGTAGAAATTATCTCTGTAAAAACCTTTTATAGAAGAAAACTAATTTGAACATTACTTTGTTACTTTATATATATATATATATATATATATATATATATATATACACAGTATAGTAGTAAACATTTGAGGTGGATACATTTTTTTCATATCATTACATAAAAAAATTATGATTAACAATACAAAAACAGTTGTAATGTTTCTAGACTAATCTCATAATAGCTATTTTATCAAAGTTCTGAGAATAATGGCGTAACATAACAACATAGTGATTGATATAAAAATGAAAACATTAATATTTAAAACTAAATAAAAATTATAAGATGAAATCTAAAATTAAGAGGAAAAGGCAGAAAAAAGTAACCCAAACAGGATGCTGTAATGTTTGCGATGGGCTTACTTGCAGCCTGTGCCTGTTTGTCTCTGCTGTCATCTGTAGGGCTCAGATCATCAGGAGGCCAGCGGAGTTCACCGCTCTCCACCTCTCCGCTCTCAGTCGGCTCAACCACAATGGACGGCAGTCGCTTGGAGAGCTTCGGGAACCGTTCATGGGAGTCTGGGTAGATCTGAAACATGGAGGTCACAAGAGGCCACGTTACATGACAGTTCAGTGTGCTATAACTGAACAAGCCCTCAAAATAAGCTGACAGTTTTTATAAAGACACCATGGCTTGACCTTTACTTCCTATTCAAGATCTGAGGACCTCACTAAACCTCCAACTGGAAGAAATAGTATACAGTTGAAGTCAAAATTATTAGCCTTCCGGTGAATTTTCTTTTTCAAATATTTCCCAAATTATGTTTAGCAGATCAAGGAATCTTTTACAGTATTTCCTATAATATTTTTTTTCCTATAGTATTTCCTTATTTGTTTTATTTCAGCTAGAATAAAAGCAGTTTTTTTGGCCATTTTGGCCAATGTTATTAGCCCTTTTAAGTGATATTTCTTTTTGATTGTCTACAGAACTAAACACTGTTATACAATGACTTGCCTAATTACGCTAGCTTACCTAATTAACCTAGTTAAGCCTTTAAATTGCACTTTAAGCTCAATACTAGTATCTTGAAAAATATCTAGTAAAATATTATGTACTGTCATCTTGGCAAAAATAAAAGAAATCAGTTATTAGAAATCAGCTATTAAAACCATTATGTTTAGAAATGTGTTGAAAAACTCTTCTAACTGTTAAACAGAAATTGGGGGAAAATATACAGAGGGGCTAATAATTCAGGAGGGCTAATAATTCTGACTTTAACTGTATATATTTTAAAAGAATTAAATGCTTAAATGAAAAAAAGAAAATGATAGGAAAAAAATGCCATTTTTGTTATTTATTTCTGAAAACTTTTGCCAAATGGGACATAATGAGTCCAATTTCATAGGATGCCAAATCAATTTCTAGTGTCTCCAGAAAGTGTCTTTGAAATTTCCTCTTATAAACCCACAGATCATATAATATAACTAATCCACTCAGTTTTTGTGTGTGTCCTTTTAAATGCAAATAAGCTGTTCCTTTCCAAAAGAGGGCGGAGCCATTACATGCTATATACAGAAACAACAAAATCTCACACAGTCAAAATGACAAGAATGACCAGTGGCAGATTAAATCTTACGTGCTAATAGTAATCAGAGACGAGGATGAGGAACTTCTAGACTAGACCAGGATGTTTCTGAAAGGTTCGTGAATACATAAGTTGTTTTGGTATTTTGCACTTTGCTGTTCGGCTTAGTCCCTTCATTAATCTGGGGTCGCCACAGCGGAATGAAACGCCAACTTATCCAGCATATGTTTTACGCAGCGGATGCCCTTCCAGCTGCAACCCATCACTGGGAAACATCCACACACACCCATTCACACACATACACTACGGACAATTTAGCTTACCCAATTCACCTATAGCGCATGTCTTTGGACTGTGGGGGAAACCGGAGCACCCGGAGGAAACCCACACAAACACGGGGAGAACATGCAAACTCCACACAGAAATGCCAACGGACCTAGCCGAGGCTCGAACCAGCAACCTTCTTGCTGTGAGGCGATCGTGCTACCCACTGCACCACCATGAGGCCCACTTTGCTGTTAAACATTGCAATTCTCTAATGTTTAAAGAAAATATAAAAGTCTGGCCCCCTTTTATAGATTGCATAACAACTTGTGTTTATAAATAATGTTGACAGTGAGCATTTTTGGGATACAATGATAACATGCTCTAGTCTTTCTGAATACAGTCAATGGTAACTTTAGCCTAATTAGCCATACAGCATGTTAACAAGAACATTCAGAAAGGAAATTGGGAAAACTCACAAAATATGAAGTGACGCACTTGTTTTGGCTATAAAGTTAGAGCTCAAAGCATTGTTATTAAATCATCCTACAGAAACAGCACTGAACGGACCATCGCAATCCGCTATAAAATATACATTTTTTCCAAATATTTGAAAGTTTACCAACATTCTTCGACTAGATTGGTATGGTAATTATACCTCAATGCTCTATTTGAGTCAGCAGCATACATCATAGTGTACTGTATGTTAACTTTTTACTTTCAAGACTTTCAATACAAAATAGCAAAGGAACATGCAGGACTCCTGCAGGAATCCTACAGAGAACATGCATTGACTCCTACAGGAATCCTACAAGGAGGACCTGATAAGAGTGTCGGTCTTCATTCTGCAAGAACAATAGCCTGTACATTATCACTTACATATTATATTGGTTGCAGCTTCCATAATTAAAACCAAGTATCATTTTGATGAATAATTCACCACACGTGTCCTCTCTTTCCATTGTAAACAAACAACATACTCCAGATTGCTGTAAAAGTGTTCATATCTGTTTGCAGATGCTGGATCAAAGGTAATAATGTTGTAAATAACGATCAGTTCTTGCAAAGGCTTCATAAGTGTATTCCTAGGAGCAACTGGTTTTAATTTTGTTCTGCCTGTATATGTTTCTTAGACTCTGAAACATATACAGCTGGCAGATGAATACTTACATTTTATGAACTAACAATGAACATGGTTTGAGATAAAACTCTAAAATAACAGCTATTAAGAAATGACATTGTGAAATTAGTTACTACAGAAACTACTTCCCTTAAAAGTGAATGTATTGTGCTTTATGTCCGCTTAGAAATATTTACTGAAAAACAAGCACAAAAAAAAAAAACACCCATAAAAAATTCAGATCAGGTCAGATTTTTTTATTAATCTTGAAAGCCTTCAGCGCTAAAGCCTACTTGAGATTTTCAGTGCATTCCAATTATAAGCAATCAGAGAGAATGAGATCTGTTTTACATGGGCAATCACTTATAATATGAGTAAATACATGTTTACAAAAGCTTCCCCCCAGCGATTCCATCAAAAACTCCTTGATGGGTGTCTATTAATGAGGTGTTTGGCATTCACCTCACGCTTTGTTTGAGTCCTATTGCCACAGCGCAGCTTTGTTTGGAGTTCATGAGAGCTGGATATGACTCACATTGTGTATGATTATTTCTCCACAATGGCACTGAAGTGTGAACGAGAGCATCTTGAGTGTGTGTCCGTGTGTTTGCCTCAAGCGAGATGTGAATGCTTTAAAAGCATCCGTGCCAACAGTGGGAAAGGGTGCGCGCTGGTTTACACAGCACTGAAATAGCCTTACATGACAAGAGTGAATGGCAGATTCAGATAGAGTTGATTCAGCTGGCATATAATGGCACCGCTCATCCTGTGGTAAAGAAAGGGTAATGATGATCGTTTCCTGAAAGATTGTGACCTTTTGAGGCTCTCTTGAGTGTCTGAGAGGAATATGAATTCATCCTGTAGGCTGTGTGAACGAGCAGACATCCGATTGGCTTTCGGAGCAATGAGAGGGAATTAAAAAAGGGACTTTAATCAGGCTGAAATGATGAAGGAAAAGTCCAATGTAGATGCTCGGACAGTCGGACATTCATTATAGGTAACCACAAAAACATTCAGCATGTGGGTCTGACTTAATATATAACTTGGCTATCTGGAATGCACAATTTTGATTGGTCAGTCACACCAAAGGTGATCAACACAATTCTGTGACAAAAGCAAATACTGGCTAACTCACACTTAGTGCTGGAGAGTAATGGATTACATGTAATCTGGATTATGTCATTAGTATGGATGATTAAATTATTCAATTACAGCTAGTTAACACAAAAATATGAGCTTTTCAGCACATTATAATTATTCATTCATTCATTTTCATTTCGGCTTAGTCCCTTTATTAATCTGGGGTCGCCACAGCGGAATGAACCGCCAACTTATCCAGCATATGTTTTACGCAGCGGATGCCCTTCCAGCTGCAACCCATCACTGGGAAACCTCCATACACACCCATTCACACTCATACACTACGGACAATTTAGCTTACCCAATTCACCTATAGCGCATGTCTTTGGACTTGTGGGGGAAACCGGAGCACCCAGAGGAAACCCACGCCAACACGGGGAGAACATGCAAATTCCACACAGAAACTGACCCAGCCGAGGCTCGAACCAGCGACCTTCTTGCTGTGAGGCGATTGTGCTACCCACTGCGCCACCGTGCAGCCCATTTATAGTTTTGAATAACCTAAATTGTGTCATGTTATATCTAAAAACTAAACTTTGTGTGTATTTAGGGACGTTTTGTCTTATGTTAAACGTTAACTTAAAGACTCCCACATTATAAATTTTTGACAGTCTTTGCATCATATATTAAGCTTCAGTTATCATGAAAATATTCTATATTTCCTCTTTTTTATTTGTGTTTAGTCTATTAAGTTAAACATTTGCACACAACATTTATTTTATGCATTATTTCTCATTTCAGTTACAAAAAAGTAAATCTTGTGTCTGTTCTTATGTTCTGGTAACTGTTAAATCAGTTATAAAATGGCATAACAACCTTTAAAGGACTGACAGAAATAGCATGTGACTTGCTCTAAGTGATGTCACTTCCTCTGGCCAGAATCTCTGGAAGGCCTTGAGGCATGTCAAGATTCTTCTCTCAATAATTTGTTCATAATGTTTAAGACACACCAATAGTAGATTAATTATTTGTCAACTCACTCAATTTTTTAAAACAATAATATGATTAAAAAACATCAAGTTCTGTGTTAGACATCGGGTTTGAGGTTAGCATCTTAAGCTAAAACACGAAATGGTGGAAAATGTCAACTCGGTTTTGGTTTAAAAAGTTTAACAATAAGTTAAACAACAATTAACATGATCAAATGTTCCCATCACATTTAAGCGTTTTCATTATTTTACATTATTAATCTGTTCAGTTTACTGTAAATTATACATTAGTTAAATATCTTTCCAGTTAAAAGAAAATAAATGTTCATTTATATCCGCAAATTGGGCCTCACAGTGGCGCAGTGGGTAGCACATTCGCCTCACAGCAAGAAGGTCGCTGGTTCAAGCCTCGGCTGGGTCAGTTGGCGTTTCTGTGTGGAGTTTGCATGTTCTCCCTGTGTTGGCGTGGGTTTCCTCCGGGTGCTCCGGTTTCCCCCACAAGTCCAAAGACATGCGGTATAGGTGAATTGGGTAGACTAAATTGTCCCTGGTGTATGAGTGTGAATGGGTGTGTATGGATGTTTCCCAGAGATGGGTTGCAGCTGGAAGGGCATCCGTTGCGTAAAACATATGCTGGATAAGATGGCGGTTCATTCCGCTGTGGCGACCCCAGATTAATAAAGGGACTAAGCCGAAATGAAAATGAATGAATGAATGAATATCCGCAAATCTGGAATGAGTCACATATAATTAAATCAATTTGAAAAGTCCTTAGTTTTGGGAAAAGTTACTTTTAAAAGTAAAATATTACAATCTTAACCCCAGTAAAGCTGGAAAAACAAATTGTAATTGCATTTCATGTTTTGTTTCAGCTCCCTCTATATCAAGTCAGGTCATATTTATATGTAGATTGTGCAAAAGCAGCTTTAAGTTGATGAAGAAAAAGGATAAGCCATAAAGCCGTACCATTATTTCAGATTGTGGAACATATTCAGTATATACTAGTTTGATTCTAGTTAAATTAAAACTGATTCAGTTCAGTTTAATATGAATGTCACTGTTGAAGGGCGATTGTACAATGTTGCTGTTTGTGGGTGAGTAAGATCTACAATGTAACGAAGCACAAGTCAAGTCACTTCAAAGAGAGTTATTCTCTATATCAGTAAGCACTTACTTCTGGAAACATGCAGATAAAAACATCCAAAATTAAATAAATCCCACCCAAGGGGGCAAGAGCTGTTTGAGTCATGCTTGAATGTGTTGTCTTCATGTCTAAGAGATCCTGTTTAACAGATTTAATATACTGCTTAACATGTGATTCCCTCCCAAAATGTTTACAGCATATGCAGAGACATAACCAACATTGTGAAATTGTGTGTTTGTTGTGAGATTTTGATACAAACGTGTGTGTATTTGACAGATGAGGTGAAATAGGACTTTCCAGCCTGATCTCATGGGGAAACGTAACTCTTTTTTTACGCTTTGTCAGTTTATTGGCTAATTCGTACGAATTCATACAAGTTTAGTCATACGAAAATGTCAAATTTTTAAAAAGGAGGCATGGCACTAAACCCAGGACCTAAACCCAACTGTCACTGGGGTATGAGCAAATTGTACTAAATTGTACAAATGAGATAGCATTGGACTTTCACCCACTATCATCTTAAAGGCACAGTATGTAATTTTCACCACTAGAGGGCGTGTGTTCACAACAAACAAAGGCATGTTTTGATGACACCTGAGTGTGGAATCATGATAGTTGTGGGCTTCAATACATCCTACAGGACTTGTGCAGAAATCATACTTATGGATGAGCTAAAGTAAGATTTATTATCATTATAGTATGAAGCAGAATAAAGCTGAAAGTCGTCAAAGAGAAACGAGAGCGATGAATTGCTGATGAGAGACCAGCATGATGCAGCACATTTTAAGCAATACATTTTAAGATTCTGTTATAATTCTGCTCTGTACAGTCTAATAAAACACACATTCTTTGAAACATTTGGGATAGTGGAGGTAATACTGTTCTAGAAGTTTTTTTTATACTTTAATGACCAAGTTTTACATGTTGTGTCTTAATGTGATTTGCTTCTTGTCTGTGTAATTTAAAAAAAAAAAGTATCTGGACTTTAAATTGACAAGGCTTTAAAGGACTTGAAGAACATGCTGTATGGGCTCTGCCCTCTTATGGAAATTGGGTGGAGCAGCAGGTCATTTGCATTTAAAAAGACAAAAAAACGGCATGTTTGCTTTGTTTTTTACCCAGGAAGAAGCTTATACAGCATGGTGTAATAAATGATCTGTGAGGTATTGTGAGCTGAAACTTTACACACACGAAAGGAATAACGCATAAACATAAACTAGAAAGCAGTACACAAGCAGATAAAGATGAATAAGAACTTAAAAAGTCTGAATTACAGTTAATTATTAACATTGTTGCAGGTTTTCTTTGTTGCCAGATTGAATTTTCTACAAAATGTGAAAGATATATCTCGTAGCTGATTAAAGGTTATAAAAAAGAATAATTTTTTCAGTCAGACAATTACTATGATAAACAAAATCCAATAATGACAAGTTGACTGTATTGTCTCTCACTCTTTTGTGCATTATCTTCTGTTCTTCATGCTAGAATAAAAGCATTTACCTCACAAGAGCATCTATAGGCAGCTGACCAACCTGCAAGGAGATGTTCTGTTCCTCAGACGCACTGAAGTCTCCCACCGCAGACTCACAGCTGTTCATCACCTCCGTCATGCTGTCCAGTGACACACTTAAACCTACAACAAGCCAGCAGAAAGAGCATTTACACTTTGACAGTCGCTCTGTCCACTCATTTGCTGATGAATGTGGGAGGGAGACTGATTCAGATGAGCCACCTGCAATAATAACCACAGCTGGGTTGTTTTCTCGTCTATGAAAAGATCCTGCCAAAGTCGTCCAGCCAATCCACGGGCACCTACCATGATTTTATTCAGAGCAAGTCTGTACATAGTTTGTTATTCAAATCAGCTCCTCCACCCTTTTCGAGGGAAATTACTTTCACACTCATCAGCTAAAATCGAGGGCAAGGATACATTCAGTGAGCAGCGATAATATCAGGGCTGTTCTCAGATTCATTCCAAATGCAAAACTCATCTAGGAGATGAAAATTGAATGGTGTGGAGCATTTAATTGTGAGCGTATTAAATGGTCCAATGTGGATCCAAATTAAAAACAGCTTTGTTTAGGATACATTGATGTCTATTAAAACATACACTGTAAAGTGTGTATGTATATATATATATATATCATACGATTCTTGAGTTTATACGATTCTAATGATATTTTTTATGTAACAAAAGAAGTCATGTCAGTATAGAATATTAAAGAATCAGTTCAGTAAAGGCAGTTAATTTAGATTAATTTCATATTTTTATTGTAAATAGTTTTATTTTCATGTTTGAATTGTTTTGTTATTATGCTTTGTCTTATTAACATTTCGAATGTATTTTATTTCAGTTTTAGTAAATAGATTACTTTAAAAAAATAAAAATAAATCAAGATTCAATCTAGATCAACATTTCTACTTTTTTAATAATACCAACCTTTTGTTAATAATACCAACACTGACTCTAACACTGACTGAACAGTCTGTGGTGGGGATTTGTCATTGATTCTTTCTGACAGAAGTTAGCAACAAGAGTATTAATCATTAACTGTGTTCAAAATTAATTAATTAGTAATTATTAAAGCGATTCCTTCAAGTCATTGATTCAATCAGAAACAAAAGAACTGGCTTAAATCATGAATGAGTCCCTGAATCGTTCACTGATACAATTAGTTAAAACACTTAATCATTCACAGCAAGTAAAACACTTATTACCACACCATGTGACTGTATTTCTAAGTAAATGATTTCTTATTCAAATGATTTTTTTTTAAACTAATTTAATCAAGAAAAAAACAACTGGCTCACTTTATAAGTCATTGACTTATTCATCTGATTTATTTAAGAAACGCTTATTCACTTAGGAACAAACACTTTTTTAAAACACTGTAATTATGACTAAGGAATTTATTATTCACTGATCACTGATTTCTTATTCATCATTCAAAAACAGATTTAATCAGGGAGAATCAACTGGCTTTATGAAACTGTGATTAATGTACTCAATCAAATAGTTAAAAAACTGATTCAGGCGCAAAGGACATTTTGTGACTGATTTTATAAGCAAGTAATTTGTTATTCACTAAAATTATTCATTCACAAACACTCATTCAATCAGTAACAAAGCAACTGGCTTACTTTATGAATGAGTCGTTGAATCATTTATTGAAAAGCATTGTTCAGAAACACCAATTCATTCAGGAACAAAATTATTTATTTATTTTTTTTGCAAAACTGCACGACTGTATTAATAAAGAAGTATTTTTTTATTTACTTAAGTGGTTTATTTAAAAAACGCTTATCCAAAAAGGAATGAAACCGACTTTATAAAAGAACCATTGAATCTTTCACTCAAGCAATTCATATAAAAACTCAAATTCATTCAGAAGCTGAATACTTTTTGCAGTAAATTGCTATTAGAAATGAACACCCTTGCTTATGCAGTACTGCTTACGTAAAGCACAGGACAGCCTGTTCATATTTACATGAAGCACACATACAGTTAGCTTGCATAATCTATGTGCCACATGACCAGTCTGATGTGATGTGGAGCAGCTGGTGGTCCTGGAGGCTGATTCCTCAGCCCTCTGCAAGGCCCGTACACACACACACACACACACACACACACACACACACACA
>CAIGQW010015581.1:838188-877400 GCA_903798125.1 Danio choprae | reverse complement strand
CACACACACACACACACACACACACACACACACACCATTCTGTGTGAATAATGAAGCCTGGGTGACTAACGTGTTCCTTTACCATAAAAACGTGCCTGAGCACCATCAGCACATGGTATTTGTTTGATGAAGAATGTTAGTCTTTTTAACATGAAAACACAAGTTTAGTTTTTGTGGGATTATATTAGCTAAATACTGCATCAAAGGAATGCATGGATCCACTTTTAAAAGTTAAAGGTTCCAAACTGGGTTTTCAACAGTGATGGCATAGAAGAACCATTTGAGTTCCCCAGAGGAGTTTTTATCAGGGACTGAAACTAGCCACCTGTGTTCACTTCATTACTGTAGTTCCTATTGTGCTTGATTAGACCCTGCTCTGAAAAAGGAGCCAATTTATTTTCGCTGAATAGCATTCCTAGAACAAAAAGTTCCTGAACTGTGAAAAAGTTCCTCTGCTGTGAAAGCCCAATTAACAGTTGTTAATATAATGGGATATAGGGCCTGTTTACACCTGATCACGTCATGCAATTGTTCTGATTGATAGCTATCCAGTTGCCCTCCAAAACACAACCGAAACACAATATAAATTCGATCACTCTGATCACATCAGGAGGTGGTCTGGGACACTTTCCAGGCAAAATCAGACATGTCTAAATGTACCGGGTTGTTAAAACCAAATATGTAAATACTACTTCTCCCAAAATTTTAAAAATAATTGTGAGAGCGCACGTGTTGTGGGCTATATGAGAGTCAGATTTACAAGCACAAATGCATAGGCAATGGAATGACACGGCTGACAGTTAAAGAAATTATTTATTTTTATTTGTTTAATTCAGCACGGTGGCTTAGTGGCTAGCACAGTCGCCTCACAGCAAGATAGTTGCTGGTTCGAGTCCTGGATGGCCCTGTTGGCATTTCTGAGTGGAGTTTGCATGTTTGCATAGGTTTCCTCCGGGTGCTCCGGTTTCCCCCACAACTCAGAGATGAACTAAATTGGATGAATTAAATTGGCCATAGTGTATGAGTCCGTGTGTGAATGCAAGAGTGTATGGGTGTTTTCCAGTACTGGGTTACAGCTGAAAGGGCATCTGCTGCGCAAAACATATGCCAAAGTAGATGGCGGTTCATTCCATAAATCAGGGACTAAGCTGAAGGAAAATTAATTAATTAATTAATGTTCATTTCATTTAAATTTTTGACCATGAAATTATTATCATTCATTCATTTTCATTTTGGCTTAGTCCCTTTATTAATCTGGGGTCGCCACAGCGGAATGAGCCGCCAACTTATCCAGCATATGTTTTACGCAGCGGATGCCCTTCCAGCTGCAACCCATCTCTGGGAAACATCCATACACACCCAATCACACTCATACACTACGGACAATTTAGCTTACCCAATTTACCTATACCGCATGTCTTTGGACTTGTGGGGGAAACCGGAGCACCCAAAGGAAACCCACGCCAACACAGGGAGAACATGCAAACTCCACACAGAAACGCCAACTGACCCAGCCGAGGCTCGAACCAGCGACCTTCTTGCTGTGAGGCGAACGTGCTACCCACTGCGCCCTGGCAGCGGTGGGATTCGAACCCACGCCCCCAAAGAGACTGGAGCCTAAATCCAGCACCTTAGACCCCTCGGCCACGCTACCCCCATAAAATTATTAAACTGTTATATTAATCAGATAGCAGCATTAACAATAGAAAAAAAAAGGAATAATAATAGGTAAGAAATATAGCGTTTCGTTAGTTTACAAAGGCATATTGTTTTGCTTTTTGTTTTAAATTAATTTAAACCCTTTACTGTTTTGAATGAGGGGTGTCACGGTGGCGCAGTGGGTAACCGATCGCCTCACAGCAAGAAGGTCGCTGGTTTGAGCCTTGGCTGGGTCAGTTAGCATTTCTGTGTGGAGTTTGCATGTTCTCCTCGTGTTCACGTGGGTTTCCTCCGGGTGCTCCGGTTTCCCCCACAAGTCCAAAGACATGCGGTACAGGTGAATTGGGTAAGCTAAATTGTCTGTAGTGTATGTGTGTGATGGAGTGTGTATGGATGTTTCCCAGTGATGGGTTGCAGCTGGAAGGGCATCCGCTGCGTTAAACATATGCTGGATAAGTTGGCGGTTCATTCCGCTGTGGCAACCCCAGATTAATAAAGGGACTAAGCCGAAAAGAAAATGAAGGAATCAATGAACTGTTTTGAATAATGTCTTACATGAATCTTTATGACAAAAAATGTGTTCCATTTAGCCTATAATAAAAGTAATCATGGAGCCTGACTTGTGCACTTTTAATGAGGTTTTAAAACCCGCATAAAAAATATTTTAAATGCCACATCAGGTTTCTGTAAATAATTTATTCATTCATTCATTTTCACTTCGTCTTAGTCCCTTTATTAATCTGGGGTCGACACAGCGAAATGAACCGCCAACTTATCCAGCATATGTTTTACGCAGCGGATGCCCTTCCAGCTGCAACCCATCTCTGGGAAACATCCATACACACCCATTCACAATTTAGCTTACCCAATTCACCTATACCACGTTTTTGGACTTGTGGGGGAAACCGGAGCACCCGGAGGAAACCCACGCCAACACAGGGAGAACATGCAAACTCCACACAGAAACGCCAACTGACCCAGCCGAGGCTCGAACCAGCGACCTTCTTAAATAAATTAAATACATACTGTGTATCTGACACTTTAGCCGACATAGCCCTGTTACATCTGTAGATTTACAAATTAAATTTGTAGATTTTTTTTAGAAGATCCCAGAATCATATCCGTTTTATGGAGAGGTCATGTGGTCTAATGTAAATCGATCAAATGTGCATTTTTTATTTGATGTTTGATGTAATCTCAACTAAAAAACCAAGAGAGAGCAGGACATCTAATTCCTCCACTTTTAAAAATGCAGCCAATAGTGTTGTGTTTATATCACAGCTGTGCCAGTGAGAGTGGTTGAGCTCAAGCACATCAAATGAAAAGCAAATGAGAAGCGTCTTGAAGGGGCGGGGCATGTCAGATACTAGAGATACTATAATAAACTAAAGTATGAGGTGACGTGAAAAAAAGCGTTGATCCATTTAGACGGAAGTGACTAACTACAAGCTTCACGTTACCGGTTTAATTTCTTCTAAACGCAAATTTTGTGATTGTTATGTAGCACACTACCTTATAGATATCTCTGAAGAATAATATACTGATACTAACATCTAAAAAAATGTTTTTTTTAATTTTTTTATTTCAATGGACCTTTAAATGATATTTTTATAGTTGGGGGCACTATACATTTTAGAACAAATGAAATTGTATAAATTCATATGAATTAGCCACTTTCCTGCCCATATGTTACATATATAGTTAGGTTTTCATCAAAGTTGCCCTAAAACTATTGAACAACGCCCATTCTTGTCTTAGGACAACTTTGAAAAAAAAATGGATCAACTTTAGATGTTGACTTCTGTTATATTTTCCAAATACAAAAATAAAAAAAAAATATTTTAAGTTTTAAGTATAAATATAAAGTAAGGAACATGTTCCATGAAGACATTTTGTAAGTGTCAGATTCCTTAGATTCCAGATTTTGTGGTCCATGGTCTAGGGTCACATTCATGGTTTAAAGAAATTGTTTTGGAACCTTTCCATTGTACAAATAGTTGTACAATAGCCAAATATTGTCCTATCCTAAGAGACTTGTGACTGTTTTATGGTTCATGGTCCCAAATAAAAAATTCTACTTTTAAGAATGTACAATGCTGCTCATTCATTATTGAACACATGCCGTCCATGCTCTCACCAAACCTACTTTTGTCAATGTGGTGACACACATACTATCACCCGATCGTTTGCATGGATAAAACAGGAATCCAGGCTTAGCTGATCTGAGATAAGGCTGTGAAGAGGCCACAATGATGCTTTATTGTGCTTTGATGTAATGAGAAACAGCCAAAAGCACTGAGGTGACAGTCCTTCACTACAGAGATCAGCCACTTTAAAGATATTTTTGTTTTATCCGAGAAACCAAAGGTCTCATCAGAGAGGATATTATCCTGTTATTATCATTGTAGTTTACCCTCGACTGAATCAAAGGATGAGGGATGGGTGGAAAAACTGGAGGGTGAGCACATGAAAGAAAGTTGCAGTGTATAAAAGAAAAATAAAGGATTAAAGCACACTAAAAATGAAATATTGGACCAAAGAAAGACTCCTCCACACTAGGCATGGGATGATAACCGGTTTCAAGGTTTACCGTGGTTTGGTAAAATGTTCTGTTAAACTGTTCCTACGGTATATGTACTTTTTTACATGTTTTTAGGGCAACAGTATCTCCAGCAGAAAAGGACCCTCCACATCAAAAGCTACTGGTCAGCCCACAATTCAGCAAAACATCTGAAAAACAAATCACTTATACACTAACATCCAATCATGCTATAGTCCTGAACAGTGCAGTGGTTTACTTTATATCCAAAGGAAAGAAGGATATCCAAAGGTGCCTTTTCAAGTTGTAAAGAAATCTGTGTTTTGAAACTAATAAATATAGCAGAAGTCAATGATTTATTTTAATTATTTAGCCTGACATGTTGTTTAAAGTTTGGTTTTTACCCAGACATTTAAAAAGAACATATTTTAGAGCAGTAATCACAATACTGTGATACAGTGAAACCCTAAGGTTTTCATAGCATCAGAATCTTATACCGCCCCCTGCCTATTCCACACCTGATAAAACATACTTACAAGCTACAATCTTAACTATCAATAAAATCACAGCAGTTCTGAATCATCCACAAATAAATAAATAAACTTTAACTTTTTCTTTAACTAAAAGCACCATTCAGATTAATTAGCAGCGCACAGATGCAGGATGGCAGTCAGATAAAGAAACTAAGCTGTTTATGTTCTCTGCCTTTAATGTTGGCCGAAAATGGACTGATTATTCATGCTCGCCATTATGTTGATGGTGACCAGCACAAACGCAGCTCATTCCCCTGTTAGCATACAGGCTTTTTCATTGGTGAAAGTGAGCGGCAAAGACAAAAGAGGCTTGAGTGAGGGATCAAAGGGCTGTGCGTGTGCTTGGTGCCATTTATAGTGAGACAAAGCACTGTAGAAACTGGCTTTGTAGGCGGCCATACAAAGACTTCATATGCTCATCAAAATATTTTCAGTCAGGCAACACTGAAAAACAGTGCAGGTGTTATTGTGGCCCATTGCACTTTTGCGTATCCGTTGCTTTAAAACTCCAGTTGGAGTGCGTGGTGGTTTTCAAATGCTGTTTTGTACTTTTCTTCTAATTAAAGATGTCTCGCTGTGCGCCGCTCTATGTTTCGGTGAAAAATAGAGATGGTATCTGAATAATTTAATTCGACTGGGTGCAACGACAGACCTCACCCCTTTCCTGGTGACATGGAAAATCTTACTCAAATATAGGCAAATGACCAGTGCTGGACTGCAGTCAAAAGCAAAACTCTTGTAGCTAAATATTACCATCACAACTGCTCACACAAATCCAGCACGTCAAATGGCACAGCTTTAAAACAAACGACTGATGAGAACAATGTGGCAGCGAAAGCCAGAGCTTATTGCAAAACAAACAATTGGATGTACAATTGGACAATTAGTTGTGAATAAACTGTTGAAAAGCATCACCAATGTGAATGATTAAACAACAAGTCATTTTAAATCTGCTTTTATGTCCATCAGAACTGCAGATGTAGAGAGAAATTGAGCTTTTTTTCACACGAAATGTCAAATCTGACATTGTTTACTCACTCACCCTTGCTTAACCCCTGTGTCATTTTTGCGCAAAAGAGCATATATTGAAAAAGTTGCATTGTAATTTTGATATATTACCCTCATTTCATTCCATCTGTTTTGCATATGGTATAAAAATAGTAACATAAAAGACCTTCTGGACAAAAATGTCCCCATTGTAAACCATTAAAATTATTATCATTTACCTTGTTCAAACTACTTCATTAAAATGAGCAGAAGCAACACCATTCTTAAGATTGTTTTGGGACAACTTAATTGTTTTATGTTCAATACACTTAATCGACTTAACTTCATGGAGCACTTAGCTTAATCGATTTTTGTTGGGACAACATGAATGAATTTTGTGGAAACCTCCATTTTTAGTGTTTTTACTCAGAACCATTTAATCATAAAAAACAAGCAAATTTTGTTAATAAGCTTTAATTTTCTAAAAATGTGAGTTTTTTCTGTTACTATATTGACCATTTCTTCAGCTTTCGAGAACATATATAGGCACGTGAAGCAAATGCTTTTTCCTGTTTTCTGCTTCTAAGCTCTGCAGACCAGCTGATATTAAGTGATAGTTAAAACTATGTGGGTGTAGATATCAGAATGTGTTTTGTACATGTGTGAGGTGGATTTTCTTTCATAAAAAACAAGAGGCATTATATAAACAAACTGGAATTTAAAGGGTTAAAATCTTTAAAGCTATTAAATTTTGATCAGGCTGGATGCTGTTAAAGAAATCTGTTGTCGCGGGGGAAAAATCACTGGTTTTTTTTCAGACGTTTATTTTATGAATCTAATTGATTTCATTCCTTGACTAGAACACAAGCCTTATTGTAATGAAGTTGCTATTCAAAATATTAGTGACATTTCTGTGAAATGCAATAAAAACGTTCATAGTCATAGTCTGAATTAGCTGTAAATTTGTCTTTATGTTGTCTTTTCAGACATCAAGCGAAATAACTATGCTTGCTGTTTTAATACAGCATGGTATATCTGTTGCAATGTCTCCAGTCAGTCCACTGCATTATTTTCCTCTTGATAATTTTTTTCAATTCTCACTTTAATACATGAAATAAACATACTGATCATTTGTGTTCTTTTCTGCCAATTTATGACATATGACATATGGTTTATAATTCACCAGAATACACCAAGAATCGCAGATCTTTTTCCTCCTCAAAACTTTGCGTCTTCTTTCACAATTTTCACATAACTGTGGTTTCTAATGCATTCCAATGCAATTTGTTATGTTAAATTACAGAAATTACTATGAAATATTATCACTCAATGTTTCAGTTCATGAACATTTTATCTTACAATGTCCCATAACATAAACATGTATAGGCTACTACCACTTTTTTATTAAATAATGCTGTTGCAAGATGTTACAAATTTTACATTTCCTTTTGCTTTTCCACGACTGAAGTAGATAAAGGTCAATAAAAGTCACCTCATTGTTAGCTAGTTTATGTAAATATGTAGGCTATCATTTTTAAAAGAGCTGGAGTTTCACAAATTGTTTACAGTTTGGTTTTAAGTTAGCTACTGCCATATGGGCACTAAAGAAAAAGCGTAAAGATGTATAAAACACATCTGCTGAGCGCGGCAAATTTCAAATCACGTGATGCACTCCTATTAAAATGACTGGATTTCTCTCGCGAAATTTCCCCGAACAGTAATATCCTGAATTGACCAATCAGTATCCAGGATCTATCCGTAACAGCTAGATCACTTTATCCACCCAATAACGACATTAGATTACCTGAAATGTGTGATTTTATCAGATTGTGTTACTGATGTCAGGACTTGCCGTGCAAGGTACATTTCAGAAGTAATTGACACTGTAAATGAATGGAAAGAAAATCTCACACGTAACGTTAGCTAAATGGATATCACAATATCTTTCAATACGTTATACGGACTAAAACCCACTGTAATAAAAGCTGAGGCTCCATTTGAATTAATAATTATGATAACTATAGCTAACTCTTGAACATTATTTTTCACGAGAAACATATTGGTGGCAATTAGCGCAATTATTAGGCTACATAATTCGGTAACGTTAGGCTAATAGTAAGTTTTCCTTTATTTCTTTAAACTCTTGCTTCACCATCAAATACTTGTTCTTTTAATTTTGACACTTCACAGAAACCATACTTCACAAAATCCGAAAATATCTCTCACATCATAAAATCTTTATTCTTTAATGTTGAAGAATCCTTTGCTCCACAGGCAGTTTCTGACATATTTTTGCTCGGCGTTTGTACGCCTGATGTGTAAAGTGCTCATCATACCTGTAGCCTTCAGAAGTGTTGTCTGTCCGTGTAAAGCCCGTGTCTGTTGCTCTTTATCCCGTGGATGTGTGTGCAGGAAGACTCAAGTCAGATTCTCCCAGACTGACTACTGCTACTGTTACCTCAGAGCGCGAGAATGAGAAAGCGACTGTAATTTCACGCGCGCTCACCCGAGTCACAGGAGCACGACTGTGTGTGCGCGCGCGCTTGCGTGCGTATGGGCGCGTGAGAGACAGGCACCTTTGTGTTTAAGATGCAGATTGCGTAATGAATATTACTATTGTACAGTTGTGTAGATTAGCAGACTCTTGCACTTTTAATGTTAATGCAAATATACCCCTGTTATGTAGGCTATAGCTATATGGCATCATAAGGGGAATATTAATTCATGGCTAACAGTCTCTTTTAAAGTAAATATAGTCACCTTTTGAGATGTACTCTCTTAAATTCAAGAATGATTTATTCTCAGCCATGCATAGTTAATTAAACAGAATGTAAATTGTTAATAATGCCATGTTTATCGTGTTACCAGAGGGGTAAACAAAGTGAATAATTATTTTAAAAATATACAGGTTCTAACATCTAAATGAACTGTTTTTACATTTAAAGATTAAAACACCAACAAAGCTATTTTAAGAATGTACTTGACAATTTTGTGTAATTTTTAATTGACATAAATTGGGTAAGCATATTTGTATTTTATACATATAGGTCACAACAACATCAAACCCAATGCACTCAATTGAAAAGGGGGAAAAGCTGTAAAAGGATTTTTTTTACTGTAGTTTAAATATATCATAAAAATAATAATCATAGAAGTATTTTTTTTCTTTCACATAAAAACAGTTCAAATATATTAGATATTATAACTTGTTGTAAAGTAAAGTGTGTTTTACATAAAAAATTAAATGTTCATAACTGGAATTGTACACTGTGTACAAACGATTTTCGTAAATTACACAGTATTTAACTATACTATGAACTGTATTTTACTGTAGGACAAATGCTAATTCATGGTTGATATTTTGTAATCACCTGCAACACCCTCATGAACACCATTCTTTCATAATGAACTCCATCCAGCCCAAATCTTCCTTTGCATAGATCATTTAAAGGTGCCGAAGAATGCATTGATACAATATGTTAAAATTGTTCTCTGATGTTGAAAAGAAAGGTATAGATAAGTGCAAAGATTCTCCAGAAAATGTGCATTTTCAAGCCCTATTATTGGACCTAATATGAGATGGATGGTTTTGACTATATTTGGAAGGTTTGTGAATATTAATAAGCTCTGCCCTGAGACCCTGTCCACACGAACATGGTATTTTTAAAACCACATTTTTTTCTATGTGGTTTGCCTGTTTGTCCATGAAAAGGCAGTATCTGGTGCCTGAAACAAATTGAGTAGGTGAGTTGTTAAAGAGCCCCTATTATGCATTATAAAAGTGGGTATTTTGGTTTTGGGGGTCTCCAGCAACAGGCTGATATGCATGCAAGGTCAAAAAACACTTTCATTGTCTTTTAATATGCATTTATTTTTACCTAATTATCCCAACGACTCCCATATGATTTGTTAAGCGATTCATCCGGCACTTCATATTTGGCGATGTCTTGTATCGACATCGATGTGTGCAGGCAAAAGATTCAAACACAAGACAAATCACTTATTTGACTCTAAGTTGACTCTTTTATTTAACTCTTTCAGATTTTAACCTCAGCTAGATGTTTTCATTCACTTATAACTGTGTTACACACTGCATGGAAGGCATTTTTCAAAAACCCATAATAGGGGCTTTTTAAATGGCATTTTTTTAGCTTAATGGTAGATAAGTGAACAAGGGTTTTATTTTAGCTAGGAGTGAGTTGTGTTATGCATGAACAATTGGTTAATTACAATTGTACTTGACATAAGGGGCAGACAGAAATGTTATTAGTGGGTTTAATATAAAACACAGCCAGGAATTTATATCAACCTATGCATAATCAAATGAGTTTAAAATTGTATTGCTGTTCTTTCACTCCAGAAAAAAACACATTAAGAGCTGAGTGATGTGACACAATGCATAAGCATGCATTAAACACATTAAACTACATGTGTTTGTTGCCTCATTACAAACATACCCTGCAAATATCTCAATATACATGTTAAACTAACAAAATATACAACTAAACAGACTTCAGGGTGTCATTTAATACATTTATCATCCGTATATGCAACATTTTGCATTCTGACACTCACATTGGGAAATCAATCAAATGCCGCTGAGACATGCATATAAATGATCCCATGTGGATCATCACAATCTGTGTTAATTTCTAATTGGGCTGTATTTCACCAGGATTTACATGTGAACAAGGAAACAATAGTGCTTGACACTCATGGTATGTCATTACTATGTACTGAACTCTTATTATTCACTGATGACTAAGTATATCTCAATTTTCATTTGTGGCACTTTTAAACAAACTGTGCTGCTTTATTTTGTGTGGCTGGATGAGAATTCAGTTGAATTTTTTGTATTATAATTTTACCTCTTAACATCGGTCAACATAATGGTCAGCTATGTTAAAATCAGCTGTGAGCAATGCATTTGTCTGAATATTTAAACCTGTCTGGAAGTGACTGCAGTTGCGATGTAAAGTCAAGACCTCTGGAGTTCATACACTCACTTAACTATTAGGCCGGTATCTTATGCTAACATTTCTGTTTCACATTACACAGTGTGATGGAACACACGGCGTGATGGAAAACAGGGCTAGAAGTCAGATGTCGGAGGTTACAGCACCTCGCGTTCCTATTGGCTTAAGCCTGATTATGAGGATGATGATGATGTCACAGCGAGCGTCCAGTGAAAGGAGATGCTGCCGTTCATATAGAGGCTCCGGGTGATCATCTCACAGCCCAGGATCCAGCAAAACCCAGACCTTAGCCACTTGGCAGTCGGATTTTTCCAGTGGCTCTGTAACTTGACAAGGAAAGGTATCCATTTTGACACATATACCTCTGTGCATGTTAATTTTTAAACACTAAAGAGTCAGTGTCGGTTCAGCGCAACGATCATGCATTCCTACTTCAAAGAAAATGAAAGATTTTAGTTAAGTTACTTACAAATTTTAGTCCAATAGTGGGTACAAAAATTGTAGTTAGTTATGTAATCTAATCAGTCAACTTTTAAATTACTTTTGACCTAATCACATAACTTGAATATGATTATTTTGTACCATTTTGATATGACTGTAGTTCAATGCAAAATTAAAAATCTGTCATGTTTTATTAATGAATGTGTTTCATTTGTTGGACACAAAATAAGATGATAATGGGACAGTTGATGTCTATTTAAAGTATTGAAAGTAAAACTATATCCTTTACGTTTACACTTACATGTAATCATATACACACTTTGAATAAGTAAATATAATATAATATAATATAATATAATATAATATAATATAATATAATATAATATAATATAATATAATATAATATAATATAATATAATTCCAGCCTCGGCTGGGTCAGTTGGCATTTCTGTGTGGAGTTTGCATGTTCTCCCCGTGTTCGCGTGTGTTTCCTCCGGGTGCTCTAGTTTCCCCCACAAGTCCAAAGACATGCAGTATAGGTGAATTGGGTAAGCTAAATTGTCCGTAGTGTATGTGTGTGAATGAGTGTGTATTGATGTTTCCCACTGATAGGTTGCAGCTGGAAGGGCATCCGCTGTGTAAAACATATGTTGGATAAGTTGGCGGTTTGTTCCGCTGTGGTGAACCCCAGATTAATAAAGGGACTAAGCCGAAAAGAAAATGAATGAATGAATAATATAATATAATATAGGGCGACATAATATAGTGGCTCTGTGGTTAGCACTGTCTCCTCACAGCAAGAAGGTCGCTGGTTCGAGTCCCAGCTGGGTCAGTTGGCTTTTCTGTGTGGAGTTTGCATGTTCTCCCTGGTTTCCCCCACAGTCCAAAGACATGCGGTATAGGTGAATTGAATAAACGAAATGGGCCGTAGTGTATGTGTGTGAATGAATGTGTATGGATGTTTCCCAGTACTGGGTTGCAGCTGGAAGGGCATACGCTGTGTAAAATATATGCTGGATAAGTTGGCGGTTCATTCCGCTGTGGCAACCCCTGTAATATAATATAATTTCATTTTCATATGTATCTTTTTTATTTCATAAACTGTACCTGTGCGCTTTATTTCTCTTTAAAACAAATGCCACTTTGGGGTATTTTGTTATATAATGCAAAAACTTTCAGACACTGTATGAGCTGACATTTATTCTAATTAAAAAGACAGGCCGGTTTCTTTAGTCTCGCACCAAACCTAAAATAAAAATTTCGCAGAAAGTTCAAGAGGTTCAGGCTCTGGATAGAAAAACTGGTTGCAGACTTTTCTTGAGTAATTGAAATGTAGATCTCCTCCTTTCCTCTTCACTCTTTAATGCGACCATGGCGTTTCTCTGAATGAAGAGCTCTGAATTCTGCATGTGTGGAGGAGTGTAATAGAGTGACCTTTCAGTCCTTTTGCCATCTCGTATAAATTCACTTCAGGGCTGTTTTCTGACATTCTCTATTCATTCAACCAATTAGCACTTCATGCATCGGCCTACTCTCTCTCAGCTTTTGTGGAAGTCTCAGATTGAAAGCTACACTCAGGAAAATAAGTAATTAACTGAAATTTTTTTCACTAACATCAGACCGTAATATTAAGTTTGATTGAAGAATTAATACAAATCTTATAGTAGTGTGCTAAATGGCTTCTCTACACATCGAAACTGTAATAACTATTCAATGTTTATAGTACACACACGCCTGGTCTCTTGACTTGATTTAATGTGTTGAAATAATCCTTTTGATCTACAGACTAGAAGCTAATTTCAAGCATCTAAGCATGTAATTCACTTTAAATCATGCTTTATGAATTTCTTCATACTATAGGTAAGATATACCATTTTTGAAATCCAGGAACTGAACTGGATATGAAATCCACAAGTAATATACTGTACATAAAAAGCATCTGTGCTGAAAAACATTCATGAGCACATTTTGACAAGATGTAGAACTATCTAGAGACTCTCAGAAAAACTTAAAAATACTTATTAATAAATACATTTGACAAGTGAGGTTTCCAACATAAAGCCATTAGCATTCAATGTGAAATAAGGTGACATTTCTTTTTAAGAGATTCATCTTGTCTAAACTTGCTAGGTATGTTTTCACCAACAGCAAGTATGTGAAATATACAAAAAATGGAGATCTGATAACTTGTTAAATATTTTAGTATGTAATTAAATATTCATTGTGTATATTCTGGTGCCTGCATCAAACTGAATTTACAAAAGTGATTTTATATATATTGAAAGCACATTAAATACAAGTAAAGTGTCTTTAGAGTTTCAAATAACTTTGTGCAAATAAAACAAAATGGTTTAAATATGGTTTCATTGTCGTTCAGCGTAAGGTAAAAATAAAAGATACTTATTAAAATATACTTGTTAAATATAGAGAAGAAAAGAGATTATATTTTTTATATAAAAGTATATATTTTAAATCATTAAACAATGTCTTGCAGACAAATCAGTATAGTGTACTATGCGAGTAGCTGTGTCCAAACTTGGATTATTATTTTAGATTAAATAAAGCCAACCACTAAATAATTACCCAAGTTGCGGTAAAATAACACACCATTTCACAGTATGCTCAAATAAACATAGTTCATCCAAAAATTTGACTCTGTCATTTACTCATTCTCAAGTTGTTTCAAACTTGTATTCAGCTTTATTTATACTCAAATAATGTAACCGGAATGGCTTTGTCCAAAGCTCTAAAATGCTGCCTTCAGAGGCAACATTACAAGACAGGAAGACATATTCTGCTTCTCATCTAATTTTGAAGGCAGCATAAATGTGTCCTTTGACATCCCACAATCCTGTGCGTTCCAATTCTGAGAGCTGAGTAAATAAAGATGGCATATCTAAGCTCTGTTTGGTTGTCATTTTGTGTGTACATTTTTGACCAATGTTCTCCACTTTTAATGGCACTTCTAGCAAGGAATTAGTATTGTAGTAAGCAAATATAGTCAATTAGTCATCATCAGCTCCCTCTATTTTGTTTCATATTATTAAATCAATATTCTGTCTCAAAAGGCTTTCTGAAATCAGTTTTGTCAGGTGTCTGATAGGGCAGCGAGGTAACAAGTCAGCTGCATATATGTTTTAGGACGCTGCCAATGCATATTTCCCTTTGATATCCATAACATAATTTTTATTTAAAAATGGTTAAGAGAATGATATGACAGAATTATCATATTGAAATGATCACAGAATTATGCTTTTTTTTATTAAACTATCTTTTAAAAGAGTTCTAGAGTCAGTATGGTCATTCATTAGTTAAAGCTTTGAATTCGTTCATGTATTTCTAGATTTTATACAGGCCTTCTTATGTATGATGTGCCAGTCAATGAAGGTGGGCAATCCCTGAACATGGGTGAACGAATCAGTCACAAATAAGATGCGAAGGCCTGGTGCTCCCTCTGCTGCACAATCGATGAAAAAAATCTGCAGTTTACTGAGATTCTAAGCACGAACTCGCTGTTTTACATACACATTCAGCGTGACACAAAAACATCAAGTTGCAACTTAAGCTACCTCGTGTTTTCATATTGTACATAAGAGGTGCTTTCCTCTGAATCCTTATCGCTTGGCAACAGAAGCTGCGAAGCTTGAGGCTGATTGGAAGATAGCAACGTAAAAAAGAAGAAGCGTGACATTGAAGAAGCAGTGAATGAGTTTAGCATGCGGTCCGTTCCTCACACTTTCATCACTCTGAACGGATTTGGAGAAAAAGTGTTCAAAAACCCTCTACGGGGTACCCTTTTCTCAAAGCTTGTCCCCCAAAACACCCCAGGGCACCAAAATGTCGGCAAAGGGCAGAAATTATGGTTGAAGCAGTACAAATAATCCGTCCTGACACATACAAGCTCCCGCTGAGAATTGAAGCTCTCTGCTTATAAAATATTGAAGAGAAGAGCTACGAACACAATTCTATCTCCCAGAGCTGTCAGCAATTCTTCTCGGAGGGAGAAAAAAGCTCAATAGAAGGTGCTAAAAGGACAGAAGGATACAAATTATCTCTAATTTTCACCAACAGAGGTCAGTCTTTTCAAAGTTTTACTGTGTGTGGTATGGCAAGCCGAAGTATTAGTAACTAGGCTACTAGTCTCTAATAATTAATAGTACCTAAAGAATAAGCCTAATAATTGAAGATTAAAGGAACACTCCACGTTTATTTGACAATAGGCGCATTTTACAACTCTCCTAGGGTTAAACGGCTGAGTTTACATTTAGTTTAGATAATTTTTCTATTCATTCATTTATTTTCTTTTCGGCTTAGTCCCTTTATTAATCTGGGGTCGCCACAGCGGAATGAACCGTCAACTTATCCAGCATATGTTTTACGCATCGGATGCCCTTCCAGCTGCAACCCATCACTGGGAAACATCCATATAACTCAATCCAAACATCCATACACACACATACACTACAGACAATTTAGCTTACCCAATTCACCAATACCACATGTTTTTGGACTTGTGGGGGAAACCGGAGCACACGGAGGAAACCAACGCAAACACAGGGAGAACATGCAAACTCCACACAGAAATGCCAACTGACCCAGCCGAGGCTTGAACCAGCGACCTTCTTGCTGTGAGGCGAATGTGCTACCCACTGCGCCATCGTGCTGCCCATCATTTTTCTATTTAAAGCTTATCATCTGATACAGGCGGCGTGGTGGCGCAGTGGGTAGCAATGTCGCCTCACAGCAAAAAGGTCGCTGGTTCGAGCCTCGGCTGGGATGAATGAATGCATGAAAATCTGAAGATACATTGTGTACTACAGAAAATAAAAAGTTGCTATTTTCTAGGTTGTATTGTTCTAGGAACTATGCGCTCTTATCGCGTTATAATCGAGGCATTTCGATTAGTTCCTCAGAAGCAAAGTTTTCTGATTATTATGCAGAAATGAGAGTATAGTTCCTAGCCATATCGGCCAAGCAAATTTTCCATTGGTCTTAGTTCACAATGTAACTACAAAAGAGTCCAGCTTTATATATAAAAATTATTTATGAGCAAAATGCTAATGGTATTATCTGATTGCTCCTGCCATACCTGGAGATTGGCTAAATGGATTTATAAATAGTAAAATTCAACAATTTAACTCTAGGGGAGTAAAATGAGCCTATTTTCAAAAAAGTGGAGTGTTTCTTATTAGTGTTAGTACTAATGAATGTGTAGTGGGATTTAAATGAAAATATCAAGATACTTGTATGTTTTATAGATAAAATGTTAAAATGGCTTGCCATAATGGTATAACTGGTTTTGTTGGTGAATATTCTGCAACTGTATTTGAGTGGAAATCTGTTTAGATGTCTGTAAAATAATGAAAAGAAATGAACAGCCACAGATGTGTTTAGGTATATTAAAGTTGAGCTTACCTCTCAATTTGAAATTCATACAATGAGTCAGAAAAAGGAATATAGGAAAGGAAAGAATCTACGATAAACATTTACCCCCAGCTCCAAATAGACCAGCGAGTAGGCTATTACTAATCAACAAATGAGTAAAAATGGCTATAATAATGATCACTGATCATTAATAACCATAAGAACAAATTACAGTGTGGGTGAAAAGGTCACGCTCATGTCCGAATGCACAGACAATTATAATCATTCTGACTGAATGGAGCTGCAATTACTGTGAGAGGCTTTATAGAGGTCAAGGCTTTTGTGTGCCCCTTACACTGGTGAGGGATTGGCACACTGTCTGCATTTTTACAGCTCTTGATGAGTGAAGAATCATGCTATATTTCTATGAGATCACAGTATCAAAATGACTGTTTGAGCGACTCTGTGAAGTGCTGCAGAATACATATTTAAAGGCTATGCACATAGTATATTCAAAAAGAAGGGACTAAAAATTTTTCAGTTTTCAGACGTTTAGATTATTATAACAGTTTTTGTCACTGATTGGTTAAAAATAAGAGAATAGTATTAGTTTATTGACTGAAATCATAGACTAATATACAGTATCATATGTTAGGCACCTAGAGTCTAAGAGTAACGCAGTTTCGATTCTCTGTATGCCCTGTACATGTGTTTGAATTGACAATAAAGCTGACTTTGACTTTTTGACTTTGAAATGCTGACAAAAATGTAACCAATATATAAACAAATGGCAAAATATTAAAGAAGCAACTTTTGCAATTATAAAAATTGACTAGTACTGTGGTTGAAAGGCAAACATAACATACTTTGTTTGTCACAAGTTTAGACAGGAAGCAACTAGGAAGAGCTATTGGTGAATATATTATTAAATCGAGAAGGGGCATCAAGTTAAAGTTATTTGATTTCCCTGTATGGTGAATTCTCAAATATAAAATTAATAAAAAGACAGAAATATTACAAAATAGTACTTAATTTAAACTATCACTGCATATAACATTTGATATAGTCATCGTTTTATGTTAAATATTGTCAATAATGCCAATAAAATAATAATAATTACATTATAAAACATAATAAATAAATGAAATGTGCAATAAACAAAGTGTGTAAACAAAGTGTGTAATAATGCACTGTAATATGAAATAATGAGATACTGATTAGCTTTATAGGTCTTTTACCCCTGTATTTAGAAATTTGCATGTCTGTAAAATAAATGGATAATGTCCTAGCAGAAAATTACAATTATTTTTTTTTATATGTCAAAATGTAACTTATTAAATATACACTTATTAAGAAGTATTTTCAGCATCATTAACATTAATTATTTTATGATGTAATATAATTATTATATAATTATTATAATAAGTATTATATAATGTAATTGGGCCTCACAGTGGCGCAGTGGGTAGCACGTTTGCCTCACAGCAAGAAGGTCGCTGATCGCTGGTTCGAGCCTCGGCTGGGTCAGTTGGCCTTTCTGTGTGGAGTTTGCATGTTCTCCCTGTGTTGGCGTGGGTTTCCTCCGGGTGCTCCAGTTTCCCCCACAAGTCCAAAGAGATGCGCTATAGGTGAATTGGGTAAGCTAAATTGTCCGTAGTGCATGAGTGTGTATGGATGTTTCCCAGAGATGGGTTGCAGCTGGAAGGGCATCCGCTGCGTAAAACATATGCTGGATAAGTTGGCGGTTCATTCCGCTGTGGCGACCCCAGATTAATAAAGGGACTAAGCCGAAATGAAAATGAATGAATGAATAATGTAATTAATAAATATTTACATATTTAATTCATTATTATTTTCAAAAGTAGAAAGAAATTAGAACACCAGAGAAAAAAACAAACAAATATACATTTGCTAATATCTGTAAGGTCTTCATTCACGGAGTTCCCAGATGAACCGAGTGTTTCAGTGTGGTCAACAAGAGGACGGTCCGGCTGTTTTCAATGCCTGTGAGCTCCTGATGAGGTCAGTGCTCGCCGCCTCCCGGTGTCAATCAAACAATGGCGTCACACACATATCCCCAGCGTTTCCGGTGCTGGTGGGCGGGGCTCCGCTATCCCGGGTCTGGATTCTTCATTCGGGAGCACTAGACAAGGCTTAACACGAATGCAGCCATATTCGGCTTCACGGAGCAGCACACCGGCTAGTCCCGCTCACACGCGAGGATTCGCCTACCTCGAAAAAGCACCTACTCCCAGTTTTTTGGGGGCGTATTTATGTAGGTCGAAGGTGTGTGTAGTTCTTCGTTTATTCCTGAAGAATTCTTGCTGAGCGGAATGAGCGTCCAGTCATCCTGAGATTCGACGGGAGAAAAAGCCCCGACACATCCCGCAAAGTGGAAAGTACAGATTTGTCCGGATTAAGGCGAATGAAGCCGACGGGGCCTCGGGAGTGAGGAGGGGGGAGGAAACGCTGGAAACCGGCGGACAACAGCGGGGTTAGGCGCATTAGGACTTCGTTTATCTCAGCACAATGTTGGGCACATTTTGCTAGCTGGCTAGCTGGATGGCTGGCTAGCAGTTGGAGTCTGGGACTTCAGAGCTCCACACGTTTCAGCCAGAAAAATACCAAGTTTGTGTATTTATAACGCAAATATCAGTTATATTAAATCCGACAAGTGTTATTTCACATTTTCTAGCCCTGGGAGTGGTAGCCAGGCCGCTAAATTGGTAGAAAATGTCTGCGAAGGTGCGCCTGAAGAAGTTGGAGCAGTTGCTGCTGGATGGTCATCAGAAAAACGACAAGTCACTAAGTGTGGAGACACTGCTGGATATTCTCATATGTTTATACAACGAGTGCAGCAACTCGCCCTTAAAACGGGAAAAACACGTGACGGACTTTTTGGAATGGGGTAAGTTGATGGATTTGAGTGCATTAGTGACTGCGTTTGGGGATGGAAATCAGTGCGTGTGCCTTTAAGACCTGTTTATCTGTTATTACATTTGCCTTAATCACCCAGCTGACTTCAGGCTATTGTCAAAATTGCTGCCGTGACATTTGCTCTTGGGATTCCTGGCCTCGTTGTTTGGACGATACTGCTTGTCGTGTTGTTGTTCCAGTTGAAGTATTCAAAAACAGGGATTTATATGATCTTATAGATGGCATAGGATTGGGCAACTGATGTAAAGTAGATGCTGCTGAAGTTGCATCTGCTAACGTTAATGATAATTTCAAATCACATATCTATCTATCTATCTATCTATATATATATATATATATATATATATATATATATATATATATATATGATTTTTAAAAATGTGTTGTAAAAAGAAATCTCAGTAGTGTGAGTAAAATCTGATGTTTGAAAAGTTACATTTATAGTGAGTCTAAATTAATAGTTAGAAAAACTGTATACATAATATTAGCGTCCTTCTAATGAAGAGAAAATCATCTATTTTTCCAGGAGCCTAAAATGTTACATATTTCTTATGACACAACATAATATTAACATATATTTATAATAAATATAAGTAGATGATATTCTTTAATGGTATTTACAACAGTATAACAGAAATGCATATAAATGTAAGTCACTATATATTTTTAAATAATTTGTCTTCCATTTTATCATGATCTTACTAAAACAATTAAAGTATGTGTAATCCAGTAAACCCTAGTTGCTTTGCTCTATTAAATGTTAATCTTCAAACATTAATGGTGATAAAAAGCAAACATGAGAGATTTCGCGGCAATAAGACATTTGTACCATAACCTGAAAGTGAAAAAAGTGAAAGTATGAACTGTCATTCAGGTTAGAGAAGGTATGTAGACTATTTTGCACAACAGGTTTTTTATCATCTTCGTAATTTAGAATATTTGTCACCTATCATATAGTAAGCCTTTGTTTTTTTACGGACAATGCAAATGTTTCACTTTGTAAACTCTGGGTATGTTGATTTATGTTGATGTTCTTATATTTATGTTGTTGCTATTGCCATCACCATTTGCATGTGGGTGATGCTCATTAATCAGTTTGACAAGATAACTATTCAGTTGGTGTGGTCTTTAAGAGTCACGCGCTTCCCAGTAGTAAACAGGAATGCATTGGGTGGGATGCCCCTTATTCGTGCTCTTCCTGGTTCTGTTGGTTGTGTTTGGCCTTTACTGAGAGTGGATTCTCTGTCCTGGGTGTTGTAGAGTTGACGTCAGTAATGAGATTACACTCCAGTGTGTCTGCTTCTGTAAAGGCCGACACTGTCCTCTTGCAACCCATCGCTAGCAGGTGCCACCTCACATCCCGTCACCGCGAGCTAGCTATAGTGTGACCCAGTTTCCAGAATTCATAAACGCTTCTTTATGTCTTACTACACCACTGGAAGCCACAAGTTTTCTTATGGTGCCCTTGATTGCGGAGGTTAATGATTTACTTGGAAGATGTTATGCTGGCGCCAGTTAAACACAAGCAATGCACTAACGCCACTGTAAAGTGCAGTATTGGCAGAGTGGTTGCTCTCGATATGTGCTTTCCATTTTATGAAGTGCTTTTCAAGGGAAGGTTTCAGAATGGCTGTTAAGCATGAAATGGCAGTAACATTGCTGGTTTACCTTTTTTGGTAAATTTACCAAATCTGTCATTCTCACATGGCTTTCTGATTTTTTGTTTTACACATGTCTGTATGTTCAACTCGCTATGTAGTGGGGCGAAAAAGAGCTACAGTCATTTTCCTGCTTACAGGCCATCCAGTTTTATTACTGATAGAGACACTTGATCACTTGTACACTTGGCACTTTACTGTTAATTTATTGGTATACTATTTGTGCAATAAATGTTGAATGTTAACTGATTTTTTTCATATGTTGATATGTGAAACAATTAGTGTTTTTTTTCCTCTCTTTTCAGTGATAGTCTGATTAGGTGAAATTTGAGGTGCTTTTTCACTGCATGGTGCAGCATGGTTTAGTTCAGTCCAGCTCGGCTTTAGATAATCAATTTATTTTCACTCTTGCCTCACATTGCTTTAACCAGATAGCATGGAGTAATGTTGTCAGTTCCTTCTGAACTTTGTGAATAGCTAAAACTTTGTGACCTTACACTTTCTGGGTTTTCAGTGTGTTCACGCTTGTTCAATTGTCTTGGGTTATTTGTTCTGCACAATAAAGAAAATTCATATATTTAGCAATAGTTTGCTTAGTATTTACTGAAAAAAGTAACAAGTCATATTTTTCAGTGGAACTTGCAGAGCATTCAGAACAATGCTGTAAGGCTGAACATACTTTTATATGCAGACATGTGATGGTATTTTTTAGCAGTTAATAACTCATCTAGATCTCTTAAATGTGCAAAGGAGTCAAAAGACCACCAAGATTTCTTCTGTAAAACACATAAATGAACATCAGACATGTTTCTGACAACTATGTTGAATGTAGGCCTGGCTGACTATGGCAAGCAAAACTAGGAAATATTTTGTCATTTGATGGCAACATGTTTTGCACCCATTTTTTCCGCAGTCTTTATCTACTTGGTCCTATGCACCAGAGTTTCAATATCAACATTTGTGCTTAATCAAATAAACCATTTTTAAATGATCAGTTGTACTATGGTTTTATGGGTTTATGGTTTCCCTAAAACCATATCTGCTAAGCTAAATCACACCCTCAGAGTGTCCCAAATTTGTACATAATCTTCTGACAGACTCTGTTCAGGTCATATAATTTTTTTTGTCAGCTTCAATGTACGAGTAATTAGGCCAGTATTTGTCAATTTTAAGAATATTGTCGTTGTCAATATTTAGTTGTGGACATCTGTGTTTTTTAAAATACCCATGTAATATTTAATTAAAAACAGTAACTTCTTGCAGTCACATCTTTTCTCTGATGGCACAATCATCGACACAAACGTTTTTGTGTGTGAGATCCCTACAGATCTGCACCTCATTATCACTGACAGACATATTGACTGCGCCTTGCATTCTGCTATTGACCGGATCTGTTAGTTCACAGTCCATCTTGTCTCGTTGGGGCTCTTTTCCAAGAGAGGACGAGCTCTGACTGGAGCAATTCCTTCCAGTGTTGCACAAGAAATGCTAATGAACCTGAATTAGTTCATATGAATCCATTTTGTTATGTGTAAGAGCCTGACAGGAAGTCAAACTTGGCTAGTTCATGAATTTATTGTGTGCTCCTAATAACTGAGTTTATAATGGGGCTCTCTTTGCAAAAGCAACAAGCATAGCAGTTATTAATCATTGCAATGTCTTTCCCTTTTGCTTGATTCCCGTGAGTTCTCCTATGCAGCATAATGCTATGGATTGCCAAGGTCAGCCGTGACAGAGAGCGGCATGCAGGTGTTTATGCCTGACTTCCTCCTTAACAGCTGACTGAAGACTAATTAAAGGAGAGGATTAAGCCGAATAAACACGTTGACTGGTATTTACTCTCCTTGGCAGGTTTTGGCGTGACCTGTACTTGTAGCCAAGCTGCTAGATGCAGAGACTTATTATGCTCTAACTCCCTTGATGTTTTTAAAATGCACTCTGTTATTTTGCTTTGTATTTGGCAGGTATGTAGAAAGTGAAAGGTTGAGGTACATATAACCTTGTATTTATTTGGGACAAATTTGAATGGCTAAATTTTCTATTAATTTTCTCAAATATAAGTACATCAAAGGTTTGATTTCCTACATTGTGATAACGTGGATATACAATGATATACATAGCCAATATGGTGCATACATTAGTTTTTTTTCTCTCTCAGCATTTTACTTAAGACATAACCAACTGTTTTTGAGGGTGCTTGCTAAGATTGTTTTTTTTGTATAAGTTTGAATGTGTTTGTCCCTTTGAGAGCATGAAGATGTGAAAGAAACCTTGATTTAGTGAGCACATACTAAATTGAACTCATGTTATTGCTCTTGAATAATTTAAAAATCATGCTCAAACGTGTGTGATTATGCAGTGTTGGTCTGATCAGGGAGTTGTCAGGTCCTTTAACTGTCTATAGTCTGTAGTATTCAGGCCATTGCTCAGACAATAATGTCGAACCATTCTGCTGTATATAATTGTGTTTGTAATATTTTAAAATACATTTATATTATTTTTGCATTTGTTTTGATATTTTTATTATGTTGGTTAATGTGAAAACAATTATCCACACACCAAAATCTTATACCCCCTTTTTTGTTGTCATATATATATATTATATATATTTTAAATGGACTAATTACATATTTAAAAAAAATTAAATCGTGAATTGTATAAACTTATGTTTATGAGTATAAACTCAGGATTATGTTCCACTGTTATTTCAAATATGGCATTCAAAGCTGTTGTATGACAACTGTTGGTCACTAGAGATGAGCCGATTTCAGCTGGTCCATTCTGTTTGCAGTTACGCGATGCGTGCAGTGTCATCATAGAAATACCTGTGTTGGCACTTATGGCCGCATATAACAAGTAATAGGCGCAGAACTTTTTCCACAGTGTGCGAATGTGGCCCTGTGTTCACATATTGCGGCTATGAGTACTACATTTAGTGCAACAAATGCAACCCCATGCATGATCTAATCCTGACGGAGAATGTTTGGGCTGGCGCTCCTCATCTGAGCAAGTGCCTGTGCTTGAGATGACATTTTTGCTTATTAATGATTAATTCTGTTAAATCAGTTAAATGGCTTAATGTCATTTAAGCCCTGTAATTGTTTTCTCATACCTCATGTCTATTGTAAAATATATATCTGTTCTATATCAGAAGTCGCATTGATGTGTATATGTATATATTTTTTAATAGTTCAGTTAGACAGCATGCTTTCACTTTTCGTATTTATCAGGAAATGCACTTTTACCGGTAGGAATGACATCCTGTCCTGCTAATCTTTCTACTAATAGCCATATATATGCCTATTGTGTGACTATAATAGAATGTGATTTAGCATGGTTTGTTAGTTTGTTGGGTAATATTGCTTTCTCACTACAACCGAACCACTCTAGAGTTCGTTTCAACCGAGCCAAGACCACCTTATTCATGTGATCTCGAAGCGATTGTTTTGGTGCAAATTCGTGATTTGGCCTTTAATGCCAAGGTGTGAAAGGACCCTTAAAAAACAGAAATCTGAATCCGCCTAGAAAAGGGCAGTTGTTGCGGGTAATCCTGTCCTCAGTCCCTGATGCAAGAGGTTCTTACTTCTAGCCCAACAATGTTTGGTTGCTAATTAACCACTTTTCCTGCTTCAGAGCCAGTACTTTGGGTGTTAATAGATAAAGATTGAATTTGGAACTAGGCTCTGGCTCTGAACCATCACTCGTACTGTGGAAAAGGGTTATAGAAGGTAGAAAATCAAAGCGGTTCTTAGAATGCTCACCGGATCACCCTACAATATCATTGACTCAGAACTACACCTGGTTCTTGATGAGGGAAAAGGGCATTGGTGATGCCAGTCATACTCTGACAGTTTAACTTCTGCTACGCCCATAATCCCGGCCTACTCCCAGTGTTTGTACATAAACAGCCATGCTCTGTAGTGTTCACTCTAGTGTCCCAATGAAGCTGCAAAGCAGGTTATGCCTCTCTATTGTATTTCCCCCTTTAAAATAGGGAGTGGGGCTGGTAAACAGTACCTGAGTTCCCAGCTGGCATCCTCTCATGGGATCAGCACAGTTCCTCTCCCCTCAAACATCATAGCCGGCTGTAGTCAGGTGTTTTGTGTGCCAACAGATAAAACTCCCCTCATGAGCCTGCATTTCAAAAAGAGGTGTTTTCAAAGTGTCTTAGACATGGCACCAGGGCAAATCGTGCCTTCTTGATGGGCGAATCATCTTGTTTGTTGTGGCGTACAGCAGACGGTGCACTCGTCCTTATTTACAGCAGCTGCTGCCTATTATTCCCACTGCTGGGAGATGCTTTTTGACTAGCCTACTTTCACAAGCAGCAGCAAATAACCCAATAAGAAGCTGCAGTGACTGGCGAGACTGTTTAAAAATGCTAGCCTGAAAGAAAAAAAAAATATGTAGGCCCTGCCATGTAAGCTTGACTTTTGGCTGTGCGCTCTGTTTACAGGCAGCTTTGCAACTCTTTAAGTCCTGCACCTGCTGAGATTTTTCTCTCTGCCTCATTTTCATGACATTCCAGGTTTCCGTCTTGACACGCACACAGTTTTAAAGGCCTTGCCCAGCATTTTATTTTGCTTTTATGATATGTTGAATACCGTTATCATCCTCATTAATGTAAATACTCTTAAATAGAGTATTTTTTCAATCTTTTTTGGTACATTACATAGTGGTGCCTAATTTAGACTCTCATAATGTTATGCATTAAACTGCACAGCAAGATCAGCAATTATATGCTAATTAGGCAGACTAGTAAACTATTCACAGTTTTAGGTGGTTAATTTTATTGTTTATGCTCGCAGATGTTCTTGTTCCTTATTCTGTTTTTTTTTTTTATCCAACATGTTTTCTTGGTTTGTTTTGTCCAGACCTAAGACGAATATGCTCATACTGTGATTTTTAAGCCTGAACCTCAAGATACCAAAAACAAACAAACAGCTTTTATGATGTACATGGTGATGGAACAGAACATCTCAACATCTTAATTGATCAGCTGATCATTTTACAAGGGTACGGTTAGGGTTAGGTTTATTTAAACGGCAAAGTTCATTTGGAAGTGGACAAGATCTATTCAGCTGCCTCATCTACACTTGTCAAATGACAGCATTCACTCTTATTCAAATGAACTGCAGTTTATTTTAATCAAACAACACATTCAAGCATGAACAACAACCCCTTAATGCATCCCAGCTGAATAAAAGCATTCATTTCTTTGGAATATTTGTAGTCAGTAAGAATCTATTTTAATCTAGATTATTATTATTATTATTATTATTATTATTATTATTATTATTTTATTTTTTTTATTTTTTTTATTTATTTATTTTGTATTTTTTTCAAAAGATGAAAACACTTGAAAGCCAAAGCAAAAGGTACAACAGATTCATGGTCTACAGTTATGCTTTGTCTGTGTAAAAAAAATATTTAAATCAATTTCACCCCTCTTGGATTCTGAGAAGACACAATCTCATTAATTGGGCCAAACAGACAAGCCCAGCCCTGGGTTACTCTTCAATTTGAACAGGAGGAAATGAGCAAGCTGCAACTCCCATTACATTGGAAATGTCTGGTATGTCCTCTGTCCAGAACGAGCCTTTTGCTGCCTGTGAACTGGCCAAATGGTCTATACCGTGTGAGGCATCTCTCTTTCCACAGCACAGGCCACCCTGAATTGTTGCATACCTCTCTGACATGTACACAGCGTGCTTTAGGTGCAGAGTCAGGACAGGGCTTGTGTCAGGAATGCCTTTCAAAACAAATGCTGTTCACTCCTGAGCTCTACAGATGTACAGACTGCAGCAAAGTCATTATGATCTACCACTAGGGTTGTGAGATGAATTTTTTAAAGGATCATACGTTGTTGCGAAGTCTGTGTCCCTCGGGACTTTGTCACCTGACCCAAAGCAGCGGCTGGACTGAAGAGAATTCCAGTCATTCTTGCTAATATCCTCCCCCAACACAAGGCATGTGTGGGCGATATACCCCCCCTGCTCCCCCTCCTTCTGCTTTTAGGCCGTCGGCCGTAAGCATGACACAGATTAGCCGTCCGGCTCTCTGATAAAGCCTGCCCTATACATTGCAACAGCCAGTTTCCGGAAGTGAAAACTGCATTCATTTTTACCATAAGAAACTTGACTTTTAACGATAACTTATAAACCATTACTCATTAGAGTTGTCAAAAGCATCGACTTTGGTACCAATCGGTACTGAAATTTTAAGGACCTCCATTTCCCACTAACATCTTAACCTGCTGATTGGGCATTGTGTTCATGTGCTCAACATATATGACTGTGATTGGCTGAGAAGGTCATCGTTTACTACTGTTCACTGCTGTTCACCAAGTGCAAACACCGATTCAGGGACACTGGAGCATTTCAAAGTCACGTCGATCAGCTGATCTGTCTATGAACTGACAAATGAGCGATCAGCTGAAGGATCGACTATTTGATGCGGCTTTGAAATGCTTAACAGCTCTCAGATGGACATTTTTAAAATTTCCGGTAATGGTTGGTGTTCAAGTTGATACTTTTGACAACCCTATTACAGACCGACATGTTGTAAGCTCTGAGGTTGTTCAATTGAACATGTCTTTTTGTAGAAAACATATATTTGCATTTTATTTCTTGTCTTTTAATCAGCCATCTTTCCTTTATTGAAGCCATTAAGTACACTCTTGCTGTCTTTGTGTTTTTGGTCTTGTTTGCATCTGATTGAAGATGTTTTTATAACACAAATGGCTGACAATAAATACAGGTGTAAATGGGATCTGACGTTTTTGAGCTTGACGACTTTTGACCGCTTGCAGAGGTAATCGAATAATGTTGTGATTATGGGACATGTTAACTAATTATAAAACAAAGTATAGATTCTGTTTACATCGTTTTCATCCCCTTGCTTTTCCAGTTAGGCATAAGTCATGTAAAATGGGTTTGTTAATGCATTAATACACTTGTGACGCAAAGAGAGATGTATAGCTTAATAAATTAAGAGGGAAACATCTTGACAAAATCCAAATCCAAGTGATCCCATCAGACTCATTTCAGTTCATGTTAATACCAATGGCTGACCAGATCTCTTGGAAACAGGGCCTCTGTCATATTCTCAAATGCTTTTTTGCTTCAAATACAAGTTTGGATTACACTTTATTTTAAGATACAATTCATAGCAATAATAAATCATTAACTAATGACAAATGTACATTGTTTTGTTTGAGAAACTGAAGCTGAACTGTTCTGAAACAAATTTTCCACAATCTGATCGAGGGAAAAGGTGAATGGATGGCCTGACCCTCTATTCTATTTTTTAGATCTGTCATGCCCGAACAACTCCAATAAATGTTTTTTTTTTCTTCCCCTTCAAGCTTTTTGACTCGCCCAGAGAAACAATCTTCTCTTCTTTTCTTTCTTTTTTCATAACCCCACAGCGTGTTCTTGCACTCCCTCTCTGAATTTCGCAATGATGCGGCATGGCCAGGATCTTTATTAGTCAAAGTGCCAATCCCCTGAGGATATTATAACTCTAGATAAATGTTCATCTTTTTATTCCTGCTCTTTCTGACATGTTGCAGATACATTGTTCCTGTCAGCCTTTTTCTGAAAAAGAAAATCCTTTACGTTTCAGCAGAATAAAAGCCACTCCATTGAAAACTTGACCTCAAAATAATTCAATACGGTCATCATGCCCTTGTGCTCAGGTTTCACCTCTCCATATCAACTGTAAGATCTGCTTTCAGCATAAACTGCACAATCAGTTTTTTTACTTATTCAAGATTATGTAAGACTAAAGTGTATTTGAATTGATTTGATTGAAAGTTGCATTCTTGCACCATTTTGTCTAGGCGAGACTTTCAAGCGACACACCTAATCTTGTGTGATGGATGTGATTTGCGTAAATGTCTGCCGCAACAGCTGAAGACCCAAGTAATGAATGACACAGAGGCTCCGTCCCTGAGACATGCTGCATTGTCTGTTTGGAAAGTCACTGACCCATTCATGCCAATGGTGGTGACTGTTACCATCAGTACACTTGTGGTGGGAGGCCACTTTTTTCCCTTTTTTTTTCTTCTCAGCTCTATTTTGGTCTTCTACATCTTCATTATTGTGTAACACCAGCTGAATTCTGGTTGAATGTCTATTTAAGGGTTTAGCTAGCTTTTGTTGGATCAGTTCTGAAAATAAATGTTGTAGTCTTGTTGTATTAACTTTCGGTTGTGCTAAAATGATGAGTTTATATCAAATGATCTGAGTAGCAGCATTTTTTTCATATTGTTCATGTTTGTTCATTTGTCAACAGTTTTGACAGTTTTAATCAGTGTGATCGTATTTGTTGTCTTGTCTGATTGTATGTGTGAAATTTTTCCTTAATACTTTTGTATTAAAAGTTGCTTATACGTGGCAGATTATCACACTCTGACTGTGCCACATTTCCCTTCAATTATAAAGAAAACTGCAATCATACATCTCTACAATTCACACTACAGCACAGCATAAATCTTTGTATTTTAGTATATATTCAGTACACCCTGAAGTGACACAATACATGTGGTTGAAGTTACTATTTTAGTTTTATGACTCCAAATCATCAGCCAGATACTATGAGGAAGGATGATGGTAATAGTGTGGTTTTGTTGCGCTTTTTCAGTGTCATATTAGCTTATTTTAACCCACAAAAGGAGAAGTTGAGGACAGGGTGACAAAGGGGGAAGTTGTTTATTTGGCTTGTTTTGCATAAATCAGTGTTTGAGCAGTGCTAATGAGCAGAGCGTTTACCAGAAACAGCAAGTGTTAAGTGAGAATTTTAAATAAATTTATTCTTATCTTAAAACACCAATTTTTTACTGCAAGATGAGATACATAAAGGGAGGAAGGATATAATGGTCTCAGAAAATATCAAATATTTTAATTTTTCCTGCCTGTATTGGATTGACTTCTGAAATCATTGCACATATTGGATTGAATGTGCGATTTTGTAAACTGTGAGGAATAATATGTTGCGTTTTAGTTACCTAAACCGTGTGCACATCGCCAGATTTACAAATAAATATTGTTGTCTCCATAGACATCAGAGTACAATCCATACATTGTTTTGCATAATATTTAGATCTATTTAAAGCCTAAATTAAACTTTACCTGTGCTCATACACATCGAAGGGCTAAATACAGGCCTTGGTAAAGGGCTAGAGGGCATTTTTGTCACTTTTCATAGACCAAGACTAAGAGAAATAAATGTGGTATATGAAGTAAATTATTCAATTACTTCAAGTCTTTAAGGTTAACATCAGTTATAACCCCATGTTAACCTACTTGCCATCCAGCTTGTCCTTTTATCTTGATCAGAAATGTCACCTCAGCAGTAGGTGAGCTGGAGTACAGCACGGGTCTGCGTGGCAGTGAGTGTTTTATTAGGATTCTGCCAGTAAATGGCTGTTTTGGTGGGGGCTGGGAAAGTGTGGCAGCTGGTGCAGGATAATAGATTATCCCGGGGCGGGGCACTGATGCTTTTACCTCCTGCACCCAGCCAAACTGTCCAGCCACCATCAGTCCCTCTGCGACTGTCTCAGGATGACTTCCTCATCAATGTTTAATAGGCCATTTAGTTGCCTCTAGGCCCGCTTCGTGATTGAGCACATCAATAGTGCGCTCTTTATGATATTGACAACCTCAGAGTGAGTCTCCCAAGTATTTGTGTTGGCGATAATATGGTGTTCTTTATGTGGTTAATGTCTTCAGGCTTTGCAAGTCTAGTGAAAAGTTATGGGCATTTTTGATCAAGCTCGAGAACTTGAATGTAATTATTTAAAAAAAATTGTGTCTTCAAGCTGATGTTTAAAGTGCAAAAAGTACATCAGGCATGTACAGACGGGTGGTCTATGCAGTTTTGTGTAGTATCAAAAGAATACTGCACTGATATTACTGTTTGTCTTTAAAATGTTATATCATACAAATTATCAACAATGTACAGTGTAACAAATGGATATTCATTTTTGAGATCTGTTATAATTACCTTTGACCGTGGTAAAAATGAGTTAATGCTTAATTTCGATCAAGCATTAGTCGATCAAGCATTAGATGATAAAAGTACTAATAAAATTGAGGAAATAACTGGGAACTATATGCAATATAGTTCAATGTACACTTGTTTAAGGTGAGGTTTTTATTTTGCAAAGATCCATCAAAAACAAAAAGCATTTTTGAAACATTGGAGCAATCAAGAGTCCTGGGGAAATAATCCCCAATTTCTGTAAGTTATAGTTGATATATCAGCATTATTTTTATTTTAAATATACAAATGTAATACGGTCATATTTAAACATCAGTCATCTTATCTGTAATTACTTAATTTAGCGTCTCCCATACTTATCTACTGTTTTATGTTTAATTTATTTTTTTGTTTCTATTTTTATTTTTGCTTTACATGATACAGTGCTTTTATAGATTCCAGGCGGGGGTCATAATGCGGCAATGGAAACTTTCAGGCGTGTCCAGTGAAAGTTTACACTGCTACTACAGTTGCTATCTTGTCAATGCCACAGCATGATCCAAGACAGCTCTTGATGTTCAGGCTTGTCCTTGGCCAGGTGTCTTGAGCAGAGGATTACTGTAAATATCTCACATTTAGTCTACTTGATCAGGGTTAACAGTGACAAATGCTTCCAAATCTCCAAAAGTGCCCCAGAAAGGTCTAGTTCTGTTTTTTTTATTAATCTATGATCCTTTTTAAAATGCTTGTTCATAGATGCATCAGACGTACCCTTGCATTTTAAGTACTCAACCTAGTTTTCTGTGTATGAAAGATGAGCAACACTAACCAGAAGCTCAGTATGGCTGTGTTCTCAATGTCTGGAGATGCTGTCAAGGGAACTTGTGCATTATGATGATAGCTGCCTCCATCTTCTGCTCTCCAGCTCATGTTTGTGCCTTCCGAGTGTGAATATGCATGTTACTCGCTGGATAAAGGGAAACTGAATGCCCAACATTTCTGTGGCGCAGAGGCTTTAAATATATTATGCATGTTCACAAACTAGTGCACTGCTTTCTCTAGTAGACATCATCATTAATCTTCTCTGAAATACCTGAAATAAGTTGCAGGATTGTTTTATTATAAATCACACATCAGCAACACACTTTAGTCATGCTTTGCAATCACTGTAAGAGTGTTAGTTTCGCCTTTTTTATATATGCTAATCTCTGGCACACTTGTTACGATGCGCGTGAAGCAAATGAATAAATAAAAGATGTGTTACTAGGGAGAATCCTCGTCTAGAGCAGCACTTTGAGCTCCAGAGCAGTTCTGGGTCTCAGAGTCTGTCATTTTCTAGCATGCGCAGGGTGAAAACTAGGTGAATGACACAAACCTGGGGAGTAAAAATAGACTGAAACTTCAAAAAGCAGTCACAAATCTGTGAACACGTCTCGTTGAGTCTTGCAAAAAAAAAAATAAAATTTTTTGTTCATGTATATATCTTTTTTTGGTTCAACGCGAAGGCATTTTGTTGTTTTTTTAAGATGATCAAATTCAATGGATACATTTCTGAAGGAATTTTTTTGTGTGTGTGACAAATGTGTGTCTGTTCAAAAGTTTTTTTTATAAAAAATTTGTAAAATAAATTATCTGCGTGCGTGCGTGCGTGTGTGCGCGCGCGCTTCTATGAATAGAAAATAAACTAAGATCTCACTGACCCCAAACATTTGAAGAATACATTATTGTTTAGTAAACTGTGTTGTATTACTCTGGCCAAAAAAAAGAAAGAACAAAATAACAACAAAAAAGTCTGCGCTGCTGATGATGTTGTTATTTTAATGCAGAAAATTATGCATCTCACATCTAATTATGTATATTTGAAGATGTAATGATATAATTGTTAAATTATAGCTAATTTTATGACTTGTCATTCTAATAATGTTGGCCTAATTCCACTGTTCTACTGTGAAAGTATTTTGCTAATAATTCTACTAGATTTAGCAACAGTTTGCATTTTAGTATTTACATTTTTTAAATCGCAATTAGATGAATACTTCGTTTAACGCTGTCTTTTATTTCCACTTTTGACCTGATTTCTATGGACAGGTATGATTGGACTTTTCCCAAATATTACAAAATAAGCTCACACAATTTACATAAGAAATTGAAACGAGACAACAATGATAAAGCAACTTTAATTTCTACTCTTAACCTTATTTTCCATGTAAGAGCATGCACAGCCTTTGGGACCATATTGGCTTGAAACTTCTGCTCTCATTCACTTCTATTGATTACTAACCATAAAAAACAGCTTGTTATGCTGCTTGATGTTGCAAACTTGTAATTTTTTATGGTTGTATTTTCTTTATTTTTGCGTATGTTTGTTTGAGCGTTTACTGTCAGATATCATTCCATGGCATTTCCCCTATCGGCAAATCAGTCGGACGTTCTGCAGTCACAGAAAAGAGCCTATGTCCACATTCCAAATAAAGGTCAATAATAGTCTTAAATTTTGCCAAACAATGCGTGTTTGTTGTAGAATCAGGTCTAAATGAAAAAAAATTCAGCAAGGCTGGGCTATCTGGGACTGTCTCATTGTCTGTCCCTCTCGCAAGATTTAGAAATTGAATAAATACCCTTGGGGTGATTTCTGGTGGCTCCTCAAGGAAAAAGTTGTTACGTTTGAAGGTTATGGTGGTAGATTCAAAACTGCCGTTCAAATCGACCTACATTTTGTTAGCAGCGCCCAACATCCAATGGTCCGTCAGTTCGTAAGGGATGGAATCAAACCCTACAATTTTGTTTTCTTATTTTAGAAGCCATTTAACTCAGATATACATCACAATATGTCACATTTTGATCACAAAAGGGTGAAAAAATTATCAGATGATTTTCAAGTGAAATAATCCTCACCACGTACTGTCAAGTGCTTTAGCCTACCTGGTGAAACAATGCAACCAATATTGAGTAAAATATTATAATAAGTATTCAATTCCAACAGGATACGCATCGTATAATTAAAGATGAAATAAGACCTTTTCATAACATCCACAGTTTTTTTTTTCATGCTAATATACAAATATCTCTTTCATTTCACCTTAAAACATAATTTGTTTCCCTCGGCAAGTTCTTGATTATTCCATTCACTCCCTCTTTATGCTGCTACACATATTTGAAGTTACATAATAGCATTTTTCATGACTGCACTAAACATTGGCTGGATAATAAACATTTTTTTGTCTCCTGAATGTAGTGTTGGCCCCTCTAGCTCTGTGTTGTGACCCAGTGAGTACAGCAGAACAGTGTGGGCTGTGTTATCCAGAGCCGCCCTCCTCCCAATGGCTCACTCTCAACAATAGTCTTCTCATCTCCTCACTTGCGAAAAATCACTCAGATGAATGACTCCGTTAGTTGTGAATGTAAAACTAATATTGTCCCGTTGATCTTCTGTTCCGGCTGTTTTTGGAGTCATACTCTTGAATGCTTAGGGAAAGTTTCCATCCAGAGTGCCACAGTCATTCAAATCACTGTTTGTTTGGAAGCGAGTGGCTTTCTGTCTCTGCGGTACGCCAGTGTTGAGTGATCTACTTCCTTCGATTGATGCAATAAATCAAATCCACTGTAGGAACTCAAGTGTCAGTGCTCCTGCAAGTGTCCTTTTTTTAAAAATGGAAAATATCCGCTTACTCTGTTTCTGGGAAGAAATGGGAAATTGTAACAAGTGTGTTCAGGTTGCACTCAATAGTCATTTCATTTTGGTCTGAAACTCATTTACATGTATGTTTTGCCACGAAATGGCAATTGTTCATTTTTGTGATGTTTTTCTTGTCATTCTAGCAGGAATAATGTAATAGTGTAGTCATGATACTGGACTTTCGGTACCTATCTGTACTGAAATTATAAAAACGCCCGTTTCCCGCTAACATTTGAGCTTGTACTTAAACACTGCTGATTGGCCATTGTGCTCAGCAGGAATGACTTTGATTGGCCGTGAAGGTCATCAGTGGTAAAGTACTGATGACCTTCACGGCCAATCACAGTCATTTCTGGTGAGCATATGAACACAATGACCAATTAGCTGTGTTTGAGTATGTGTTTAAATGTTAGCAGGAAATGGACGTTTTTTTGAAATTTCAGTACTGATAGGTACCGAAAGTCCAGTATCGAAACAATCATATTTTATGATTGTATAACCTTTCTATCAAAAAGGCTTTACAAATAAAGCCAGTGACTATTTTAATGAATTGACTCATTTGTTGTTGATTATCTTGATTCGTTCCAAACAGATTAATCTTGGAAGTAACACTGCAGTGTTGGAACTTTGGGGGAAAAAAAGCTGTATTGTTTCTGAAGTGTAACTTATCTTGTTTGATAATATTATCTCATTTGCGACAGGGGAAGTGGCTCTTTCACAGAGAAGCGTGTAAATGGAGGTTGGAGCCAGCTCCAAGTGTGTGGGACCTAAGCTACTACTGGGCTGTACAAACCTCCTGGAGTTTTTGTTTATTTTATGTCTCGTACATGACACAGAGTCCAACCTATTTTGTTTTATTAATGTCTACTACACCTTTACACCAACCCTAAACCCAGCCTACTTGCGGTGTAATCACTTTCCCTTTGTTCCCACTTTACCTACTTGCTTTTACTTGTGATATTGCTTATTACATGTCATAAACAGTACTTGGATACCTTTTATTTTTGGAACTTGAATTAAAGGGCTAATCGCTCTAATAGCATTGCAATGGTCAATGCTTTTGTACTCTTCAAATCAGTTTTTTTTCCGCAAGGGAGTGACCCTCTAATGTTGCAAACCCTCGCACTTTGTTAAAACATTAATTAGATAAATGTTTTAGTTGCTAATAAAAAAAAATTAATTTCACAAATTGAAAGCAGCATTTTTTTTGTCTTCTGTGGCTTTAGTTTTGGTGTGAGTGACCCATCATCATTGTTAAATATTTAATTGTGTCATATTGATTGGAGATGCTCCGCTCTGACACACATGGGATCAAGCCGTCTATTTTAAACTCATCGAGCTGGAGCTTTTATATGTCAGGTCAAGTGTGTCTTCATGAAGACATCGTGAGATAATGATGATATGTGTGAAGGTATTAATGCGAGCGGCAGTTATAGTGAGTGATGTTACGGCGTCTGTAGCATCGAGACAGGGTTTTCTAGAGGGTGACGGTTCACCGCTTCATCCATCACACTCTAGTCTTTGTACACAGTGTCACTTCTAATGAAGCAAACATGCTAACTGGATGCAGAAAGTGATACAGCACAACAGGCAGAGCCATTTACACTTAAATCTTTCAAAGCTGGGCCTAAATAGCCATTTATGTACTAGATTTAATGGTTTAGTTAAATTTAATAGTTATGAAGCTTTTATCACACTGTTAAAAAAATATCAGTAAATTAGCAGTTTTCCGTATTTTGTGATTCATGTTTTTATTTTTTTCCCCTATTTTATTTATGCTTTTGAATTGCATTATAGGACCTTGATTTTTCATTTAACAACTTAAAGTTTGAAAGTGACTTTTTTTAAAAGCATTTTTAATAGTTTAGAGCGATATACTGTCTGGGTTGTGTTGTATATTACACTACAAAAGCTTTGTAATAAACTGCCATTCCTTTTTGTTTTTGTTATTTTACAAACTTGTTTGTAAATGTATTGTTTCTTATATATTATATTGTCGCAAACTACTAAAATGTCAATAAAAGTCACTTTGTTAAACTGTAGAGTTAAAGTTTTTAACTTCAAAAGTCGACAGGGCTGAGATAGAGGTCTCATAATGCAAATCACAACCGTAAATAAACTGAAAACCCTTGTGAATCACAAAATACAGAAACTGTTCATTTACAGATATTTCTTACAGTGCACTGTATACGGTATCATCACAATATTGACCCAAGCTGCAAGAAAAAAGGCACATTTTAACAGATTTAACAGCAAAATAATACTTAGTATGTTACTTTATTGTAGGAAAATGTTTAGAGCAAACAGTTGATTACAAATGTAACAAAGTCTCATTAATTAATGGTTTAAAATCAACAGTGAGAAAATAGCTAAATTTTTTACAGTTACTAATCTAATATTTGTTTTGTTGCCTGTTAAATAAAACAATTACAACTTGTAATAATCAGATTGTGAATACATTAACAAATTTAAGCATTAACCAAGCAAAAACATAGTCTTTTTGTAGCTTTCATTGGTTCGTTTAATAAGTTAACATTAGTTAATTCAACTGTGTTGTACAGATATTTGGTTCACACTATTAACACTGTAAACTATAACTATAAACACTATAAACACTGTTAACACTGTGTTAATCTATTATCATTGTAATTTAAAACAAGCATTTCTATATTAATATATTTAAAAATGTATATATTTTCTGTGTTTTCAAAGCTTAATTTTTAGCAGTCATTACTAATTTTTATCTCGAAATCATTCTAATATGCTGATTTAGTGCTCAAGTTTCAAGTGTTTGTTTGTTAGTTTGCTTTTCTCTTGCTTTTGCAATGCTTTTCCGCTTCTTTTGTTCCCTCAATCTGAGCTGTTAGTTTCACTTTTGCCTCTGTGTTTCTGTTGGCTGCAGGAACTTTTCTTGGAGCTTGTTTTCATATTTTCAGACCTGCAGCTGGCGTTCTTATGTTGCCATAATCATTTATTAAACGAGCAACGAGAGTTCATTGTAATTGAGAATACATGGGCCTGGAGACTTGGAGAAATACCTCATTATATTTGAGTGGCTGAGAGGATTATCAGATTACATATATGAAAAACAAAGCATACAATTTAAATATGAATCATGTTTTGTCCCCTTTAAAATGGTGTATGCTAGTGTGCAGGGTTTTATTTAAATTTATTTTAAATGGAATAAAATTGCTTTATTTTACTTATCAATAATATTATCTGAATTATATTTTATAGAATTTAAATATTTAGTTTTATTATTTTTTATTATTTTAATATTTTTGCATTTATTATTGTATTTTATTTAATACATTTTTTGTTTTTGTTTTAGTTGCATGCATTGAGTATCTAATTATTCTAAATTTTTATTGAGTATCTTATTATTAGTGGTTGAAGATTCAAGTTACATCAAACATTTTCCCAGAATGGCCCATGGCGTCTCGTCTGAGGCTAACAATAGATGACAGGAACAACCCCTTTGCGTAGTAAATTTGTCGAGATGCACAAAACTACCAGTTCATGAGTCAACATTATGAACTTCTGCTGCTATAATACAAGTAGCTTCCTAAATGAGCGTCAATCGTTGACTTTTTGTTGTTGATGTCTTGGGAGTGATACACCAGTGCGCCAGCCTGATGCATGCTGGGCCATAAAGCTGTCAATTGATGCCTGGTCGCTTTGAGGGATCTTCTCATTAAAAGCAGATGATGTTCTTTCCGTGCGTTGGTTCTGTCTGAACGGCTGAGGCTCAGGCCTGGCGTGTGTTTGGAGTTTTAGAGCCCTTATGAGTGATAAATGTCTTTTGTAACTATATGAGACTCTGCGTATGTCCTCATATGGCTAGGCGTTCAGGCTGGCTTAGCAGTGTCTTGGGTGCTCGCCAGGCCCCCAGCAGCGCCTCGTAAAAACAGGAGGAATGACAGTTTGATAACGTGAAATCTTACAGACTGTTTGGATTATTACATTGTTTCTTTAATCTGTTTACTGCTGTGTTTGATGGAGCTATTGAAGCGTCTCTTGTGTTAGAATTGGGTGGTGACATTGAGTTCAAAATTGAGTATTTAGTGCATCATTTAGTAGTATGTTATAATATACTTAGTATGTTAGATACTAGTAATATAATCGCATATAGTCAATTTTGATATTGTCATGTTATGAGTGGACTATTGAGCAATAAAACGGTTTTCCATTTATTCATCTTAATTTTTAATTAATATTTTGTAATAGATTTTTTTTATTTGAATATTTATAAAAAAAATTATTGTCTTTTTTTATATTGTACTTTTTATTATAGGATTTTTTGTTTTAATATCAATTAATTAAATATTGCTTAAATAAAAAACTAAGTAAGTATGTTTTTGCATAGTAATATTATCTTACATATGTGTGTGTGTATATGTGTGTATATATATATATATATGTGTGTGTGTATATGTGTGTGTATATATATATATATAT